>WBMY01005670.1:274454-301895 GCA_013397315.1 Donacobius atricapilla
TCCCGCAGCCCCTCGGGCCCTGCCCGCCACCCCCTCACGGCCCCCCGACACAGCCCCACCGCCAGGCAGCACCGGGGGCTTTAGGGCTAAACAAAGTGCCCTCTCCTCTGGAAGGGATGTTCTAGAGAAGGATTTCTTCCTTTCCTAGGAAGGCCAGAATAAAAAGGGTTTGTTTTTCCTTTCCTGTCGATACCCATACGGCAGGTATAAACAGCAAGAAAATAACAGATTTCTGCCTGCACAACTCATAGGGGATGTTGAGAATGTGGGCCCTACTATTCCAGGGAAAGGAGGGAAATGAGAATTCATCATCCTCTAAAAAGAAGCCAGCAAAAAAATAAAAGGCCTTTTCCTTTCCTATAAACACTGCGCACAGGTATAACTGAGTAAATAACAAATTCTGTCTGCAAAAAAGATAATGGATGCTGAGTACTTGGGCCCTACTATTCCAGGGAAGGGAGGGAGACGAGATTTTAAAATTCCCTAAAGAGAAACGAGCCTCAAGTTGGCTTCGCGTATTTTGGATCGCATTTTGCAAACATCAGCTGGAAGGAGGTGGGCAGAGATCAGAGGCTTTCCACGTCGGGAAGGGCACGAGGACTCCCAGAAGGTAAATTCGCTGCTCAAACGGTGCTCTCAGTACCCCAGCAGCTCCCAGCACAGCCCTGCGTGCAAGGGAAGGGGCTCTCTGGAACCTCCTGCTCGGCATCCTGCAGCTTTGCTCCCACAGGGATCTATCCTCACCTAACCCTGACCCTCAAAACCAGCAAGACTGCAGAGTTCGCCAAGAACGTGCCCGGGGGTGCAGAGACGAGAATTAACCAGAGAATTAACCACCGGTTGTAAAGGCTTGGAGATTACAGTCCCTTCCAGTGGGTGATTTACTCATACCCACCTGCTCCTTCCAAACCAGCCAACGCAGCACCCACGATTTAAGGGTTTAAGGGGTGCCTGAGCTCCCAAACATGGAGAATTGTACAGAGAGCAAAGTACCGGCCCCTAGACACAGGCAGAGGTTACCTAAGCACCTGCAGAGCAGGATATTGAGTGCCCCCAGAGTACAGCTGGTTCCTAATGCACTCACAGACTCGTTTTTACCAGGTGAAGAATGTCCAAAGGAATTCTCATTATCCTGGGGTGGGTGGATCACTCCCCTGGCACCACAAACCTCTGGCTGGCACTCAGGGCAAGAGCAGGTGGCAGCAGCAGTGACAAACACACCCCAACACCACTCCCAATATGCCAAAGAGCAGAGCAATTCCCCTCTGCAGGAATTCACAGAGGATGGACACCAGCTAAATGGCAAAACATGGCAAAGCAGGCACTGCAGGGGGAACTGCAGGGTGCTCTCAGTCCCTGCTCCGCCACCGCTGCCTCCTGGGCTGGTCAGGGGCACGGTGCCTGTGCAGCATCACTCCACAGCACACCCAGCACAGGGTGACCGAAAAAGCTGTGGGGAACAAGGAGAAACCAGAGCTGGAACAGCTCAGGGAAACAGGAGAGCTCCATCTGGTCCGCGGCATAACATGACAACACCCAATTCCTACTCCTTATTTTGCCCAAGACTTATGATGGTGCACTTGAATTCTTAGGGAACCATTTATTTTTTAAGATTCCTTTTAACCAAACTATGTTATGTTTGGTTTGTGTTGTGATTCAACTCTATTAATAAAACCTATGACAAACTGTTTTCCTTTGACCCCGTGGGACGTCAGAAGTCCCTACTGGAAATGCAAGGCTAGCACAGAGCCCACCTGAGTAACAGAATTAGAGGGACCTTGGAATGCTGTTCCAAATTTCCAAGTAGGAATGAAGTCAATCCTGCTGTCACCTTTACTGATGTCCAGAACTGTCCCTGGGCCACTGAGGCACTGTGAGATAACTCTAAAGGAGCTTTGTACCTCGTGGAAAGGCAAGAGAGAGACGCTTCTTAATATACAAGTAACAACAAAGCACACAAAAAAATTATTTCAGAAACTCAGACAGAAATTCTAAAGCTTAACAGCACTTTCTTGAAAACCACTTTCAGATTTCCCTTCCTATTCTAGTCTTCCATTAATGCAGGCATCATGCTCCCTGCTCCCTGCAGCAAGAACAGCTACTCCTTTTCTCCAAGCCAGGCCCAACAGAAACCTCAGAACGGCTTGAAATACAACAGAACTGAGTAGCTGCACACCAAATCAGAGGTGACCTGTTGCTCCCCGGTGTCTCACAAAGCAGACTGCCTGGCCCTGATTGAATTTGCTCTCCCCTGCACAAATGACGTGCACCAAATTCCACGTCCGTGTGTCGATGCTGCAGGAGACGCTGCACTGCTCGCAGGAGGCATCTGAGAGCGACAGCTGCCAAGCTCAAATAGCCTCCAACGCAGGGCTGGGGGAACAGCGAGGCTCAGACCTATGGATAAGTCTGGGTAAGAAGTGGAAGTGGCTCTGGAGCACAACGGTTTCATTTTTACAAGTACATAATTCCGATTTTTAGGACAAACATTTCAATTTTACCACTTCTGTTTAACTTTAAAAGATTGCTTATGACAGGATTCTGTCAGCGTTATTGTTTGTGCTGCTCACTGAAGACAAACTGTGCCACAATTAAGAAAGTGCTGTGGGTAACGAGCGCTGTGAAGCAGCTTTAGGAAATCCCAGGGCTTGTGGGGCGGCCGGTGCTGACAGACACGGTTCTGTTTTATGCAGCGGTTTCCATGGCTATTGACCAGCCCCAGCACGAGGCCTCCTAATGCCATTTGATAATTTGATGAAATGCATTAGATGCTGCAGCATCCTGCGTGTACACAGGGAGCTATAAATAACCCGGGGAGAACAAGGAACAAGCATGTTAATGTTTGCCCGTGTGTTACTTGCAGGTCCCATATTTTATCCCGGGGAACAAATCTCCTGACAAGATACACAGAGCCGTTCTGCTGTGCCTGGCGGAGCTCAGCTGGCACGTTTGTCACGGGGCTGGCGGTGCCAGGGCTGAGCTCGTGCGTCAGGGTTTCCATTATCCCCAGATTACGGCCTGGCAGGAGGAACTGCTGCAAACCCCGCACCCCTGCGGCTCTCACGGGGAGCTGAGCTCCCCGTCTGCTTCTCTACCTCAAAAACCCCAGGCGAGGCCGGCGCTGAGAGCGCGCACTGCAAAAACAACGACCAGCATGTTCAATCCAGCTGCAGCTGCAGATTTCCAACTGAAACCTTCCGAAAGGCAGCACAACTCTGACGAACCCGCAAATTCATCACTGCTGCCAACGTGTCTCTTCTGACGTGGTACTGCAATCGAGCTAAGATCTAATGTGTTTTCTCTAAGAAATTCCATGTGCTGTTTCGTTCCCTCCCTATGATTTCCACCTGGTTAATGAATGAAGGGCATTGTGTAATGCAGAACACTTACAAACACACGGGGCCTCTTCTGATCTTTCTCAATCCAGGAAATAAGGATTTTATTTTTCAATCTTTCTAACAAAAAATAAAATCAGATCACCACTTTAGCCCATGTCCAAAAACAGCAAGTTCTTCTCTCAACCTTTTCCTTAATTCTAAGCAAACAAAATGGGAGATTTTGCTATTATGAAAGCAATAGGTTTAGTGCATGTCTGGAAAGGCCCGAGGTTTTCTAGGCAGATGCCGATGGAAGTTGTCACCACCTTCCATATTTAATATGCATGTTAAAGTTTTATAATAAATACGGTGGGAAAATTTATGGGGTTTTCATGGTTAACAGCAGATAAACACTAAATACACGAAAGCATCTTTACTTCTTGATCTTCACAAGCTGCAAAACTTCTGTTCAGTGTGCAGCACACTTAAGAGACACTTGAAAATAAAATCATGTTTTCATCCACTTCTCACACTCAAAGATGTGGAAAACCAAAATATTTTGGTATTATTCATTAGATACCGCTCTGTATGACAAGGCACGGATGTTGGCACTGGAAATTCAAAGCCCCTGGGCAGAGAGCAGCCCTGGCCACCCACACCTGACACAAACCTTACACTCCCCAGGCCATCTGCCCCTGAGATCAAGTGTCCTCTCTAAACAAACTGACAAGGAATAGATCAGCTGAAAGCCCTCAAGGTGCCCAACAATTTGCTCTCTCCCTCCCAGCTGCATTGCTTTGTCTTCCTGAAAAAATTTCCTGAAAAGGGAGCGCCTGCCCCAAGTGTGGGAGATTGAACCCACAGCTCTGCGGGAGAGGCACCTCCCAGCCCGAGCTCTGAGTAGCCACAGCAGCCACAGGCAGAGTCATTTCCAGCCTCCCTCGAGGGAATGCCAAAAGATCCTGGATGATAATGACTCCCCTTCCATGGAGCTGCTTTTGTTGGGAACAATGGAGCTCCCATGGTACCTCTCGCTGGCTGGAAATATTGGTATTAAGTGAGCGTGAGCACAGCTGTGTGTAAATGACATATATAAACAGATTAGATTTGTGTATTTATACTGGATGCAAACACATTAATAGCACATTTGCATACCCAGTTGGCTAAATGAGATTGCATGCAGAGCAGGATTACTGGTTACAAACACATTTATTTAGAATTTTCAATAAAGTATTTATATTGCCATTCAGGAGGTCAGAGTGGATTCATCATCCTTTTTCTCCCCTTTGCCTCCTCAGACACACACAAATGCTCTTGTCAACACGTTCTGCACAGCTTGCCCACCCCTCTCCACAGCTAGGCTGGGAGAAGGGCTCCAGCCAGCAGAAGGAGCTGAGCTGAGGTGCTCAACCCCAAAGCTGCCCCAGTTTCCTCCCATTTACTTTACTGAAGGTGACATTTCAAGGGGGTGAGAGAGCTCTCCTTGTAACCACAGCATGCACCACTACCTAAATGCCAGTCTACAAAACTCCTCCTCCCCTCCCTTGCTTAATGCCAGGGATCAATGCAAGAGTCTGCACGAAAGGCAACATGATATTGAAGGTGACACAACAGCTCTCAGACATTTCCAAGGCTGCAGGAGAATTCAGCTCTTCCTTCACCCCGGGCCTGGAGCTGTCAGGGTGTTGCTAACCTTTTGTGCTGACCCCAGCTATATTTTCCCATCAGGATTTTTTACCAGAGCTATTTTTATAAAGAGAAGGATTGCAGGTTCACCCAAAGCACCAGGCAAAGCTTTGATTCCCATTTTGCACTGTACCTGTGTCTGCGGGGAGTCCCAATGGGAAAAACCAAAGAGGAAAAAAAAAAAATTATTAATAATAAAATAATCAACTCTGTCTGAACGAGGAGCCCTACTGTCTGCTCTAATTGCACCCTGGTTATCAGCTCTGGGTGCTGTCACTGCACATCCCGGATCAAATGCTCCCAAGCCCTCAGTTCCAGGCGGTTCCCGTTAAAAGCTCCGGGGTCCCTGCCCGACCCTGCTGATAAATCATCCCCGACCTGCTCGGGGAGGCTCGGGCCGGGTTGCCAGGCAACCTGTGCAGGAGGGATGCAGGAGGGATGCAGGGATGGACAGACGGATGTCTGGGAGCTGCTGACAAACGGCCACGGGGCTGCACCGGCGGCCTGGGCCCTGTGCCTCCCCGCCCCGCTCGGGCACGACGCTAAAATCCAACTCCAAAGGCTTCTCTGAGGCGCACACGCTCCCTGCTCCATTCCTGACTGCTGCCGAGCTGTGGGGAGGCAGCAACCCCACAGGTATCCCACAGCAATCCCACAGATCCTCCAGATCACCCAGCGATCCCACAGCGATCCTACAGCAATCCAACAGATCACCCAGTGATGCCACAGATCCCACAGCAATCCCACACATCACCCAGCAATCCCCCAGCAATTCCACAGATATCACAGCGATCCCACAGATCCCCCAGCAATCCCACACATCACACAGTGATTCCACAGTGATCCCACAGATCCCCCAGATCACCCAGCGATCCCACAGTGATCCCAAAGCGATCCCACAGATCACCAGGGATCCCACAGCAATCCCACAGTGATCCCACCGATCCCCCAGTGATCCCACAGGTCCCACAGTGATCCCACCGATCCCCCAGCGATCCCACCGATCCCCCAGTGATCCCACAGGTCCCACAGTGATCCCACAGATCCCCCAGTGGTCCCACCGATCCCCCAGCGGTCCCCCAGAGCGCGGCAGCAGAAATGCGATCCCCTAGAGGAGATAAAATCAGCCATCCGACCCAAAGGCAGGCCGCCGAGCAGCTGGTGCTCCATCAAACCCTGCCCGGGCACTACGGCAGCGGCAGAAAGCCGCCTCTCCCTTCCTGCAGCCGGGCAGGGCTGGTGGCTGAAGGGCCTCCCCTGCGGGAAGAGCAGCTCCAGGATTATCCCAGGCATCCGCAGCCATGGGCACCTCACTCACGGTCCCACACTGCAGCAGGGACAAAGAGGCAGGCAGAGATGAGCCTCCTTGGAAGGCAGAGATGAGCCCTCTCTTTGGAGGGCAGAGCTGAGCCCTCTCTCCTTGGAAGGCAGAGATGAGCCCTCTCCTTGGAAGGCCGCTCCGTTTGCAATTTCCTCCTCTCTGCTCAAAGAAGAGCGGGGAGAGGAGGCATTCCCTTTGCAAACCAGAGCACTGCACAGGGTGAGGGCAGGAGGATCCTCCCAAGGGAGCAGCACCAAGTCCTGGGCCTGCCCTCGCTGCCAGAACGGAGCTCTCTGTGCATCCAGCATTCTCTGCCTCCTGCACTCGGCAGGTTCTCAGCGTTGCAAACAAAGCTGAAATGATCTGAGTGTGTTTTTTTACATAAATGGCTTTTTAAAGGTGCCTTTTAAGAGTTAAACAGAACAAAGGTCTGGCACATTTGTGACCCAGAAAAGCAAAACAATGTGCTGCTGACAAGAGAGACAACAGCAAGCTTTTGATTATTTTTCAGATTGCCTTCTCTGTACACAAAGACATTCATTTCTGGTTGTTATTTTAAACTGCTGTTAAAATGCTAATATAAAAAAAGCTTTCTTGCACATTAAAACTAAAGAACAAGAAGTAAAAAGAAAGAGCTGGACATGTTCCTTTCCAAGGACTACCTGAAACATCTTGTGTGATCCTTCAAGGCTCAAACACAGCATTTCCAGTGGAAGTTCCCTACTACAGAAATGCTGCTCCATTGGGATTTCAACCATTATTGTCAATTATTCTGGAGACAGTTTCTGCCATCAAACAGGGATTTTTATGCAAATGGCAGAAGGAAACAAATAAAAGCACCCACAGACTTTGGAGCAATTAACAAACCCAAGAATAAAGAGACAAAATGGAAATGATCCCTCTCTCAAGGCAGGTATTTCTGAGGGTGCCTTCCCAGGTAAATCATTAACAGAGGGGCTGGGACTGCAGCGATGCCCAGGCTGGAATTCAGGCACTCAGATACAAATTCCAGCTTTTGACCCCTGCCAAAATGACACCAGGCAACCTCTGGAAACTCCCTAAATTCCTCTCAGAGTAAGTCTGCCGCAGGCTGCAGTGGAGAGACACCTGAGCATGCAAATCTGGTGGGAAGAAGTATTGGTGATGACAAAATCAAATTCCAGGCTGAGGGACACATCCTCAGTGAGGGGGAAGAGTGGGGCCGTAGTGAAAAAGGGACCACAAATAAGAGAGAAAATGATTAAAGAATCGAAAATGAAGGACCAGAAAAGCAGCTGTAACAAAGGTGGACGCTGGAAAGGAACCCCTGGAGTGGACATTAGGGGAAGGGGGCAGGGGGAGGCCGTGCTCAGACTGTGGAATTACCTCCCCAGACACGCAGAACTGGACAATACCTCCCATAACAGATAATTGAAATATGCACCCTAATAAACCAGAGGTGCCCTCTTTGCCTTCCCCAATTTGTGGCAAATGGGATGTTTGATTTGAGCGCAGAAGTTATTCCAGAGCAGTGGAGGGGAATGTGCTGCCGTGTCATTTATCAGCTCCTCTAAATGCATAAGGCCTGGCTGATCCATCTCCCCATGCAGCCTAAAAGCCATATAAATCCCGGGGATGCAGAGAGAGGGCTGGGGGGAGGAGGGAAGAACAAAAGGATGGGGAAACCCACGGTGGAACAAGCACCAGGGCAGGCACCCAGAGGCCCTAAAAGCTGAAGCACAACCACAGAGCCTTCAGCACAAAACAATCGCAGGCACAAAGTGCAAAAACACCAGCGGGCAGCAGCAGCAGTTTTGAACTCCTGGGCAGGGATCAGCACCTGTGGGACAGCACAGAACAGGGGGGAGGCCGAGAGGAGCTGACAGCACGCGCACTCCAGGAGCTGCTCTGGCTTCAGGGGGACCCCAACTTCCTTCCAGGGCGGCATTTCCACACCCAAATCCCGGTTTCTTTGCAGATCACACCAAACCCATCGCGCTGGCTCCGGGAGCTCCCAAACCAAGCCCCCCCAGCTCCAGCAGAACTCACAGAACCCTGGAACGTCCCGAGCTGGAAGGGACCCACAGGAGCATGGCTCCATCTCATCCCTGCGCAGAGCACCCCAGCAATCCCTGCCTGGAACGTCCCGAGCTGGAAGGGACCCACAGGAGCATGGCTCCATCTCATCCCTGCGCAGAGCACCCCAGCAATCCCTGCCTGTGCCTCGGGCCTGCCCATTCCCTGGGGGGCCTTTCAGTGCCCACCACTGGCGCTGTTCGTCACACATTCACTCCGGTGAGAAGGCAGGAACTATTTATTTTAAAAGAGCTGACTCCATTATATAGTATTTCTACAAAGGCCAGGAACTGGGGGAGAAGGCTGACACCTCTCCCCATCCCGTTGGTCAAGACAACTGTCCATCAGCTGTCCGTATCTCTAAAAACAGGAATGAAAACTCTCCTTGAATTTATGATAAACATTGGCCAGTGTTTACGCACCCCAGCGTGAGAACAAACCCAAACCATGAAACTGTGAAACACAAGAGAAGGCTGAAAACGTCAGAGCGACACCCCCTGCCCTTCCCCACTGCAAGGTGGGGAGTTTCCCCCCGGATCCAGTCCCCACTGCTGCCCAATTCCTTCCACGGCACCACCATCGGCAGCTCTGCTGGCACCGCTATCCTTGTAAACTCATTAGGGATCGGGGATGGATGCAGGAAATGATGAATATTTAGTCCCTATTCATCTACTACAGAAGCAGCCTATTATCAAACAAGTGACACCTTTACAAACTTAAATTAAATAATGGCTCCCGTGGAGGATTCCGAGCCCCTGACAGGATGGCAAGTGATTTAAGTAACATAAAGCTGAGCAACTGGTGATGGATCATGGCTTTGCACTCGCTCTGTTACAGCCTGTAATAGAACAAATGATCATTTTTCAGCCTAATTGAATGTGGCCGCCCTGCTCGTACACAGAAGAGACAAAGCTTGATAATTTGCTTCATTAAAATGCATTTTTATGTCATCGGAAAGATTAAAAAAAAAATTGGTTCTGTTGATAGGGGAGATTAGAAAAATGAAATTTATCATGCAAACAGCACTTGCAAATGAGGTGTATTTTGGCATTTATACTGCTTATGTTGTGCAAGAAAGATAAGCCCTGAGCACTAAAGCACACAGAGCATCCACATTGTGACAGTAATCAACATTTCTTCAATAGGAATTATGTCACTACACCCATTTGAAGAGCATTTTGTCATTTGCTGCTGCAATGGCCACTGGGCCAGACTAAATAATTCCCAGCTAAGCTGTTGGGCAGAGAATCCAGTGGAAGTTTGGGGCTGTCAGCCTCTGCGTTCAAACAAAGAATCAAAGTCAAGACTCAGACAGAGACCCAAACTACCAGGGGAAAAAAAATGCAAAAATCAAATATCATCTTGTCAAGTTGCAGACAATGCTGTCATCTGTCTGCACTCGCTTTGTTTTAGGGGTTGGGGTTTTTGTGTTTGCAAAGCAATCTTGTTAGGAACAGCAAATCGCCATTTAGACAGCAAACAACTCCTCCAAAATAAAACAGACATTTGCCATGTCAAGGAATCCATGCCCGGGCTCTGTGAGCTTCATGAAGTGTAATTCCAACATAAGCACTGGAAAATGAGACACTTTTACCTGTATCAACTATGACTAAGCCAAAATCACTTGGAAAGAAGCTGCAGATTTCTATCATGCACTAAGAACTGAAAATATCAAAGCACTTCATTATTTATTTCTGTATTTCAATTGCACTTTCACCACAACCACCAGAGGTGAGCTACAATCCCTCCCTCGGTTCTCTTGCCAGGCCAAAAGCATTAAGCTCAGAAAATCCCAATTGTGACGATCCCTGCCCTCCCCAGCTGCTCTTTCGAATGCCATGACTCAGTTTCCTTTTGGAGCAGAACAGGATACAGCAGCAGGTTATATTTAAACCCAGATTCCGGATCCCTGAGCAGATAAAATCTGGATAAAAGGTCAGGGTGGTGCAGGCAGGAGCTGCGTCCCTGGCAGACACCACCAGAGGGTCTGGGCAGAACCTGGGGCTGTTCCGAGCTCCGGCTCTGCCCGCGGGCTGGGACAGAGGCACGGACCCCCAAGGGCCCCTGCGGCGGGGGAACCGCAGATCCTTGTGCCCTCTCGGTGCCAAAAGCAGCCCTGTGCCCCGAGGCAGGACAAGGAGCCCCCCTGGGAGCCCCCAGCTCTCACTCCCAGCGAGGGGCACGCACCGGGGTGATGGAGAGCAGCAGCAGCGCCAGCCAGCTCCAGTTTTGGGATGCCCTTGAAAAGGAGATGAAAAACGCGGCTCTGGCAATCAACCTCCGCCGTGTTTATTAATCTTCCAAGCAGCAGATCCCTTCCCCTTGGCAACGGGGAGCTCGGGGGCTGTGGGGAGAGCAGCCCCTGCCCTGCAGAACAAACCAGCGGCTCCCGAAGGCGCCTCAGCGTCGTTTGCTTTGTGCTGGAGATGGAGTTTGGGGTTTCTCTTCTGTCCCACGCAGGAACAGCTCCTGAGCCGTGCTCCCCGCCAGGGCAAGGGGCTGTGCTGCTGGTTTTGGGGATCAGCAGCACGGTAAGTGCTTAATAGATAAAAATGTTCCGCATGAAGGCAGAGAGACGGCGGCTCAAGAAGCACATGGCAGTTCAACAAACCCCAAAATGATATTGTTGGGGAAACAGCAACTTCTCTGGCAGCTGGGCAAAGATCAGCATCGAGGAAAGCACTGGAATCACCCACTCTGAAGCCAAGGTCACTGACAGGATTTATAGATTTATCCCTGAAGAGCCTGTGCTGAACGTGAAACGCTGAAATAATTTTTTTTTAATCTCTCCCCCCGCCCCTTTGGGCTCCCTCATTTGCTGGAAGCTTTTAAAATTCATTCCTTTTCACAGCTGGTTAAACAATGGAATCTTTTGGCAAACTAAAAGGACAGAATTGATTGCCCTACACAAACTTTTCTGCACGTATAATTGATTTTTAATTCACTGCCTTATTTCCAAAAGGACTTGACAATAAACTCGGTGCTGTATGTGCAGTATTGATCCCTTTCAACAAGGGCTTGGATCAAACACTGATGCAAGTTAATCACAAACAAAAGATTGTTATCTTCCATCTAGGAACCTGTGTTTAAACCAAATTCCCCTTTTTGAGCTGTAATAAACCTTGTATTTTCCAGCTGTACTGCACCTCAGCATTTTGTAAGCCTGCCAGCTACTCAGTAACTATAATTTTATGCAACCTTTAAATAACAACTTTTTCCCCCAAGCAGAATAATTTCATCCTTCACTGGTCACTTCTGACTGTGAGGGCTGATGGTTCTTTTCCACTCTGAGTTCTTAGAGTAAGACACAGACAAGACCTTCCCACACGTGCTCAAGCTAAAATCTTATTTATTCTTAAAACAGGTCCCACAAGGCCACGGCAATCTGAGTTTGGTGGGGTTTTATCTCAGGGCTCAGCTAAGTTTCAATTGTTACTGATATCACACTTGCAAACGTGGCTGGATCACTGAAGTCCAAAAATGTTCATTCAGTGGGACTGTCACTCCCCTGGGAAGTGACAATGTTGATTTTTTGTGGGTAGAACAAGGAAACTGAGCAGGAACTGGTGTCTTAACCTTCCAAGCCTACTCCAGGAGCCAGCCCTGCCACGCTGCTCAGCTTTTCCAACAGCCCTTTATGATTTTTTTCCACTGGGCCATTCCAGAGGCCCTGTTTCCATCTGGCTCTGAATTCCATTTTCTATAGCTGCCACATAAACAGTAAATACAATTCATGGTATTTTTGCCCCAGTAAGCAGCTCTGTCTCCCAGCATATCAGAAGAGCCCTGGTTTCAAAGGAGAGCATGAGAACAATGTTTTCATGAGCACACACTCCAAAAAGGGTGGATGAGACATTTGAGGATGATTCCAGGCAAAGCAGCCAAACAAATAAGTCTGTGGGTTTTGCATAAGTAATTCCTTGACCTGCCACGCTGGATTACAAACACTTGCAAACATATCAGAAAATAAGTTTGCTGTGTCTTGTCCTTCCTGGCACAAGGATCTCCACTTGTATTTTATGATAAACGAGTTAAAGCTGAAGCCAGGTGTGGATATTTTAAAATTTATGAATTTGTAAATCCATGTACATGGCCAATTAAGATTTAGCACCAGCCAGGATTAACTACCCCTGCGCATAAATTGAGGAGGTTGTTTGAATGGAGGTTGTTTACCTCAACTACTCGACATCAAGAGCCACGTAAAATATTTAAAAGGCAGAATATTTCAAGATAAAAGGCAGTTATCAGGGATGTCAGGGGTGGCATTGACAGTTCTGCACAGAGATGCACACGGTGAAAGAACCTTCCTAAGAACACTTGGCAACTTCCTTCAGAGGATTTCACATGGATGGAACCAAGTGTAGAGGGAAAGGGAGCAACTCCCCAATAAAGAATGTTCAAGTTCTGCCTCATCCAGATCTCCTTTAACTTTGGAAGACACAGCCCTGAGCTCCAAAGGTGCTCCAATTAAGCCTCACCAGCTCTTCATAATCAACATCTGAATGCTAATGAGGAGCACAGCTCCATGCAGGAGAGCATCCCTGTGCAATAAACTGCAGCAGAGCAGCAGCAAACTCTGCCTGTAGCACGCATGCATAAATAAACAGAATTAATAACTACCCAAGTGTGGACGGGTGACTTAATCTGTTTCGATTAGATGCAGCTCAGCCCCAGGCCTTTGTGGTATTTAAAATGTGTTCATCATGTTTAATTAAAAACCTAATAAACTGGAGGTTCCTTTCGTCCTGATTCGGATTTCTCTATTCTTCAAGCCCTATTGATTTCGTCAGAACTTTTGATAAAGAGAGAGGGAAAAGCACATTCTGAATGAAGAGGCAGAAATGTGAGGTGGAACTGGGGCTGTTGGGTGAGGAGCAGTCAGACCCAGCTCCTCTCCTTCCACATTCCCCTCACACAAAGCACTCCAGAACAGAAAACCTTTCCATCAAGTTACCACAATTAGAGATGATCACTGTACCCTGTATAAATTACAGCTCTTTGAGAGCTTATTGATCCCAAATGGGAGCTCGTTCCTGGACCTGGAGCAGGCTCAGAATTGTTCTCAGCATCACTGAGGCATCAAAGCCGTTTTGCAGAGATTTGGTCCCAAGACATGTGGCAATTTGAGAAGGACAATTTGTCCTGGGAGATGTTCCCACTGGAACCCCGCAGGGAATGGGGATGCTCAGTTTAACCTCAGCCGAGGAAGTTCATGATCCTGGCTCCAGATCTGGGATCTGTGGCAAGGACCCAGCTCCACCATCAGGGCAAGCAGCAGAGGAAACGGGCGCTGTCTCACTCATCTCACGGCTCCAAACTCCGCTCCCGCAGCAGTTCCGAAGCATTTCCAAGTGGGGAAGAACGGAGCAGCACCATTCCATCCCTCAGGGGGATTTCTGACCACCTGCATCCAAAATCCCACACCGGGCAAGGATTTCAAGGGGCATTTTTGGAGGTGACTACGAGGTGCAGAGCAGAACTCACTGCTCTGACATCCTGGGCTGGCTTTGACTGGAGATTTAAACCTGCAGGAGGCAGGAGTTGTATTAAACCAAGACAACTTTGCTCCTGGCTTCTTCCCCAGATAATCCGCTGTGCTCCATCCTGCTTCCCCAGGAAACTGCAGCCGCCCAGCACGAGGTGATGCGTGCTCAGAACAAGGTGATGCGTGCTCAGAACGGGCCTCAGCCAGGCATTAAATGTGACAATCGCTGCAACTTGCCCACAGAAGTGAATCTGTGAGCACTGCAGGAGAAACCAAGCCCTGCCCGTCCAATCTCTGTGGAAATCGATGTTGTCAGGTGGGGAAGAAGCCCTCACAAACAGGAAACAGCTGCTCAGAGCTGCCCGTGCACACATCGGGGCAGGAGGTGCTGGAGCCACTGTCCCAGGCAGCGTGCAAGGCTGGCTCTCACTCTGGGCCTCTGAATTTACATACCGGGACAAAAAAAGCCTTAAAAATAGCCCCAGGTTCAGAGACACGGGGGAGACAACAAACCTCAGCCTTCATATTTACACAGCCCTCATGTAACTCAATCAGTGGCCAATTTTATCCTCTGTTTAATTCCATCTAAACATCTGCAACCACATCAGCAGCAGGAAAAATAACACAGCTCGCATCCTTTGTTTTAATCAGGTCTGACACTGCCAAGCAGCTCCTACCTCACGGTTTGGACACAGACAGTAGAGCTGTTCTGATGGAAAACAAAGGTTTTGTCTTTGGGCAGCTGAGAGTCCACAAAAGAAAATTTTAAATGTGGTAGTACTATTATTATTATTATTATTAATATTATTACTATTCAGGTTAACTGACCAAAGCTCTGTATCAGGTCTGGGATCTGCTTATATATCCAACTGCAAAACTTAAATTTAAGTCTTTAAGTTTAAGTCAGCCACATTTTCCGGGCTGCAAGAAGAGATTAATTCCAAGTCTAGCCCAAGTCAGGCCAGGGACTGGACCTGGGTTTCCATTTCCCTCAGAACTGTCTGGGATTAGCACCCCGCACACCTCTGGAGGCTCCATCCCTGCCACCCTGGGATGAAGGGGACACACAGAGTTAATGCTGCCACCACAATTTAATTGTCTTGGCCAGGCTTAGAGTTTGACACCTGAGTATTTTCTGACCAGCACTTCACTGCAGAATTCCTACACCGCTTTGGCACCCCGTGGATCAGAGTTCTCCTCAGTTTCCCAGGGCCTGCAGTAAGAAACTTGCCCTGCAAGGCTCCAAAATGCTCCAAAACGCAGCACAGCTGCTTGAGGCTGGAGCTGCTCCCAGCTGCAGGGACCCAGAGGCTCTGAGGCTGTGCAGGTGGAGCTTTGCTGTCTATAAATAAGAGCACAGTTTGATCTTTGGCTCTGCCCAGGCTGGAGGGCTGCCAAATGTTTCTGGAAACTTGGATGGAGCAGAGCAAGAACAAATATGATAAAATGAGCTGGGGCTGACAATGATTTATAGAGTCAGTGATCGTTACTCTGTGCTCACAGGCTGCACTTCTGCAGTAATGCTTCACTTTTCAATAAACTTGGTTTTTTCCATCAGTAAGGCTCAATTCTCTCTCATTTAACATGGGTGGATCATCAAAACCCCTGAGTGCAGCAGCTCCAGCACTCACCGCTCAGAGCAGCTGATGGAAAAAAAATGAGGAGAGGGGGGAAAAAAGCTACACAGGGAGAAGAAGAGAGGTGCTGGCACAATTCAGCCCTGGCTGCGTGCAGAGAGCAGAGGCTGCAGCAGCCTCAATCCGAACGGAGCTGACACAGGGCACAGCCTCCCAGGACTGGTGGCAGCAGCCAGGCCCTGCACAAAGCTCCCTTTGGGACACGGGGGGAGCAGCAGGACCGGGGGGGCTGCCCCAGCCCTGGGGGCGCTGCCAGCCCAGCACGGGATCCTCCCTCCCTCCCTGGCTCCCTCCAGGCAGCCACAAAGGATCTTTGTAGGGCCGGCAGGGGCTCCGAGCTGGCCCAGCCCTGCTGCAGCTTTAGGTGAGCGCAGAGCAGAGCGCACGTCCTGCACTGCAGCAGCTCCTCGCAGAGACCTGCGGCCTCAGAAAGCTCCCCAGCCACTGCCTGAACAACTGAAACCACTACGAGAACATGAAAGTTTCCTCCATTCATCACTGCTATTTTCTGACACCAGTGCCAGCTTTATCAGCAGATTAACAAGATGAGATTTTTATTTTTCTTTACTTGCTTAAACACCTCACCAATTAACCAGCTTCAAATTTGACCCACACAAGGCAAAAAAATAAAATAAAATAGAATAAAATAAAATAAAAATAAAATAAAAATAAAATAAAATCAACCAAACTCTTCTCCCATCACTTTTCCGTGAGCAATTCTGTCATGCGCTGGATCAGTTTTTTTCCTTTATATACCCCTGTATTTTTATTTATATACCCATGCATGTGTATTTTTATTTACACACCTGCCTTCTTCTTGCTCATAAAGATAACCTCTTTAGGAAAAAAAAACCAAAACAAACCACCAATAAAAAAAAACAACATAAAAAAGCAAGAGCAGCAACGTGAACCATAAAGGCTGGAGGAGATAAATCATTTCCTACCACTTCATCTTCAGTCCAACACTTCTCAATCAGCTTTGGCACAGGTTTCTTCACCAAGCGCTGCAGGGCTTTTCCAGCATCGTAGTTACTTTCATGTAGCTGAAAAATAAAGAAGACAAATAGATCATTCAAAGGAATTAGCAGTGATCTGATATCGGAGGGGAAAAAACAACCACTACAGGGAGCCACATGAGATGTTCTCTGCCTAATTATTTTTACTGTTGATGACTGAAGTGAAATTTAAACAACCTGAAGGGTAACTGAGGTTTTATCAGTAGAAGAAGCAGCATTAAACCGAGCAGGGATCCTCCTTCCCTCCTAAACCTGTCCCAGGTAATGTTTAAGCCCGAGTCACACTGCTCCCTCCCACTCACAGGGCTCAATGGGATGTCAGCCACGATAAAATAAAAAGTAACACGTGCTGGGTTATACTTCACACAAATTGGCTCACATCTCCTGTGGTCGGCAGGAGCAGATCTGAACTGCTGAGGGTGCTCTTCCCCCTCCACCAAGTTACTGGGGCATCCATGAGTTTTGAATACTTAGGGGAATTTTAAAAGGGAAAAAAAAAGAGTACTTCTAAAAATAAAAGGCCACTGCTGGGCACAGATCTCTGCTGTTACCTGTGTTCCTGGGACAAACAGAAATGCTCCTCAACTGGCAGCCAGAACTATTTTTTCCTCACCAACAAGGAAAACAACAATACAAACAGGGTTTCTGCAGTGAAACGAGCGCCTCAGTAACAGAAGTTGGGCAAGAAAGAAAACGAAGCCACAGAGGTTTTCTGGTAATTTTGAGCTTTTATTTGGCACCTTGAGGGAGGCGCTGGGCGCAGGGAAAGCAAAGACAACAACGCTCCAACTTCAGAAAGTTCAGTTCCTCCTGGAGCCCCCCTCCAGCCCCGGCTCAGGGAGGTGCCAGCACAGCAGGGACAGCAGACAAAAAACACAAACCAAAATAAAGAAACTACTTTAAAAAAACAGTTCTAAGGCTCCTGTGGTATGCAGTGCCGACTTACAGGCATGAAAATAAGATGTTGCCTTTTCTGCTGGGTACACATTAATTTTCCTCCCTGTTTGCACTCCAGCGCTGGGAACAAATCCATCTCAAAGAAAAAAGCACTGTTTGTTTTGCCAGCTCACCTTGCAAATGCCTCTTTTCTGTGCGTGCCACTACCTAGAAGATTTTTCACTCGGGAGATGTGACAGTGCTGAGGAGAATGGAGCTCCTGTTTCCCTCCCCTCTCTGCTCCCTCCCAAAGCAGGAGGAATGCCAAAGCCTCTTTGTAACTTGGAGGGCATCTTTATTTTGCCTCAAGGACAACACGTGTTTTTCCCTGGCAGCCCCACTGCCCAAGCAGCTCAATCTGCAAGAAAAATAAACCAGACAAGCCCAGAAAGAACAGCCTGGTCTGACAGGCAACTACTCCAGAAAATGGGAAGTTTGCAGGCCAGCAGAGCTGTCCCAGATCAGCACCAGATAACATGGGCATTAACTTTAGAGCAAGTAATTTCATTAATAACAGTCCCAAACCCCATCAGCACAGATGTGACAGAAGAGCCATAAACAGAGAAGGGCCCTGTGCAAACGTGATACAGGCTTGGAGTCTCCTGGAAACTGTTAATTTTAGCACGTGGGAGTGGAAAAAATTGTTTTAGAAATGCCAGGAGTAGAATAATGCAGCAGAAAGGAAAAATATTTTCTCTAAGTGCTGGAGTTAAATTGACGTGCTCCAGTCTGGCTCATTCTCTGCTTTTTACTTTCAGCCATTTAGTGTTCCTGAGCACTTTACTGGCAAGATTCAAATGTATAAATAACAGCTAATGATGAGTGCCTCTGGTTTCATTAACTTCTGCTTGAACTTCTCCAGGTATTTCTACAAACACTGGATCATTGTCCAGCCAGCAGAGAATCTCCATTTTGAGCACCAACTCTGCATCCAAACTTGACACCACTGCGAGAGTGGATCTGTGAACAACTGCAACAAAGGGAACCACCACAAACGTACCCTGTAACAGAAAATGCAGCAACTTCTGCAACGCTGGACAGGATGAAAGCAAAATTCTGGATGTGCCCCTGTCCAAGAGCCTCCCTTACATTGCTGTTAAAGCCAGGCCCAGGGAAGGGATTTCACACCAAGGCTGCACATTCCCACAAGGTTCCAGCTCCTAGCGCAGCCTCTGAGCAGAGCTGCCATTTCTGTCTGGGTGATGCTGCACATAAATTCTCCTTTGGCATGGCTCAGCTGTCAGGCACCTCCAGTCTGTAATGAACCCATGAATTACATCTTGCAGCTCTGACATCTCCGGGCTTGCTCATCAAAATATTGTTCTTCAATTGTAATTTATAACTTAATTTAAATGTCCCTTTCCTGTGACCTTTTTAGAGCAGAGAGCCACTGCATCTGGCAGCTCCTGCTCCAGCAAGGCTTCCTTTGGCAATTACAGCCATTATGATCTGCCTTGAAAAGCCCAGCTCAGTGAGGCTGCATTCACGGCTCAGTATTAAATAATTGCAGTCCATTAAGAACACTGAGATCCCAGAGCCTTTTTCTCCAAGGAAAAATTGCTGCTATCTCGTGGGAGTTTTACTGAGCTGCTTCAAAAACCACCGAGTCCCAGCCTGGTTTGGGTTGGGTTAAAGCAGGAGGGATTGCTGAGCCAAACCCGCTTTTATGGGGCTGCAGCTCATCCAGCATTGATAGGACAGCACTGGAGTTCCAGAGTTCTGGAATTCTCCAGGTTCCAGAGCTGGTTCTTCCATGGGATGATGACTTGTCCTGGACAGATCACATCCCAAGATGAGGGAGAAGGATAAAGACAAGGAAAAGGAGGAGCAGGATGGGGATTACGGCCACGAGCAGCTCCATGGTGTGTGGTAACTCCAACCCAGTACATCAGTTAATACAAAATGTAATTCAGGCCACTTCTGTCAGTAGCAGAGCTGACAAATTTCAGTGGGCTGTGGATATTCTGTATAGCTATGGACATCTTGTCCTACTCTGGAAATGGAATATGCTCCTTTTAATTCTCATCAACCATTTCCAAAACCCAGCAAGACAAGAGCCCCAAGCACCCTTTAGGGTATTATTTGGCTATCAGACAAAATCAAACAAAAAAACCCCACCCAATTGCCATCTCTTTCCCCCACTTCTAACCTATTTTAAGCATCTAAAAAGCCTGGTATTTGTGATGCATTGCCAGGGAGCTGCCAGGCAGCCCCAAATGCAGCTGCAAAACAGCTGTGGGGAAATACAGGCACGGCCAGTGCTCCTCACAGAGCCAGGGCAAGAACTTGCCAATCCCCTGCAAAACCCGGGACAGCACTTTAAAAACACCTCTCAAAAAACAGGAGTATTTTGCATACACCCCCAAAATTTTACCAGCAACCCCGGCAGTCGGTTTTAGCCCTGTTTTACCTGCCTGGAAGAGCGAGGGTGAATGGGAATTGCAGGTGGCAGAACTGTCTCCTGCACTGAGGTGGCTCCAGCCTGGGACAGGCCTGGGCAGGGAGCCTGGCCCTGCCTCGTGTGAACCAGGAGAGCAGCTGCTCATTAACATCATCCACGAGGAAAACTAGTCAGGAGGAGAAATGCTAACATGTATTTAAATATTTTTTTTTTATGCTTTCAACCTTGTCTGTAGTTAATGAACAAGAAAATCTGGTCTAAGGGCAAGTTAAAACAGGGAGTAATTTGTCTGGGTGACATCTTAGTTAGAAGTGAATTTCCTTGCACTGAGATTAGCCTGTCATGTTTGTCACTCATAATGACACGTTCCCATGCAGCAGAGCCATGAGAAGGCACAACACCACCATTAGTAAAGAGAGATTTACACAATATTAGCATATCATTGTTTGGCCTCTCCTCCACGCAGCACTACATGAGCTTAAGTGGTGCTATTTTTTCTCCTAATAGGAGTGGCTGGCTGTGATTTCCCCAGCAAAAACACGAACCAAACCTCAGAGATTCTGTGCTCCACGCGGAGTTTGCACCCTGCCTGCCCCAGGGTCTGTTCCGCAGCACGCCAGGCAAGGCTGACCTCTGGGAATGAATTCCTCCTCTGCAGCTCTGTCAAAGCTGAGCACAAAGCAGTGCAGGAATTCCTGCTTGGCCTGGGCTCTCTGGGAACAGCACTGCAGAGCCTCTGACCAGAGGATGCAAGAGCTCAAGGGTTGCTGCCTTTGCACTGGTATGGACACAGAAAGGACCTGAAACCACATCTGATGCTAAATCAGAGTTTGCAGGGCAAAGAGGAGGCGAGGAGGGAGGGGAAGGAACTGCTCCAGAACGTCCCCAGCTCCCCCTCCCCAGCACTGCCAGCAGCAGCAAGGTTTGTGCTCAACATTCACCTCGTTCCATCCTTCCCTGGACTGTCAGAGCTGGCATCACCTTCCCCTGCAGGGCAGGATGAGCTTTCTGGGATCATTTTTTCTCCATTATTATGGTGAAAGACTGGCAGGAGCTGCTGTGTCCCCCTCCAGCCCTCCCAGAGCGACACCAGCACCCACCAGGAGGGCAGCAAACTCCAAATGGAAACTTCATTTCCTTCCTGAGGGCTACACTGACAAATGTGGCAGCAAACCCCAACAGCCAAACAAAGGAACAGGAGCTGGAATTCACCTGGAATGTTGAGTGAATAATCACTGCGGTGAGCTGAGATATAAATACATGTATGTGATGTCTGTATGTTGCATTCTGTCTTTCATGATCTTCGTTTCTATCTGGCATAATTAACAATAAATCATTCTGGGGGCTTACAGCACCTGTTATTACATAAATAAAACAGCAGCAAAGGAGCTTGTCAAGACTGATTTATGTGAAGTGCTGCCCTGAAGTTTATTGGATTTCCATAATAAGAAATCATACCACACCATTTTCTTTTACATTCATTTTCTGGGTTGCATCTGATAATTTCTAAACAAAGACACAACTTAGTGCAGGTTAAGAGGCTCACAAATCATGGATCAGATAAATCTTTTAAATAGGTGGTGAGCTGAAAGATAAAAAAGGTACCGTTTCGGCAGGGTAACAGGTGACCTATCTAAACTGTTTAAAGTCAAGAAAGCAGGGTCTCAGGAGTAAGTCAAAGTTTCTTAAAATATCCCTGACAGAACTATTATTTATAAGGAAACTCTTTTCCAGAAGAATTCAAAGTGGACAAGGAAAGCATTTTCTAAAATAGACATGCTAGAAACACAAAGAGAAAAGAACCGTAAGAACAAGACCAAAATATTTTTGGGACTAATCTAATTTCAGAAGCAAGAACTCTACAAGTGCAACTGCAGATTCCTCAGGCTGCCAAGCGATTAAAGGGAGTAATTAAAGTAGATAGAGAAGCAGTGAAATTAAATGAATTTTGTGCATTAGGCTATTATTATAGATAAGGGGAAAGAAATTCCAATTCCAAAACCTCTTTAATGATTATTGACCTTAACAGAAATTGGAGAAGGATGTCAGGGAACAGCTGAGCCAAGCGCAGGGTGGTGAGGCAGCACCTCAGGGGGCCTCCATCCCAAGGCAGAGGAACACCAGGAACATTTTCCCTGCGCAGAATGCAGGCGTTTCACCTCCAGGTAAAAGCCCCGGCCAGCTGGGCTGAGTGGAAACCCCAAGAGCAGGTCAGGGGCAGCTGAGCAAGTCCCAGTTCCAGCTGGTGGCCCTGACCTGAGCAGCTTCCCCAAAAACACCCACTGCGGTCACCCCCGGGCCACCACCCACGGGTTCAGAACTTCCTCTGAAAATCCCTCGCTGTTTGGGAGGAAGTCACCACCAAAGGAGGGGACCCCAAAACGTGGCTTGCACAGCACATACGGGGAGCAGCCCCTGCTGTGGGAGGCCCAGGGCTGGCAGGAAGGCTGAGCCTCCCCACGGGGTCACTTACGGTGTTGAGGGCGTTGAGGGTGGTGTCGTCCCGGGAGGCAGCCACACATCCATCCTCCGTGGAGCCCCCGTCACACATCCCTGCAAAGGCTGCCATGCTCCTGCAAGGGCAGGGAAAGGGCTCAGTTCCTCACGGTGCACCACACAAACACTATTCCCACCCTAAATGGTGAATTCTGGGGCCTGGCGACACCGTGGAGCAGAGAAGGTACCACCAAACTGCAAAGCTGAGTCACCCCAGCACGGGGAACAAAGCCAGCATTAAAATCCAATCTCATTTGCTTTCATCAGCTAACAGTCTGCACTGCCAAGGAGCAGAGCCTGATCAGGATTACAGAAGCTGAAACCTGCAGACAGGGGAAGGGAGTCTCAGCAGACAGAAAACTTTGCGCTGTCATCTCGGTTTTATTATGTCAGAAAACTGACTGAAACTGCAGATTCCCCAGTCCCTGAATTCTTGCAAGCTACAGGTAATTCACCGAGGCTCTGAATTCCTGTGAAGCCCACCAGTGGGGCTGCTGAACCCACCAGGGAAGAACTGAAATGCAAACTGGAGCTCCCAGGAGATTCCCTGCGGGGCTCCTCTGCTGCTGCACCCGGAGCAGCTCCTCCCTTGTCACCCATCCCACAGCACGCTGCTGGCTTTGCACCTCCACTCCGGAGCCTCAGATGATGGGAGGGCGCTGTGCTGGCCCAAATCTCAGCGTTCTTGTCTCAAACTCAACATCTCAGCTGATGCCACTCTCTTGGTTTAGGGCAAATCTGGGAGCAAACTTTTGAATTAGGTCTTTTTTGGGGAAGTAGATTTAAATGGCCCCTCTCTTAATTGGTTTGGGGAAAAAATTTACCACCACAGCACCCCAGAGTGATGGAGGGGCTGCAGCCACCACGGCCCTGCCCATCCCCAGCCCAGCAGGACGGCGCTGAACCCACCTGGCTGCCCTGAGGTACATCAGCAGGTCGCAGTCGTTGACCCCGGGCATCCACACGAGCTCCTCGTGCTGTGTCACCGTGTCCCCGTCCGGGGAAGGGAACGGCTGCAGGTCAGGGAGCTTGGCCTGCAAAACAGGGGCACACACACATGGCACCTGTTCCCAGTGCCAGGAGGGCACACAGCTTGGTCAACACTCAACGAGGGTCTGGCAGGTGGGAGATGTTCGGAGGGGTGGTGAAGGGGTTTGTTCCAAGTTCCAGAACTCTGAGGACGCTGAGGCACCAAGTCCCTTCGTCCAGCGTTCCTCCCTCAGAAGGGCAGAGCTTTTCCTGAGGATCACTCAGGGCTAACCCCACCTCAGCCGCCGCCAGTGGAGCCCCTCTGTACAGGGCAGAGATTGGAAGGAAAGCGTTTTGTGCTGCACAGCCCCGAGGTTTGGAAGCCCAGAGCTGGTGTTCACCTCCCCTGAGACACAGCAGCTGCATTTGTGACAGGGACACTGATCCAGCTGCTGCTGCCGGCCTGAAACCCCCACAGAACACACTCACATGAAGGAAGGCAGGAAGGCAGCCACCATGTGTGTCCCGTTTGAAATCAGCCAGAAACCCTACACATCTGACACTAAGTTTAAAATGAAATGCTCAGACCTCTAAAGAGAAACAAAGACATTTCCTGAAAGGGAGATAGCTCAGCAAAATGAACACTGCCTCTAAATAAGTATTGCACTCTATCCAGAGACCCAATTAGCATCTTTAGTCATCTCCTGCTCTGAGATGAGATAGCTGAGAGCCTCTTCAGAAACAGCTTTTAAGCCCTGTAATTACCTCCTATACTTACGACGCTAAACGTATTTGAGAGGCAACATTTATACATAACCAGTAATTACAAGTCACAGGTTCAGATGTCTTTCATGTTCTGCTCTTTAATCTGTACTTTATTTTACTTCTTGCCTGGGAAAATGGATCTGTCATTGAACTTCTGTGGCAAGGGATAAGCCAGCACTGGGATTTCTGTGAGAGGCACTCCATGTTCAGCCTCCTGCACCCCTGGAATGTGCCTCATCACTCCCAGGAGCAGCCTCCTCTTCATCCCAGCTCCACCGAGGCTGGAGATCTCCAAGATGACCGAGCCCAAGCTGTGTCCCGTCCCCAGCCCAGAGCACCGAGTGCCACCTCCAGGGGTGGGGACTCCAGGGCTCCCTGGCTGTTATTTGGAGCCAGAAGTTGTCCCAGGAGAACATCCAGCAGAGAGCCACTCTGCTGCCCTGGGAGGTGAATTCTCAGGGCGCTGCAATCCCACAGAACATCTGTGGGGACACAGGCAGGAGCGTGGGGGATCTGAGAAAACCCCAAGCCAACACTCTGACCCCTGCCATGTGCACAGCTGAGGGGAAATGAGGGCATGAGAGCCACCAGGAGCCCTGGGGGACGTCGGGTTCTGCTCTCTGCTGCTCGCACCTGCTGCTCACTGAGGGGGTGTCAGGGATGACACCTGGCAGGAACAACCATGAGTGAGGGAACAATGGAAGTCTAAAACATGAAGCAAGAATTAACAGTATTCTAAATCAATGGACCGTCCTCCTTTTTTTCTCCTCCATCCATAAATGCACATGGTAATTATACCTGAGAGCAGGGTGACTAATGCCTGCCAAAATATTAGATGACAATTTGAGATGAAAGCTGTTTTGAAGGTATCATTTGCAGTACTCTTGTTATGACTACAGAAAAGAACACTACAGGTCTAATTGCCAAGGACTTTTTTCCTCTGAAGGCAAAACATCCTCAAGAATGTGACATCAGGTTCCATAAATATTTACTTTCACTAGTTCTTAAATGAGATTTTTAAGAGGGCCGGAATGAATATTCATCACTTGGATGCAAAACTCCAGCACTTGGACACTACGAAGTCAATTCTGCAGAAAAAGGAGAGGCCTCAGCTCCCAGTGACAGATCTGGCCCTATGAACCAGAGCAAGCTGTATGTTAATACTCTTTAAGAACAGATTATTTCCAATGCTTATGAAGGATTTCTCTCAAATTAGAAATAACATACCAGGAACATCTAGAGTCTTAACCTTATTCTGCTTCCCAGTGCATGAACACACTCAGCAGCTTCCTCAAGTTCTGCTTTAACAATCCAAATGACTTAAAGCATTTCTTTAACTTCCAGCAGTTACTCACATTCCCTCAGTCTTATTCAAGAATTAACCCAGTAGCACTTCTGCTACTGAAAATCATTAACATACCAACATCTGACACAGAACAATGTCAGTAACTGAGCTAAGGAATACTAAAGAACTCTCTGAAGTGAGTCATCTAAAGATGTTTCCACAACCCCTCACCATATCTGAGCACATGCAATTTCAAACAACTGACATCTGCACAGATCAAGAGGCAGGAGCACCTCTGGGTGCTGAACACAAACAAAGCCCCTTACCTGGTGGCTGGGTCCGACCCTGATCTCACCCTGGGTGCTGTTCAGCCTCCTAAGATACAAAGGAAAAACAGCAATGAGAAAGAATTACAGTTAATGAAATTCAGGGTCATTTTCTTTTTTGTCACTGCATTTCCAATGCAATTGGAGCAGCAGCAGAAACAACGCATTATTTAGAAAACAATTACAATAAAAACAATAACATATTATTTAGAAAACAAGAGGGGATGGGCTCAGGGGTGCTGAGTGACCTGATCTGTGAGAGGGGTCCCTTGGCAGGGGCTGGGACAGTGCCACCCTCCCAGGAAACAAATCCACTCCAAATATCAGCCAAAAGCCTCCAGAGAACAATGAGAACACGTCAGAATGTTTTCCCCAATGCAAGACAAGCTGACATTATTTTCTTGTTTTCAGGTTATGCAAGGAAATGACTGAGCAAGGAAATCAATTCTCTATTTACAAACATACATTAAATACCAGGTTAGTACAAGGTGTCAGAATTCCTCCCTGTGAGGAGCAAAGGGGAAGCTGACAACAGAAAACGCTGATGCTCTTCATTTCCTCCCAGAACTCACTCTAAGGCCGTGCACATCCCAGCTCATCAGAGCAAGTGAAGCTCCCAAGGTTCATGGCAGGGCTTGTGCCCACCCTGAACACTGGGGCTGCTTTCAGCTCACACAGGAAGAACCAAACATCCCCAGCTCCCCGTTTCTTCAGCTGCACCACACTGAATATGGTAAATCAGAGATTTGAGAACTGAGGCTGGAACATCCTGTAATTGCAGAGTTAAAAGCAAAGTTTGGGATGGGACTTCTGCTCCCAGCTCTTTCTGTGGGAACTCACTGGGGCTCTCCAATCGCTCCTCAGGAAGCAGAAATATTTCTGTGTGTCCATCACCCAGTTGCCATTTCCTGGGAATAGTCACACCTCAAGGTGCCCAAAAGCTGAGGGCTGGCCTGAGCTGCCGTGCAGGAAGCTCTGGCAGGCTGCTCCACATCCCACCTGGATTTTCCAAGGGCACAAAGCCCCTGGCTCCTCAAGGACACACCATCTGCTCCAGAACTGCTGCTGCTTCCACATCCCCAGGAACGGGTTTCAAATGGAAAGAGAAATTCTCGCTATGGAAACTAAAATGCACTGCGGATTTGAAGCTAAGTCGTATCGGTGAGAGCAATTACAATGAGAATGGAATGGCATCCCGTGTTTATTCGATGGGAAAGGGAAGAAAGGAGCCAACATCGTATATGAAATGTGACACAAAAGAAACTGCTGTAACAAAGCAGTATCCATAGCAACAACAACTTAATATTTCAGTCCTCCTCAGCTGCAGTGGATTAAATATAATGACAAGATGTTCCCTTTGAAAAGTAACCTGCTGCCATGGCAACGTTGTGCTCTGCAAAGTAAACAGGGCTGGGCAGAGCGGAGCGGGAGCCAGAGCTGGAACGGCAAAGGGGCAGGGGGCAGAGCGGGGCGGGCAGCGCGGCCCGACCCACGGAGCCCGGACCGATGGAGCCCTGACCTATGGAGCCTGAGCCATGGAACCTGACCCACTGAGGGTGACCCACGGAGCCCTGACCTATGGAACCTGACCCACAGAGCCCTGACCCACGGAGCCCTGACCCACTGAGGCTGACCCACGGAGCATGATCCATGGAACCTGACCCACGGAGCCCCGACCCACAGAGCCCTGACCTATGGAGCCCTGACCTATGGAACCTGACCCACAGAGCCCTGACCCACGGAGCC
>WBMY01005670.1:315802-367784 GCA_013397315.1 Donacobius atricapilla
GCAGCTGGGCCAGAGGGGAAATCACCAGCACAGCCCTGGCACAGCAGCTGGGCCAGAAGGGAAATCACCAGCACAGCCCTGGCACGGAAGCTGGGCCAGCAGGGCCACCGGCAGCGTCCCTGGCGGGTCACAGCCCCAAGGTGCTCCTCAGGTGCACACTGAGGTGACAAACACGCTGCTCACGCAGTCAGGGAAGTGTGGGATGGCAGAATTAATGTGTAAGTGATGCCTGAAGTTCGAGCTTCGATGGATTTCAGGTTCTGTGCACCCAGGGGCGCAGCTCTGAGCTCACACCCAGCGTCACTCAGCTCTGCACACAGCAGGGACACAAAACAAATCCTTTTCCCACTGGAGACCAAGGACAACTTTCAGCCCCAAAAGCACCAACAAGGCTGGGCTGGAGGGAGGAACAAGAAGGATGGGACCTCACAGCCTGGAGCTGGAATGGGACAATTAAACCTCAATGTGCAAATGGACCAAAACCTATAAAAGTGTGAGACCTCGTGACTGTTTGTCCATTTTGTGACCATTTTGGGTCTACCTTGGGTGTAGCCCTGGCCAGGCCCTGTGCTGCCCAAGGTGTATCCTAAAGGCCTTTCAATAAATATCTACTTTATTCTGCAGCTCTGTCCAGTCTCTGTTCCAGGTCAGCCTTCCCAAGGTACCATAAAAACATCGTATCTATTCTTATCCATCAATTCCCCCAGGACTTCTGAAGGGAAAAAGCTTTTAAGGGCACTGGGGGACACACCTGGACCACTGGGAGCAGTCACTGCCAGGTGAAAGGAACCAAGGAAATTAGATTGTTCTGGTTTTCAGGATAAGGCGCTGGTTCCTGTGCATATTTAATGTCAAATCTTCAACAAAATCCTGACAATGGTAACTGCCTAGTGCTCTGGCTTTGAGGTAAATATTGATACTCATGTTCAAACACAGAAAATTCTCAGTGTTAACAAAGAACTGGAAGACAACTTTTTCCATGACTTCTTTCTAATACTTTTGAAGAAGACACAAAAGTTCTTTTCCACACACGGGAGACTTCACGAAAAAAGCAGCCATGCTATCAAACATATTTTTGACACTGTGCCTGTAATCTCATCGTTAGAAGTTTCAAATAAATTAGTAACAGAAATGTTAGATTTGTGGAGCTTTTGCTAAGAGCACACACAAAATGTCCTTTAAAAGGGGAACTTGTGCTCAACTTTGTTCTGTCAGGCACCAGAAAGTTGCTGTATTCCATATTTCAATCATCAACTTTTATCATCACAGTTCACCTTGGAGTATCTTCAGAATTTTTAACAGTTGCCTCAAGGAAATTTCCTGGTAAGAACACAAGCAAATGTTATGTCTTCCCTGGAGGCAGGAGATAAATGACACTGGGATATGTACTGAAGTTTCTTCTGCTTCTATGAAACCCAAGATCACACTTGTTTTTGCAGAGAGAAAGGGGGAAACTCAGCTCCAAGTGCTTCAGTTCCATCCCTCACTGCAATATTAATCACAGTAAATATTCATGTGTGTAAGCATGATTGTAAAAGACTCATGAAAAATAAAAGGTTCCCATGAAACTGCAGCAGAACCACAAAAAACAGAGGAGACCCCAATTTCTGCAGATAATTTGGTGCTCAGTTCATTACCAGTACAGTGCCCAGGAGGCCTAACAAGGATCCAGGGTTATTTTGCTTTTCTATCCCCTCTCAAGGAGATAATAATAATAATAATAATAATAATAATAATAGTAGTAGTAGTAGTAGTAATAGTGTTGCTGATGTGATTAATTATTAATNACCAGCAGCCCTTTTCTAACACCAGACCCCTGTGCAGAAGTGTTCTGGCTCTGTTAAAATTGAGATTTAGGGCAGAAGGTGGGTAGGGCTGGCTCTGCGGAGCCCACTCCCCACTCTGGCTCAGGTAGAACTGGGATTTAGGCAGGAGCAGGGCCCTGCAGAGCCCATTCCCCATTCTGGCTCAGGTAGAACTGGGATTTAGGCAGGAGCAGGGCCCTGCAGAGCCCACTGCCCGCTCTGGCTCAGGTAGAACTGGGATTTAGGCAGGAGCAGGGCCCTGCAGAGCCCACTCCTCGCTCTGGCTCAGGTAGAACTGGGATTTAGGCAGGAGCAGGGCCCTGCAGAGCCCACTCCTCGCTCTGGCTCAGGTAGAACTGGGATTTAGGCAGGAGCAGGGCCCTGCAGAGCCCACTCACCGTTCTCGTTGTGCCTGTCCTGCACCAGGTGCTGGTACACCGAGTCGGGCACCTCGGACTGGCGGTAGTACCACTTCACGTTCATCAGCAGATGGTCCCTCTTGCTCTGAAAAAACAACCCCGGGGTTGTTACTGCCAGGGAAATCAGCCCAGAGCCCCACACTCCTCACTTGGGGGGAAAAACCCCTGAGGGCTCAGACCCGGAGGGAGGAACGCATTTATTCCTGCAGCCTGTGCTGGGGACAGATTCATTTCCAGCCCAGACAAAGGCAGGAGAACCTCCTGCATCACCTGCACTTGTGCCTCTCTGCATCTGACCAGCACACCCCAATCTGCTCACTCGCGCTAATTAACCCAGGGATCAGGAAAGCATTGCAGGTTTTGGCCTCATGCAGTCTGCTAATTTCCACAAATAAGAAGTATTTATGGCCAAACATGCAAAAAAGAATACCCACAGTAACACCATTCAGGGCAACCATTCTTAGCAGTGGAAACCAAGAGATAATAGATTTTTTCCCCCAGGGACAGATGGATGCAGACATAATCATAGACGTCCTTTATTACACAAAAGAATACGATACTGCACTTCAATCACAATAATTACAGGCTCTGACTGCTCATCAACCTCACAGCAAAATTTACACAAAACTCTCTTCCCCAAGTGCTCTTTTTTCATTGAGGCTCCAGCCATCAATTTCTTCTTCTTAGAAGGAAAGCAAAGCAGAAACACCACTTAAAGAGAATTTTTAGATCGAGTCACTACACACTCTGCTGAGTTATCTCCAAACCCCTCGGTCTGCAATTCTCCCTGCTGCTCCAAAACACTTGAAGAAACAAAGGCCTGAAGGGAAAGGAACATTTTTTTGGCATGAGGCAGCTGCAGGCTTCTTTTCCTCTGGGCTGCAATCCTCTCCAGCGGTCTGGTCCGGGTGACAGCGCAGCTTACGGGGCTGGGGGGTTCTATTGTCCCTGCCTGCAGCAGCCTGGGCGCTGCAGCTTTTCTGCTGAAGAAACAACATCCAAAACTCGCCGGGGCAAGCATTTCCCGAGCTGAGGCCGTGTAATACCGGCGAACCACTGCCAGTGGCAGCATTGTGCCAGGAAAGCTGCGGCCGAGGCACCCCGGCATCCCCATCCCCGGCTGGCCTGCAGGAGCCCCAGCCTGCTGCTGCCTTTTTACAGAATCATTTGCAATCCAAGCCAAGGAGCTGGTCTAATGCATGGGGGGAAAAAAAAAAGAAATCAAAAGGACAACGAGTGAGAGGCGGCTCTGATTTCCGCTGCCTGCTGGTCAAAAATTGGGTTTGCAGACTTGTCTCCTCTGAAATCACGCTCTGTGCATCGCGGCTTTTATGAGCAGCCTCTCTGAATTCTGAAGACAAAAAAGTCCAAGTAAATAATCTGTTACCATCTCGCTAAGAGTTCATAAATTCTATTAGTGGAGCTTGCAGCAGTGATGGGAAACATCAACCCAGCGTTTCTCTGCAGATTCTCTTTGTATTCCTCAGCTGAGAGGACAAAAACCCCACGCTTTTGTTACACAGTCCCTGAGAGGATGCTCAGAGAGCTTCACTCTGGCACGAAACCCATTCACACACATAAGGACAGCGTGGCACGCACAGGCAAAGCAGCAACAAAAATATCATTTACAATGCGACCTGCGAGGAAGTGCTTACAGAAAAGTTTGTGACAATGATGCACCTGGGGTTGCCTTGCTTGGGTTCTGGGTTTCTTTGGGGTTTTGTTTGGGGGGGATGAGCTGATCTCCTTCCTAAATAGCTCTTTTTACCCCCACTGGTCGTTTCTGTCCAATTCATTTAACTGCTGCACCCTGACAAGCCCTTTTCTGGGCCCACTCTCCAACACACGATTCTGTGGGGTTTAACCTGAAGCTTCAATCTTGCTAAAAATACGAAACGTCTGTCAGAGTCTCCCTTTTCACATTTACATCCCTCATGGCACAGGAATTCCTAGACATGCTATTTTGTCAGCCAACTTCCTAAATACGTATGTCATTTATAAAGCAGACTGCACTCAGAGGTGTCAAGGCGCCAACTTCTGTGGCAGACTATTTATTTTCAAACCATGTGCACACAAAAGAGGTGTCCCCTACCTCCTAAAGTGTAACTTTTTTTTTCCTTTTTTACACCTTTACATCTGAAAAGCTGCAGACACTCACATGCCAAATCCAGGCTTGCGGAAACTGCAGCCATGGCAAGAGCTTTAAATTTCAAGTGTCTTTTGTCAGCTCAAAACGATTCCCTGTGCTACAAAACCACATTCTCCTCTTTAATGAAAATATTGTCTTTTGCTGCACCGCTCACAAAGTGCTCATTTGGGGGGTTTGTTCTCGCTGACATTTTGGGTTTTGTTCCTTTTAAACAGCACGAAGCAGTTTTGGACATTGAACAAGAATTAGATGGGATCTGTAAATGGATTAAAGCATCTCAGTTCACAAGCATCTGGTCGACTTCTATTTAAAATGAGCCTCTGCCCTGAAGGGGAAAAAATAATGCCACAAGTTCTCTTTAAAGAGCAGGAATGTCCTGATTTCCAGAGCATTTGTGCCAGTTCCAAGGCGCCTGTTTTCCCTAGAACACATCTCCAGAGCTCCCAGGTTCTCTCTCCAGGGCGGCGAGGAACCAAACTGTGCAAACGCCACAGATGTCCTGCAGATCCCCCCGGAGGGATTTCATCACTGCACTTCACTCCTTGCCCTATTTAGATCCACTTTAAATCACAACTAGCTTTGGAAACAACGTGCCAAATGCTGGAGATGACAGATGGGCACGCTGGAGTCGGGGAATAGCAGCAATTCCAGAGAAACAAACAGCAAAACAGGGACAAGGAACAGAACATCTTCCCTTTCCACCACCAAACCTCACTCCTGCTGCAGAACTGGTTTTTACTCTCGGTCAATTCTGACATTCACCAACAGTCAAAGGAGAGAAAAGGAAAAGTAAACACCACTCAGATTCACTGTGGGGATTAAAAAAAACAAACAAAAAAGCTGAGGTGGGACACAAATGAACCTGTCTGGAAACCAGGAGCTGCAGAGATACAGCAAGGATTATTCCTCTTCCCTCTCCAGAACAGCACGTGTAGCTTCACATTCTCAGGGTATCTTTTTGTAGGCAGTTTGCTAATTAATTAAGAAAACTGATCAGCTGTTTGTAAGCCAAGCAAACCCAGCCTGGAAATGCAGAGGTTATTACTACAAATGAATGTTATTTTTGCAGCTTGATTATTTAATTCCGATGCCTGCATAGCAACACATAATTACTCCTTGCAGACAGAGCAGCATTGTCAGCGTTCAGCAAGAAACACAAACGCGAAATAAAAGCAAGAACGTGGCCACACGCGGATGAATCCTCGGTGCCCCTGCCCGGAGCAGCCTGGGCAGGGCTGTCCTGGCACCCCGAGCCAACACAAAGCCTGCAGCCCCTAAACCTGTTCCTCTTATCTAATGACTGCTCCATCTACAAGGGCTTTTCTAATAGAAACATGCCTCGATGGCTTATCTGGGCACAAAGCAGGGCTGATTGAGCGCAGTAATGCGAGGCAGGAAATGAGAAGCCTTGGGAAAGCCGCGGATAATCGATCAGTGGATTCACTCAAGTGTGAGCTGAGCTGGGAATAAGCTGCCTGGGGTATCAAATATTGCTGTTTCCAGGGTAAAGGCCCATTTCTGTGATCTATGCAGGGCACAGCATAATTTATTGACAAAACAATATCGGATTTCTTCGCGGTGGCTCGCGCCTGCCATTTTCTGACTGTTTACAGCACGAATTTTTCATGTGTCCTTTTTATTCACAAATAGAACTCCTTTTGGAATTCACCGGGCCACCTCAGCACGCTGGAAATTAATTCAGCCTGGCGTAGGAGTAACTCTGAGATGTAAAACTCTCCTGACACTCCCGTCGCCCTGAATTCCGGCCTCTCCCAGGTGCGCAGAGCACACCTGCAGGGACACACCTGGCCCAGCCCCAGGGGATGCACACTCCTGCTCGGAGACACTGCTCAGGGCAGGGCTTGTTCCACATCCCTGCCGCAGCTCCTACAAGATTTGAGGCAGCACTGCCTGCAAACAGCACCAAACCTGACAAACAGGTGAAGGGGCAGGCACACACCTGCAAACCTGAGCCAAACAGCAGCCTGGCCATGCCTTTAAACACTGCGAAACGCGGCCAGCACCACTTTTCCATCAGGGCACGTCACCTGCAGGGCCGTGTGTGCCTGGGAGCCCCAAAGCCCAGCTCCCAGGGCTGCAGCCCACCCCAACACGGCGGTGGCACCCGCCCGGCCCGCAGCCAGCGCCCAGCAGATGCCATCTGCTGTCTCCCAGTGTGGGGGTTTGGCATCAGAGCTGCCAGACTGGCTCAAAAACACAGCTCGGCACAGCCCCGGGATGCAGCACAGCCCTGGGCCAGCCTGGGCTGCTCAGAAACACAGCTCGGCACGGCCCAGGGATGCAGCACAGCCCTGGGCCAGCATGGGCTGCTCAAAAACACAGCTTGGCACAGCCCAGGGATGCGGCAGGGCCCAGGGATGCGGCAGGGCCCCGGGATGCGGCACGGCCCAGGGATGCAGCACGGCCCAGGAATGCGGCACGGTCCAGGGATGCGGCGCTGCCCAGGGATGCGGCGCTGCACAGGGATGCGGCATGGCGCAGGGATGCGGCACGGCGCAGGGATGCGGCACGGCGNAGGGATGCAGCAGGGCCCAGGGATGCGGCACGGCGCAGGGATGCGGCAGGGCCCAGGGATGCGGCACGGCCCCGGGATGCAGCAGGGCCCAGGGATGCGGCAGGGCCCAGGGATGCGGCACTGCCCAGGGATGCGGCACTGCCCCGGGATGCGGCACTGCCCCGGGATGCGGCACTGGCCAGGGATGCGGCAGGGCCCAGTGATGCGGCACTGCCCAGGGATGCGGCAGGGCCCAGGGATGCGGCAGGGCCCAGGGATGCGGCACTGCCCAGGGATGCGGCACTGCCCAGGGATGCGGCACGGCCCCTGTGCACCAGGGCTGCACAAGGGACAGGAACTGGGGCAGCTCTGAAGCAGGGACACATCCACCAGGAGATGCAATGACCAGCCCAGAAAGGCTGCCTGAGCCTCGGTGAATTCAGCAGGGACTCGCACCTCACCAGGAGCCAGCACTGGATTGATTTCCTGGTGCTTCCACCACAGTTCTAAGGCGAAGTTCAACAAATCCAGCGCGTTCTGACAAAAGCTGACTGCTGTGGAACAAGTGTCACCCATATATCTCACCTTGAACACAGCCCCAGCCAGGGTTTTAAAGGAGAAAAAGAACATTACTCCTTTCAGCTAATGACCGTGAGAGATGTCTGTATTTAAAATCAACTGCACTGTTTATCCCATCAACTTTCCAGCTTTACCAGGAACAAAGCTGCTCACTGTGCTGAGAACGAGCAAGTCATCTGTTTTCATTTAAGTGAAATACACTTAAGCGCAAAATACCCTTAAAATTTCAGTGTGATCCTAAACGACAGAAGATAATTTCATCTTGTTAAAAAAAAGGCAGTTATGCTTAAAACTTGTCTGGCTTAAAATAAAACTGTGATGAGATCTTCCATGAAGGTTATGGGTCATTGCTTAGTACCTCATTTAATCCCTTCGTGGTCTCTTTCTGCTCTGTTTCCTTTTCTCCCATCCAGGTTTCCTGCGTTTATTTTCCCACCCACATCTCCCTGTGATGTTGGAATTCCAGGTAATTTTCCCGGTGAAGGAGCTGCCAGCACTCAAAGCTGCTGCCCCTCGAGGGTATTACACCGCCCCCAGCTGGGCAGGGAAATCCTATCCCACAATAAATTCCCAAATCCGTATTTCACATAAATTCACCAATCCCAGGCGAGGCCGGGGAGGTGCCACATCTCTGCTGTTAGTGCACAAACATCCCAAAATGCACACCAGAGTCATTAATGGGCTGTAATTAAAACCACGGAGAGAGAAAGCAATAAGCACTGCTTTTGAGCACAGCATCCCTGCCCACGTTCCCTGCCTGGCCCGGCCCCGCTCTGATGACAGATTTTTCCTCTGCACAGCAGCAGATTGGGAGGGAGCTGCTGACCCAGAATTGCCAGGGACCCTCTGAGCATCCCCTGCCCAGCACAGCACCAGGAGCCAGCAGCCACCACCACCTAATGGGATCACAAATGCATTTAACTGATCATTGAATGGATGCTCCGGTAATTAAATTCCATTAAGGTGTTTTCAGCATTCTGCCAAAGAAGCGCAACACTGAAATGAAGATACCATTCGGGCCCCGCCTGACATTTGCCATTAAATGTCATTTATAGCACATAGCTCAGATCTAATTGCAGAGCAGCACCAGCCACAGTATTTATCACTTCTATTAAAACAAGCAGCACTCAGCAGTGGGGCTATTCCAAGCCATCATACACAGTTTAAATAGATTTCTCACCTTTTAAATATCAAGAGGCCACATTTTCTTTACCATCTCACTGAGGGGTTTACCTTTGAACAAAGACACACCAAGAGCTGGAGGATAAAACAATCAGGAGCCAGTTTGCTCTGCAAACCCAGCCCCGAGTTTGAACAGTCACTGCCTGCTAAAATATCACCTGATGGGCAGGGGAATTTTATAGCAGGGAAAATTAAAGCACCTTTGCCAACAGGCCGGGGCTGGAGATTGTAACAAGAAAAGGAAATGCACTGATCAGCCAGATCCTGCGGCTTGGCTGTTTCACCACAAAAGCAAACGCTGCTCCTGCGAGGAAACAAAGTGTGTATGGAAAAGAAACGCCTGGAAAGTGAATGTTTCCTTGTGCAGCTCCCCAGAGGACGCGATTTACTTCTGAAACGGTCACTTCCAGAACCGTTTCCATCTTCCAGGAGCTGCCCCGACATGTGCGCTATCGACCTGCTGATGTTGGAAAGCAGAGCAAAAAGCAGCTCCGCACACAGGACTCACCCGGGGGGGCTGAGCAATCAGGGCCAGACAAAACCCCTGCCCCTAATTAACGGCAACAGCCGGAGCAGCTCATCAAGGAAACAAAGCAGCAATCTTAAAAAATGTCAGACACCAGCGCATCTCACCACGCAGGGAATTCCTAATGGAGGTCGGCACTGGCTGCCCTGGTATCAAAGGCTAAATTAGCAACACTGGGCTTTAGAGTTCTTCTTTGTATTTATATGTAAATCACTACTAAATAAACATACCCCAAACCAGCTCCACAGGCTGCAATCTCATCTAAATCAAAAGATTGGAAAGATGCTCTCCATTCATCTGGAAATAGCCAGATACTGAAAACACTAAAATCAGAAATAACTACCCTGAGAATAAACGGGATGCATTTACCTGCTGGAAGAGAAAAAAAATCTCAAAGGAAAAGTTGGGAGAGAGATACAAGGAAAAAAAAAAAAACACTTTTCTTGGGTGTGAACAGACAACTGAGATGGTCCACAAGAAAAGCAGCTCTGAAATAAAGAAATGTGGCTTTTAAACCTCTAGCACATCCCACGGCCACCACGTGCACTCTGGTTTGAGTTACAGAGAACACGGCCAGCCAAGCTAACACACAGTTCCAAAGTTAATCATTTGTCTTGGGCCATATAATCACCGCAGCATTACAACCTCGACAAATGAAGCCACTAATAACTTCTATTAAAGAAGTCAAGGTGTTAATTCACTCCCAGGTCCAGCAGCAGAAAGCTCTGAGACCAAGCAGCAGAAACCACTCAGTCCTCGTGCAGAACTCCAATTAATTTCCTCTATTACTGGAGGCACTGGATGGAACCCATCAGTGCCGGGCTCCGAGGCTCTGGCTCCGGAATCCTCCTGCAATGGGAATTCTGGGAATTCTGGGAATGAGGGGCGCTGCCTCTCCCCCTGGCCTGGGCACAAGGATTTACCCCGAGGGAATCATCCCAGCCGGTTCTCTACAGACCCACTGCAAACAGGAGGATTCTGTGCGCTACCATCACCCCTAAAGGCAGAAACTGGCAGGGAACCGCACAAAACAGAAAAATGACTAAAAGCCATTCAGGGAATTTGTACTGAACTTGGTTCGACGGTTCAGAGAGGGCTCACGATTTACCTCAGCTTCCTTTTACCACCGACAGCCTTCTCAGGAAGTTGTTTTTAACACTTCCACGCCCTTGGCTCTTCAAACTGGCGAGCAGGAGCCTGTCGGGGCGAATGGAAGCGCCAGAGATTATGTCATCAAACGAGGAGCTCTGCCCCTGTGTGACACAAGTTCAGGGAGAAGCCTGCTTGGATCAATACTGCAGCCCACATTTCAGCTGCCTGCTGGAATATTTCCGTTTTCTGCAGCTCTGGCTGTGCCATCTCCCTGCGAAGCTGACCCGAAAAGGTACCTTGGAGAAGGGCACTAAAATATTCATGCCCTGGCACAGCAGCGCCGACAGACCCAGAGCCATTTCCCGGCACTTGAACGGGTGTAAACTGCAGCACTCGTCCTACAAGTGCTTCCCGAGGAGCACATGATAAATTCATCTGCGATCCGAGGCGGCATTAGCTCCGATTCCAGGATTTACCGTGCCTGTTTCAAACGCAGCCACGCTCCAGATGTGCTCCCAGCTGTTTGTTCTCCTGGCCCCACGTCCTTAGTAACAAACAGCCCCTTGGTTTAATCACCTCCAGCTCAGAGATTTATGATGATATTCCACCACACTTAATGCAATTTTGCACTTCGGAGCGTGAAGTTTTCAGCAGAAAGGCCCAAACCAGCTGAGAGCTCCCGGAGTTCTGGGGGTGCAGCAAAGCCCAGGAAGCCGCACCTGAAATCAGGATGCGGTTTGCAGGTATTTCCTCACAGATTTGCCCCAGCTGAGGGAGGGCAGCTCTAAAATCCCAGTCCAGGCTGGTGATCACCACCCTGCACCAAGAGCCGGCACAGGGAGAGGCAATTCCTGGCTCTGGGAGCTGCCCTGGAGTACCAACACGAGAAGCACTACAGCACCTCAGAGGAGGAAAGCTGGCACCGAATGGCAGCTCCCCTCTTGGAAAACACCCTCCTCAATCTTCTCAGGCACAGCATTGCAGAAAGCAGCTCAGGGAACACCTTCCTGCGGCCTCCCTGCAGCCCTGTCTGATATTCCACATTCTGCAGCTTCTGCCTGGCAGGGTCCTGGGGTTCACACATATCAAAGCACCCAATTGCCTTTTCTTTTCTTGCCTTTTTTTTTTTTTTTTTTTAAACACGAGGAATATGAAAGCGCACGCTGAAGCTGGTCCTTGTTAGCAGACCCATTTTCATCTCTTTAAACTCAAAGAGAGCAATTCCCTTGAAAACTGTCACAGCATTTTCCCCATCCATAAAGAGGAAGTTCAACAGCCTCAGGTCACTAATCGCAACGACGGGAGACACAGAGCATAAATTATGGCTTTCTATTCCACAGCACTGAAACATATATATTCTTTTATCTTATTTATTTGATTCTCTCTATAAACTGAACGTTTTAGACGTGTTTGTAGTCTAAAAAGGATGTTCTACAAATAAAAGGGAAGCACTTTGTTGTTTACACAGCGTTCCTCCCATGGGGTATATTAATATCACATCCAGGTGGACGGACAAGATTGCTTTACACAACAACATAACTTGGGTGTTTTCCCAAAAGAAAAACTTGAAGAGTTGCTCAGCACGAGTTTGTAGGTTTTAATAATTTTGCATCACTTTTAACCTTAAAATGTGCCAACGAACAACTGAAGGGAAGATGATTTGAAAACCCCCAGAAGTTCTGCTTAGAAAGCAGAGCAGGATGCTTACACATTACTAATTTAATTAAAGCGTTATTTTCCTTTCAAATACCCTCTAATGGCCCAAAACGAACTGAGGCTGCTTTAAAAATCAATCACTTTAATCAAATTACAAGTCCAAATTCTCCGTGGATTAGTGTTCAGTGACTACGGTGTCAAAACCGCGGATCCATCACATCCCTCCCTGCCAGTGCCCAGAGGTGACAGCAGGTCCTGCAGGGCACAAAACCCAGCCTGGGAGCACCTGAAGCTCTGCCAGGCAGGCACAAGGTGGAGCTGACTTGAAGCGTTTCCCGAAGTGGCTCCATCAGTCCCTGCTGAATAAAAATGAGATTTTGCCTCTCCTGCCACTCAGGTACAGAACAGGGATTCAAAAAAGGGAGATTTTGCCTCTCCTGCCACTCAGGTACAGCACAGGGATTCCAGAGAGGGAGATTTTGCCTCTCCTGCCACTCAGGTACAGCACAGGGATTCAAAAAGGGAGATTTTGCCTCTCCTGCCACTCAAGGAACAGAACAGGGATTCAAAAAAGGGAGATTTTGCCTCTCCTGGCACTCAGGTACAGCACAGGGATTCAAAAAAGGGAGATTTTGCCTCTCCTGCCACTCAGGTACAGCACAGGGATTCCAGAGAGGGAGATTTTGCCTCTCCTGCCACTCAGGTACAGCACAGGGATTCAAAAAGGGAGATTTTGCCTCTCCTGCCACTCAGGTACAGCACAGGTGCTCCGAGAGCTCGCACACCTTTTCCCCTGCCCGTGCCAGCTCCTCTGGCCCTCTCAGCCTGCTGGAGACCTTTCCCAGCACGGAATGATGTCACACAAGTGAACCCCCAAAGCTCAGCCTGCCCTGCCAGGACACACGGCAAGGCCAGCGCCAGCTGGCACCAGAGCTTCGGGGTGTCCCAGACCCCCCAAACCCTGCACTGAGCCCTTTATCGCCACAGGAGAATGAAAAGCATCACCTCCACCTCAAAGAGCAATCCCGAGCACATCCCTGAGGGAAGGGACACGCGCTGGAATTCAGTGGCCGCTGTGACATTTCACATCCCTCAAGGAAACCTTTCTGAAAGCAGGAAAACAAATTCCTTTAATGAATTATCCTCAGCAGCTCACAAAGCATAACAACGTGCCTTTGGAGGCTGAGCAGAGACACAGGAAATCTGACAGTGCTCAAGTACCCCCAAATGACCAGAGAGAAAATTTCAACTTCAATAATCCTAAAGGTCAGAAGCATTATTAAACATGACAGATGCTCTCACTATTCAACACCAGAGGACACGGCTAAATTTATTCTAACTCCATTTTCTCTTGCTACATAAAACCCAGCTAATGTACAATTTGATACCTTTTTTTTTTTCTAAAAGCCAGAGATAACATTTTTTTTTCTCCATATTTTCCAGCTGGCACCAATGATTTATTTAGCATTCAATTATCTCAGCACAGGTGTAGGAATCAGATTTACTTGGGGTAAGGGGGAGGAAACAAGACAAGAGAAAGGTAAAATAAAAAAGCTAAAAGTGGTGAAGACCACACTGCCATGACAAAAGTCTTAACAAAATTACAAATATCAGTCCAGGCAAGCAGCCTTTCCTGGGGGGGAATAATCCCCCACAGCCTCCAGTGCTCCTTTGCCAACAAGCCAGCCACAAAAATTCCAACTGTGGGATGCCAAGTGGGGCAAAAACAAACAGGGCAATCACATTAAAAAGGAAAAAAAAATCAAAACAAACCCCCTGGGGATTCTTCTGTGGGGTTTTTTGTTTGGTTTGGTGTTTTATATGTGTCTTTGGGGTTTTTTTATGTAGCCCCTCAGTCGTAAGGTCTGGATTACAATTGCAAAGATCCAGGCCATATGGAAGGAATGGAGGCAGAGCTGGATTCCAGCCCTAGAAAACACACATACAGCCTTAACTTCCAGCTGTTTAATGCGCACTCTGAACAATGCTGCCATCTGCTTCAAACCTCCAAATACGAACACTGCCTCTCCAAAAGGCCATGATGCAATTGTGACATAACACTGCAGCTCCGCAGGAATTCATTCAATTGCATTGGTGCATTACACTAGCGAGGCAACTCAGGAAAGCAACCCCAAAACCTCACAAAAAATGTTTAACGTTGGTTAATCGACAAAATAATGGCACTGATGAAATTACAGATCTCAGCCAGGTCTGAACACGGCACCTCCACACAGCCCTGAGCACCTTGGGAATGTAAAATACGCTGCTTTAGCTGCCTCAGAATGGATGGTTCCTGCTCCTGCCTTCCTTCAGAAGATGTACAATAAAATAAAAAGAATGTTGCTCTATATTTCAGCTGAGTCCAGTGAAACTCCAGTTCCCATAAATCCACAGAGCAGCCTCATGCCTCTTCCCTCAATTCCGAAGCTCACCTGAGAGACACTGCAAATCCCCTGCTAATTTAACAGCCTGAAAGCAGCACTTAGAGAACAGTCTGCCATACAAAAAGAATTTATTTTTACACAGATGTGACAAGCCCAAACCTCACTGTGCAGCACAGCTTAGGATCTGTGTGAGAATTTAAAGTGGCATCTGGGTAATAGCAACCCAAAAAAAAAAAAAAAATGTACACAGAGAAGCATTGTAAAGAGGAGAGGAATTATCAAAATGGATTCATATGCATCTGGAATTATTTTAATACAAAACGCCCAGCAAATCTCCCTGCACTGCTGACAAATCACCAGCTGAGGTAAATCCCAGATAATGAAACATTGTAAGGAAGGCTCTATTTAATAATTTAGCCCCTGTCAAGGAGTTTGTATTGATTCTTGTTTCCAGCACAGGGAGAGAATGTTATCTGCAGCCTCACGGCTCAGTGACAGCATCAGTGGATTTAATCACTGAGCAGCCCCTGCCATGCAATCCTTAAACTGTCGCCTCTGATTCTCCATCACTCCTGCCGCTCCTGCAAAGCCCTGCGCCCACATTTCCCCCCTCACCTCCCACCCCACACGTGCCCCACTGCAGGCACAGCAGCCCTTCCACCGCTGCACGTCAGACATAAAAGCCAACCTCATTTGCAGGCTAGATTTTTTATTTTAAATAATTCAGTGCTCCTCCAAACGTCTCATTCGTCTGGCTCCTATTAGCAAGGCTGCTCTGGCCCTTAATGGCAAACTGAGCAGCCACGGGGCAGCACTTCCAGAGCCATGGAATCAGCCTGGCTTGGCTTGGCAGGACCTTCAAGCCCATCCAGTGCCACCCCTGCCATGGGCAGGGACCTTCCACTGCTCCAGCTTGGCCTTGGAAAGGTTTAGCAGTGATTTGGAGGAAGAAGAAAATAATTTTTTGCCTTTTCTTGGCCATAGAAGGAGCAATGAATCTGGAGAAGCAGGGAAAAAAAATCTGTATTAATCAGCATTTTTTCCACACCAAAAAGGAAAGGTCACGCTGCCTTGGAACTGGCCAGGAAAAATTTGCCACAAATTAATTCAGCTGCAGTTCAGGAACAGAACATCAATTCATCTGCAAACAGAATGAGGCTTTTAAATACATAAATGCTTGTGGCTACAGAAACCTCACCCTGATATTTGCATGCAAAAACCCCAGCTCCTGTAACAGTGCAGAGAATAACAGATGTAAATTTAACATGCTTGCTAAAATGCAAGGCCATATGCAGGAGGAATGCAAAGGAGAGGAAGACTGAACTGCATAATTTAGAAAAACAAATTCCTTTTGATTTTTTTTTTGTCCTCCTTTATTCCAGGTGAGATGCAATACTTTCCATTTTATAATCCTTTGGATCAGAGCAGAGCGATCCCGGAGGCCCACGCAGCCAAGGTCATCATACCCAGATTTTCTATTACAGGGCACTAGCAGCATTTCACAACTGTCTTTTTATGCACTTCTGCCTTTCCATGCAGCCTATAAATTGTTACAAGGCCCTGGGGCAATCCAGCTGTATACTCCATTCAAATCAGGCTTCAAGGAGAAAGCTCCACAGTCAAGATGCTTCCATCAAGTAAACACACAGGCACAAAGGGCAACTGCATCACAATTAATAACGTTTCCTTTTGTGCGGCAAATTCAGCGTTTTTCTGCTGTAAAGCTTCCCTCTGATGCTCCAATTCAGAGTGTGGCCATTAGCATTTTAAATGCGACATCAAATTAAGCAGGGATGTGAGAAAGCACAAACACGCCGCTGAAATCCATCTGCTGGTCGGGTTCGGGGTCCCTCTGGAACACGAGAAAACCTTCAGAAGGCAGTTCGGACTCATCTAGCCAAGCGGGGACAGAGAGAGGCAGCATGAGAGAGGGGGCAGCAATGCAGCATGAGAGCAGGGGGCAGCAATGCAGCGGGGCAGCATGAGAGTGGGGCAGCAATGCAGCTCTGCTGTTTGTAGGGACGAGCGTGGCCTCAGCACCGGGGGCTCCTCTCTCCTGCTCTGCTCTTCTCCCTGCGCTGCACTTGCTGTCCCAGCGCAGAGCAGCTCTGGGTGAGAGCCCCAGCGCCCTGTGCCCGGGCACGGCTCCTCCTTCCCTTTCAGAGCTGCCTGGGGCCCAGCAGGTCCGTCAGAACTCCGGGTGATGCTCCAGGACCTTTCCCTGGCCTCAGCTCGGCGCCCAGGTAAATCCCACCCCCAACCCCAAAATTCAGCCAATTCTGCCGCTTCTGATCTCTGCGGGCAGAAAAGCCCTTTCCCACAGACGTGTTTCTGCACTACTTTTGATATTTAAATTGAGCCTTAATCAAAGCTGGATACGCATGGGTTTAGAGGCACTACATAATTAATATATTCACATCTGAAATGTAATTACTGCTGTTGCATCATATATTTAAAGCCAACAGCTGGCTATTTAAGGTGAGGAAGACACTTTCACTGGGATGAAACAATCCTGTAACCAACACTGCAGGGTTTTTTTTCTTTGCTCAGAACCACTCCTGAGGAGGCAGCTTCACCAGGGTTCAGTTCCCTTGCCTGAGCTCTGTGCAGGGAAAGCTTTGCTGAGATTCTGATGGACTCACAAGGATATTCCTGTTGGATTTCCCCTCACAGCTCTCCCTAAAGCAGGTTTAATTTATACACCTGGGGGGGTAGGGGGTTATAAAATGTCCCTTAACCCACTGGGCACAACACAGGAGCTGAATTGCTGCACATTTATTGGATTTTCTCACACAAGTCACTCAGCTAAGTTTTAATTGTGTGTTTTCATCAGCCAGAAGTAATCACAATCAACATTTTAATTAAGATAAAGAGAAGGGACAGAATTTTAGGACTTATTAACCACAAACAAAGGGATAAAAGGAAATTTCACTGTTTATAATTCTTTGTATTACAACCAGTATAAACTACAAAAGAAACACATTAAATATTACTATTTATAATTAAAAAAAAAAAAGCCTTAGCTCTGAAGCCATACCCTCAGCCTGAAGAAAATACAAATCTGTTTCTTCAAATGGCCTGATCTGAAAAGAAATTCAGTGAGAATTTCCACTTGCAACACACAGCACTCTTTAATTAAGAGAGAATCTTTAAAAAAGGACTTGTTTCCTTTTGAGGGGGCAGTAGGGGGAACGAAGCAGCACAAAGTGCTGGGGTGTGAATGACAAACAGGACAGGCTGAGCAGATCCTTTGCTATTTCCTCCAGAAATTCCAGATCCCCTTCTGGTGCCAGAAACTCAGGAGATCAATGTGATCTTGGCCAGGTTTGATTAATCCTTAGCAGAGCTCGGAGCCCACAAAACCAGGATAAGGACCTGCAGCCAGGCTGAAGGACTTGAAATGAGTGAAGACTGGATCAATTTGGGAAAAATTAACACGGGGGGGTGAAGCAACATTTGATTCCCGGCTCCTCTTTTCAGAGCTGTGGAAGTTCAGAACTGCAGACAATTCCCAGTTCACTTCCCCTGCTCTGCCAACTCAAACACGGCTCAGCCAGCCCTGCTCTGCTGGCTGCGCTTTGATCAAGGTATTTGTAGCACCAAAGAGCATTTAAGGAATACTTCGTCAAGCCTGTAGATTTTTAAAATGTTTGACTCGTGCCAAATTAAAATGAACCAGAAGTATGCTCCCCTAACTTCCTGATGAATAGGAAATGAGGATTTCTGACAGCAGCAGGCTGCTGTGGGAACAACTGCATTGTTAAAAATGCACTGGTGCTATTGCAGAATGAAGGGAAAAGCAGCAGATTGACAGCCAGGAGACAATTCCTGATGTAAACAACCTGAACATTTTCTCCAGAAAAGAAATAATCAGAGAAACTTATGTTTTTTTAATGCACCCAAGCATTAACTGCTTCCATTTTATTGACTTGCCTGTGTAATTTAAACCCCAAGCTGTAAGATTGTTCTGGAACAAAAAACCCCACAGTAAGCAAACCCTGAATCCCATGGTAAGGATCCCACTTTTCCCATTCTGTGAAACACCATTTTCCTCCTTAAAGCTGTTCAACAGGCAATGCCAGGAAAGTATTAAAGCCACATTACTCTGCTCTTTTACAGCTTTCTCCACCTTCCAGCTTCCCAATCACATTTTGCAGTTTCCTTTTCCTTAAAACCAACATTTTTAAAGTAACTGACATTGTTAGCTGGATAGGACAGGCTTAAACTGGGGAAAGAAGTGCTCCCCAAGGGAAAAACAAGGTTAAAAAAGTTGCTTTAAAGCCAGTCATGACCTTGCATAATCCAGATTTCCAGGAGACCACTTGAACCCAAGCACTGGCTCAGCTGCCCCAACAGAGGAGGGAGAGCAAATACTGAATATCAGCAATGAAGGAGAAGGAGCTGATAACCAATGAAAACATGGGAGGCAATAGAGCAAACTCAGATTTAATCATTGCTTCACCACAGTTTGCTCCTAATCAAAGTCCTTAAGAATAATCTGGTCTTGAATCCTGAAAGAGGATAGTATTAATCCAAAGAAAATGAATTAGCACCGAAAAGAGATTAATAAAATGTTCTGGGACACAGACAGCACAAAATAACCCAATCAGCAGAGGAAAAAAAAATCATCTAGTGCCTTTTTTTTAAATACAACCATCTCATACTCTTCTGAGAGACAACAGCAATTTCACTTTTAAAATGTTTTAAGTTCAATAATTCACACTGGTGAAGTGAAGCAAACAAAGAAAAGCATTTATGGATAGCACACCTTCTCACCTGACCTGCCACCCCATAGCACTCCGTGAGGAGGAGAAAAAGGAGCTGCACGTTCAACAGCCAACACAAAACATTTCAGTGCTGGAGGGCAAAAAGAAACCAGTGGATTCCCAGAGAACTCCTCCAAGCTCTGCAAAATCCCAAACAAAACCCAAACCGTCACAACCAACACAACAGCACGAAAGATGACTCTGTGGTTTTTACATCTTTGCTTCCTCCTCTCCCAACAGAGCTGCCCTGGGGAGGAGCAGGAACCTCCAGTGACCCAGGCCCAGCAAGGGCATCCTGCTTTTCCAGGGGGAGCAAAGCCAGGGCTGGGAGGAGCCCAGGCTGCGCAGGGCAGGCGGCTCAGCGTTCCTCTGCAGAGCAAACTGATGCTCCCTGCAAGCACCACACCTCCTTCTCCCTTTGGAGCACACGCCTGCTCTACTGCCACGTCATTTTTATTTAAGCAACTTGTCTCCATGGGCAGCTGGGGGGGGGAAATTTCCCCTTCTCTGAGCACGACAGGGTGCCCAGGAATCACTTCCCATTAGCATCTCCCAGCTCCTTCCCACCAATTGCTGCTGCTGCCCTTCAGGGTCCTCCAGCAGGGCATGGGACAGCAGCAGAGCTCTGGGAGCTCACCCTGCTCTGAAATCCAGCCTTCCCAAAGGGGTTTTCCAGCTGCAGGGACAGTCGGTGCATTTCTCAACCCACATGGCAGAGAACTTCTCCCGTCACGCCCTCAGTGAGTGCTGCTGCCCTTCCGCTCCCTCCCCAAAAACATCTGGGACCATCCACACCTCGCTGGAAGTGACTTTGAGGGATGTCACTGATGCTGCAGTGAAAGGCACCTGCAGGAAGTTCTGGAGCAGAGCAGAAAGGACTCAACAACTCTGCTGCCCCTCAGGCATCAATCATATTCCACTTCTCAATTCCACAAAGGTATTTCCATGAATCTCTGAAAGCTTGAAGGGATCTGGGACCACAAAAATGGCAAAAACAAGAGGATAAAACGTTATCCATGGCAGTTTTCAACACGGTTAAGCTGGATTGATCAAACCATTGAGCAGCTCCTCACGTGGCCTCCCTTAAGGCATCATTTGGGTTTTTGATGGAGAAAACAAACCCAGTCTGCTCCTGCAGCTGCCCATGGAGCTTGGGAACAGCTCTGCCCGCCCTGCTCAGCTCATCCCGACAGGGTCACAGCTCAGAGGGAAGGAGCAGCCTCTGCCACGCACAGCAAGGGCCGGATGGAAACAGAGACATTTCCCTGAGAAAGCAGCAGCGAGCAAAGCTCCCTCATGAGGACCTGACGGCTGCTGGTGAAGTGCAATTCTTCTTCAGGAAAAAAGCTGCTCCTCTCATATAATTTTTAATAGGACTGATTCATCTTAATGTCAAGAGAAAGTTGTGATGGAAGGATAAACGAATGCATCACAGAACAGCACTTCACCTGCCAGAACTGCTGAAGTGCAGAGAGCAGGAGGGGAAAACAACTGCTGCTTTCTGCAAGTCACAATGTTGAGACACTGGAGTACAAAGCTGCTCTGAAATGAGATTTAACACCTGCTTCTGCAGCAGTGGGACTGCACCAGGCTGGGAGCGATCCGGAATGCGAAACCAGACAGCCAGACTTCTTAGAGCCAGTCCCTAGTTCAGCAATAAACATAAAATCATCCAGTTGTGATTTCGGATCTTACTGGAAACAGCAAATTAAACCCTGTTTATTTGAAGAATGAAACTCATTGGCACTTTAGTCCCAGCCCAGAATGGCCCTCAGCACCTCTCACCCTGCAGGATGATGCAGGAGTGGATCACAGCATTGGCTGGGTCACGTTTAACTCCCTCTCGTTTTTTAAAAACATAAGTTTTATGTTCCTGTTTCTATCAGTAAAACACCCCCATCAACTCCTGTACCCAGACTGCACCTAGAACCAGGGGAAGCATAAGGTATGGCTCATACACTCAGCCAAAAACTTTTATTTTGTGACAACCAACATGATAATGTATTTAATTAGTAGGCGACATTTCAAAGCTGTTGACTTTAACTTTCCTGCTTCACTTGACATATTTAGCTGAAGGCAAAACAAGGCTGTTTTCCTGTTGGTATCTCACACTAGAAGAGAAATCAAGTGTCCTTTCCACTGCTCATCCTCTCTTTCCCCCACCAGGAAAATCAACAGCCACACACACACTGGGGATTTATTTTTGCTGGTATAATCAGCGTCAAGAGGTTTTTGGTTTTGTCATTTATACAAGTTCCTTTTATGCATTATGTCAGTAAGGAAAATTGAATTAACAGAGAAATTCGAGAACTCTGAGCAGGCAAAAGTAAACAGAGAACAGAGACACTGTTTCCATGTCAGAAATTATGCAGGATTGCCAGCAGCCCTGTGCCAAGCCCTTTGCTGAAAACACAGCAGAGAGAAAGCACTTCAAAAACATCTCAAGGTACTAAAGCTGCAGCGCGCTTCCCACAGCTTGGTCCAGTCCAGCCCACAGGAGCTTCTGTTCACCTCCCGAGCAATGAATGCAGCTCAGCAGGACCCGAGAGCCCAGACCCACCCGCTGCAATTCCACCCAAAAGCAGCTGCGGAGGGGCAGCAGTGCCCCCCAGCTGAGCCCACGGCCAGAACCTGCACCCCCAAATCCACTGGTCCCTAAAAAAGGGGAGGGAGAGGGGAGGAAAGAGGGAGCAAGCCCTCGAGTGCCACGCACCACCAGGGCCATCAGCAGAGGAAATTCTCCCGTAGCTCACAGAATAATTGGAAAAGCTTGGAAGGAAGGTTTATTCTGATAGCACCAGCCCATGGTGATCTGTCTGTAGACAATGCATTGATAAGGGGAGTTTATTATGTGCCCAGGACTTCAATAAAGCAATAACGATCAGCAGCACGAGCAGCAGTAACGAATTCCCAGAAATTCCCAAATCTCCTGCTCACAAACCTCTGCCAGGTGCCAAAGCTGTGCCCAGGCAGCAGCTCCTGCTGCAAGGGGGGAACAGGCTGAACCTTCCAGGAGGGCAGTCCCACAGAAAGGGGCAAACACAGCTCAGATTTGCTCTTGCTCGGGTCCCTGACTTTCCACTGCTCAAGAATGAAGTGCTAACAGGTTCTTCAACGTTATTTTCTGCATTAGCTGGTCACTTTAGTCTGGGGTCCCGCGGCCAGCTGAGATGCAGAGGCTGCCACAAGGCAGCCCTCATCCCAGAGCTGCAGAAGGCACAGCCAAATTTAACCTCCCAGGAGAAATTTAACTTCCTGAGCCACAGTTTCCTGAAAACACTCCACTCAGGGTTCACCTTTCTGTTCAGCCACACACGACAGGGATCACAAACTGAACTCCCTCGTGGACTGCACCAAAGCCAGAGCTGGGGCTGAATAAAAACCAGCTCCTGTTTCAGAGGAGAAAGATTCACTCAAGGAGCTACAGGAAGGGATCCAGGCTAAGAAATATCCCTCCCTCTGGAGACTGGGGCAGGGGAAAGGAGGAGATGTGAAAATGTTCCTTACCAGTTTGAAGTCTTGAATGCTGCAGATGAAATAGGGCGTGTTCGGCCGGCGACTTTCGATATAAACGCAATCTTTAAAAACACAAGATTTTAGAATAATGGGCATTAACTTCTGTGCCTCCAAAAAAGAGCATAAAAACAGGATAAATTCAAACACAGCTTAAACTTTGAAAGAACCACCATTTCATTTGCATATTGTGTAATTTATTCTGAGTGTGATCTAAAAATAGAAGCTATTTATGATGATAAATAAGGGAAGTAACTGCATAAAAATTAACTTTGATTAGAATAGACATTTTGCTGGGAAAACAAAAAGAAAGGAATTTCAAGACCACTCTGTATTGAGTTAATAACAATGACCAGGTCACAGCCTATGAACCAGACCAAAATAAGAGAGGAAAGTAATCAGATTTTTCGTGGTCAGCTTGCCATTAAGAACCCAGCACTAACATATTTTCTCTTCTAATGGTGAAGAAAACCAAGGCAACCAATCACAGATGAAACACAGCAAACTTAAATTAGATTTACCTCAGGGAAGGCCTGCGCTTTCTCCAATTACATTTGACAAGACAGAAACACAGTAATTATTTTTGTTTGCTTTTGACAACTGGGCTCTCCAAGGCTGCTGTAACATAAGGTCTGTTGTATTCAAAACAGTCTTGGCAAGAACTACAACAAAAGCAATGCCCTCGGAATGAAAACACGGCAGGATGGGAGAGAAGTGCCTGATTAATGATCCTGACCTTGGAACTCGGCAAACTCACACACAGCCTGCTAAAGAGAAAGATGCCAACCCCAAAGCCAAGCAAATATTTAAAGGACAGTCCCGGTGTCCCCTCTCACACACAGATAAGGAACTGCTGCTCAAAACACAGGAGAGACAACAAGCACCGCAGTCCCAGGAGGGATTTTCCATCAATTTTTTGGGATTTCTACAGAAAACCTCCAAAATCTCGGAGTTTTATAAGACTCATTTCAATTCGACCCAGCTCATTTGGAAGCTCCAGCAACTCCAGCACATCCAGGTATCCCTGCCGCCCTGGATATCCCAGATTTCCTTGGCTGATCACTGCACTTTCCAAGGCTGTCACTCCATCAGCTGCCCAGGATCCCAGCTGAGCCATCCATGCCCATCCTGCTCCAGCAGAACTCCTCCGCAGGAACTCTGCGGGGAAAGTGTGGGAAAAGCTGCGAGATTTCAGGCACAGAGAACACCACAACTTGCAGGATCTTTTTCTTTTTTTTCCCCCCTCGGTATCTCGGCTGTGCAAGCCTCGTTTTCCCGAGTTTTATCAGGCAGCAGGCAGAACAAACAGCCCAGCGTCCCTGTGAAACGGCTGGCACGCAGGGAGGGGAGGTGGCATCTCCTATGGATGAAGACGGGCTCTGGGCTGCATTTGAGGGAGGCACTGCTGGCTGCCTGCCGAGCCCTGAAACAACGATGACATCCAGCTAGGAGTCTCCCAAGCAGGAGAGGCCAGGCAGATAAGGAAAACAAGTTTATTCAGGTGCACAGCAATGTGTGGATGATAGAAACTCGCAAGATGCCCACCTAGGAAAGGAGAATATTTATGGAGGCGCACACATCAGCCTCTCAAAACCCGGCATAAAGAGCAATTCCTTCCATTTATCAGGAATCCAAACAGCTGCTGTGGGGACCCAAAAAAGGAAAACTGCATTATCATTTTTCTAATATGCAACAAACCAGCAGAGGTAAGATTTATGCCCCCAAAAGCTGCAGAACAGCCCCTTCCTCACTCTCAGCACACTGGAATGTGCCATTGTAGCCTTTTTTCCACTGACCACACACTTCTGGAACGATTTCAGCTCTCTCTGGCTGCACAGAGCTTCTGCATAGGCTTACACAACTTCAGTCCAGTGTAATTTAGTTTCTGTCACTGAAGGACAGCCATCCTCACACGTTCCCCATTTACCAGGAAACCGGCGGGGATGAAGGCAGTGGGCACAGGGGAAATGGGGGTGCTGCAGATTCCCCCTCGGGCTTTCCCCACAGGTAACATCCCTGTGCCAGCTTCCAAGGACCACCTGGGACAAGTTCAACACCTGATCTGTTAAAACCACGGAGTTTAGCAGCGACAGACCAGCCACTGCTCCCAAAGAAAAGAGAGCTAACAAAAATGAACCAAAATAAAAAGGAAAGGGCTGTCCATAACCTTTGGAAAAGAGGGTGAGGAAATGCTGAGCGGATTCCCTGCCTGTCTGCAGCCATTGCTCACTTCCCTATTCCGTGTAAAACGTCCCACTGGAGATGGAGCATTTCCCTGACACATGGTACAGAGTCATTCTGCCTTTGGGCTTGTGATATTCACCAGATGTGCCCTACTTCTGAAGGGTTACATTAATATTCCCACACTAAAAGCTGCTTTTAAAATTAGAGCTTCAATGCATGGACATAAAAATTTCCCTTGGAAAAACACCCCGACCAGCTCCATTTTCTGAACCTTTAGCAGCTTAAACGCTGCAGTTTTTGTAGCAACCATCTCCACAATTAGAATCCTTTCATGTTTTACCTAATGAGTCAACACTTCCATCATCCGAGGCACAAAGCCACGGGCTCTCTGCACACACCACACTTCCACAGGGAAGGTATTCCTTGAAAGCCTTTGTCAAGGAATTCTCTCCAATCCCTCCCCACCAGCTTTCACCAGCCACCAGCTCACTCCTTGCATGTGTGCACAGACATGTCTAAACCCTGAGCTCAAGCTGTGGGACCAGCAACCGAAGGATATTTATTTACACTCCTGAATTACGGAATATTTACACTCCTCCGCCCTGGAACTCGAAGGCTCAGTGGTCCCGATGCCCTGTGCCAGCCCCTGAGGAAGCCTGAGCAGGCAATCCTGGATCCCTCTCCAGCAGCTGCCGTGCCAGGGGCAGAGGGAAGCCCAGGACCCTGGCAGTGGCTGCAGGTCCAATGCCAGCCCCCCTGAGCGCCCCCGAACAGCTCGGTGGGGCTGGGAGCAGGGTACCAGCAGTCACAGAGCACGGGTGAGCAAGTGGCACCTTCCCAAGGACCACAATCGGCGTTTGCAGCATCCAGCGAGTTCCGAAGGCTGAAATCTGAACTTGCCTGCGTTCCAAGAGCAGGAAAATTGCCAAATCCTTGCAAAGAAAGGTCAGGAAGGGAGACAAACCTCCAGCAGCAGCAGCACATTTGGCAGGGCGGTTCGGTGACAAGCACAGCAACACAGCGAGGAGGGCCCTGGGAATGCCAAACACGTGCTCTGGACTCCAGCAGAATTCCCAGTGACAGGTAGGGAGCTGTGCACTCGCCTCTCTCCCCCCATATGGCTGACAACAAACAAATTGCCAGGCTGATCTTTTAGTGTCACTTCCTGCTGAGCAGATTTCAGGCAGCGCTGCTGGCTCCTTGTCAGGGAACGACGAGCTCGAGCCCTGCTCTGCAATAAATGGTTCAACCAATTTACTGTGCTCATCTGAAGCTCACAGGAGTATTCCCAGTGCCTGGACCATAGTTCTTATTTGGCAAATGATTTTATTATAAACCAGTATCACAGTGAATCCATTTTCTTTAAGGGGTTTTGCTGCTGTTTAATGGACTGTCAGTATAATTTAGATTTCATCTATTTAAACTCATTCAAGCCTGGCTCCTGATTGTACAATAAATGGAACATATTTCTATTCAACAAAATTAATGACAGCTAATTGTACTCTGCAGTTCCCAATTTCATAAAAGCAACTGTTCTGCAGCTCAGGCCCCCAGCTACATCATTTCCCACACCAATTATTTTCCTGCACTTTTCAAGCATGTCCACAACACTGAACAGTTCTCCTTGTACGGTGCATTCACACATCCTTGGTGAACAGATCTGGTACAAAGCAAACAGGTTTTTACACCAAGCTGTGTCACCAGAAATGCCACAATGCAAGCAAAGACACCGTGGGCTCCTCCTGCCTCGGAGTTGTTTCTTCAATTAAACACACAAAAAGGGAGGAGGGGTGGGAACAAGAACCCAGGCTGATAAAAGAAATTAATTAAATAACCAGCGAGTCTGAAACTCCTCCTCTAGCACCAGATAAGCTTTGCTGCACACATGCCACTTCTAACAGGCTTCTTCTGGCCTTTTAAGGCCACAGAAAACTTCTGCTGGAGGTGCCCCACTTGCCCCCCGTGCTTCTCAGTGATATTTCACAAATCCCCTTGTAGCCACCTGCCTCCCAAAGCTCTTCATGGACAATGTGGGAGACACAAACAGCACCAAAAATGCACCACATCGCTACATGGCCTCACTTGATTTATTTTAAACAGCCTCTCTGAAAACTCAGCTATTCCCAAGCCCGTCACAAACTCCAAGTGGTTGCTTGGCTCCTCTCCCTTTGCTGTCCTTGTGATAATTAAAGTGTAACACAGCCCAGTACCTCATCAACACATGGATGGGCTTTATCTGTGAGTCCTCAATGACAGCCATTCCCATTTCCCTCCTAACTGACCCATCACCGCATCCTCCTGGTGGGACAGAGAGCAGCACCCATTCCATCAGCTGCAGCCCTGCACAGAGACACGTCCAGGAGAGGAAAATGCGCCGTGCCCCTTGGCTGAGGAGGATTCTCACAGGATGCTGCGTTTCCAGCAGCGCAGCCCCAAAGCCTGACACTCCTCAGCTCCCGAGCCCGCCAAGCTGAGAGCTGCAAACACCCACTGAAAAATCACCTTTGTGTTCCACAGCCAGCGCGCACCTCCCGAAAGGAAGAGTATTTTCCTATTTGTGAATAGCTCTGAGAAGCCCTTCCTAAGGACAGGTCCGAGCTGGGAAGCTGAGCTTGCAGCACAAGTGTATTTACTCTGTTTCAGCACTGGTGTGGCACCTCTCTCCCTCATTTTCAGGCCCAATGATGAGGTCAGTACGGAAAACTAATGGTGACTCCACATCCCCAGAGCCACACGGCCAGCCCTGCGCACCCCAGCCCCTCTGAGCTGCTCTCTGTGATTTATCCAGAGCCAAACAAAGCCAGAGGAATCCATTTGCCAGCTCAACCTTGATCTGCACTTAAGGCTCCATCTGTCAGGCTCCAGCAGCTGCCCCGCACACAGCAGTGCCGTCCCTGCTAGGAGGAAATGTGAACTCGGTAAATGTCTTTTTTTTAATCCAGTCTGGCTCCTGCTCAGGGATTGCACTGACAGCAGGGACAGAAGTTACCTCTGTGCATCAGGGCTATCTGGGCTCTGCTGCAGCCTTCAGCGTTTCTTCCACGCTCAGCATTATTCACCTGCTCAGCTGATCTCTAAAATCCACCCCTCTCCCAGTGTCCAGTCACTAATTACAGCCCTGGGATATCCCAGAACAAAACAGAACCAGCTCCAGCTGCAGCTGCAGACTGGAACAGGCTGTTCCTGCACTCTCTTCTCTGCACACTTCAATCAGCCTCGAAGGAAACCCTCCTGTGATGTTTTTTGTGCATTTTGTTAACTCCCCTGACATGTTTTAAGACTCACCTACTAATCCAGGCCTTTTCGCTAATGTTTTTTTCCTTATTTTAATTACTAAAGGAGGAATGGGCAAAGAATGCATTTGTTTCCATTGAAACAAAAGTTTTGAAGATAGTATTTTCTAAAACAAGATTGCCAAGTTTTCCTCACCACTATTCACATACGCAGAGAAGTTGAAAACAGGGGTGCAAGTGTGAAAAACAAGGGGACTTTTACAACCACATGAGGCAGCACAGCTCCCAAGGTTACTCCTATTTACAGCAGCTGAAAGTCTGCAACTGAATTATTTCAACAATCTCCTATCACAATGGTAACAGACTTTCAAAAGAAAAGGAAAATACAGATTGCACCATTCTAGAACACATAATCACATCAACCATGGAGCTTCTGAGGGAAGGGAAGACCACACATGCAAAAACACGCATCACAAACCTGGTCATGCACAGAACGCAACAGTCTGGCCAAAGACCTCCTAAAATTACAATGCCCAGCTGAAAGAATCCTTTCCTTGCATGTCTTCCTTCTGCCCAAGCAACAAATTAAAATTAAAACCTCCCAGAAAATAATTAACTTTCCTCCTTACAGCTCCAGCAGCCCAAAATACACTTGCCAGAACTTCAAAGCTTATGGAAAAAAAAAAATCTGTTTGCATTATGTGTATATAAAATATAAAAATATAAAAATACACATAATTCTCAGTGCCTGCAGTTCCACATCCCAGTCCCTGCACACTGGGAACTGCTGCCCAGCTAATCCAGTGCTCCTGAGCAAAAGGGCCGTGCTCTGAAGCAGAAGGGATGCAGGTGCAAATGCAGGCTCTTAGCGCGCTGCACGCTGTCCCAAACTGCTCTGCCCACACCGACACCCCACAGAACTCTCTGCACGCTGTCCCAAACTGCTCTGCCCACACGGACGCCCCACAGAACTCTCCTGCAGGCTCTCCCAAACTGCTCTGCCCACATGGACACCCCACAGAACTCTCCTACAGGCTGTCCAGGTGCAAATGCAGGCTCTCAGCGTGCTGCACACTGTCCCAGACTGTTCTGCCCACNACGGACACCCCACAGAACTCTCTGCACGCTGTCCCACACTGCTCTGCCCACAAGGACACCCCACACGGACGCCCCACAGAACTCTCTGCACGCTGTCCCACGGGATTTCCTGGCTGATTCCTGCATCGCACATCTCACCCTGCCTCACCTCCTGCTGATGGGCTCTTTATACAGCCACTGATGTCACTGCAGAAACAGATCCTCGTCAATCCTTTTAATGCCTGCAGATCCTTTTAAATGTTTCTGCGTCTGCAAAGTGAACAATATTGTGCCCATCTCCAGGTGACAGTCACCGGCTCTGCCCAGGCTCCCACTCTGACCTTCACCCAGCACTCCACAGCAGCACCAATCCGTGCTTTAATTCAGTAACAGCCCTTCCCGAGGTGGGTTTTGGCAAAGGCATAGGAGGGATGAGTCTGCATGGGAAACAGGAGGAAAATCAGCATTAAATGATCTAACTGAAATCCAAGAGGAGGAAAAAACTCTCAGTCTTAACACAGCTCTCTTTCACTGTCATCTCTCTAAGCTAAGGAAGCCTAAAGCAAATTTGAATATACATTGTGCAACCAAAATCAGTGCTACTCCAACAGGTATTCTGACAACAGCAAGCTGAGAACAGCGAGGAAAAAAAAAAAAGAAAACCCCAGAGATTAGATTTGGAAGGAAATGGGAGGGAGGTTGTGGAAACTGAGAGGACAGATGGGGAACTGGGCCAACAAGCTTTTAGGATAGGCCTGTGTGATTTCCAGCAAAGTAGAGAAGATTAATTGCATAGTGTTGTCTAAGCCCTACTCAATTCTTTTTAATACATTATTTAAAGCTGTGCACGCATTCATTATATCTATGCAAATTAATAAGAGCAGTATTTACATGGTAACAATGCAGTGAAACCTTTCACTTGAAAAAAAACTCAATGGTCTTGATTATCTGTTTATTTACAGTTTATTTGCTATTACTCCAATACAGCTGCTGAGCTCAGCACAGGAAAAAAAGCAGAATTAAGCGCTAGATTAAGTACTCCACAGCAATGGGGTAAACACAGAATGAGATTTTAACCAAGAAATGCAGACCTTGAACTTTCCTCCATATCAGATGAGAGCACTTAAGAGAAAGAACCAAACAATTGGAAAGGATTTCCTTTCCTTAAAGCCCAGAAGATGTAAGCTGAAGACAGCTATCCCTTCTGCACACACCTTTAATTTTCATCTTTCTAATCCTTGCTCTGTCTCATTAATTTAAACTCTGTAATCCCTCTTAAAATTGATGTCATTTTCACCCTTAGCCACAAGTACATCTCCCTGGATGTAAGGAGCTGGAAGAGCTCCTTCTGTAATGGATGCTAACTTTGGTTTAGAACACCTCCAGCACAGAGATAGGTGCTCAAGATCTCGCTCCTGATAAGAAATTACCTTTAAAATCAAATTTAAAAATGGGTATATTCAGTGAAGGTTTCAGCCGTGCTCAGGTCCCTCCAGAGCTGAGCTCATGTTTGTTCTCATCACTCTCAGCAGTTTCCAAGACAAGTTTTACAACAGCACCAAGAGACAACACAACAGAAAAGTTTCAACGCCAGGGTACATCTCTCATGCTGATTACTATTAACAAAATGTAAAATTGAATAAGCAAGGCTTTAAGTTATAAAACAGTTACAAAATATGCCCATTATCCCAAACAGTGTGGCTTTCCTTGTTCCTTCCCTGGACAACCTCCTCCAGACCAGCCACAGCCACTGCCCCATCCACTGCAGGATAAAATTGAGACCACAGACTGATTTCCCGTCTTCATTTTAAGCAAACTCTTTTTGCAATAAAGCCAGTGTATCACATTGTACTCCTGGGCCCACACAACAGCTGTTCTCAACAGATTCTGAATTATTTTTCATCCTCTGACACTGAAAATCAGATTGCCACCAAAGCTGACGCTTCCACGGGCTCCCAGTTGCCACAGCTCAAAAACAAATACTACTCAGCCACCAGCCCTGACACCATGGCAAAAACAGCTCCTTTGCAGTGATGGATGAAATGAGCTGAAATTGAAGCTGAAGCATTTCAAGAGAGAAGCTATTCTGACTAAAAAAACCAGACTGCTCAAGGCTCCCGCGGAAGGAGGAGGGTGCAGAGCAGCACCTGGATTGTCCCCACATGCAGCACGAGCACCCTGAGCACACACAGCTACTGAAAAACTGCATGCAGCACTTCCAACATCCCCCTCTGACCCCGGGAGACTCCTGCAGCTGAGCTGTGCAGCACCTCGTGGAAAATCAGACAGGATCTGACCTCACTGCCGGCCTGGTTTCAGTCTGGAGCCATCCCTGCTCGGCCCCAGCAGTGTCAGGGCAGCCCTGCTCCAGAGGAACATGGAACTGCCAGGACCTTCAGGGCACTGCTGCCCAACAGCCGCAGCCGGGGGGGAACAGACTGCAAGCAGCACTTCTAAAGTGCTTTTAAAGCAGGCAGACAGGGAAGAGTGTGCTCAGGAATGGGAGCTGGGTAATCTCATTTCAAGTGCTGTTTGAGGAGAACATTCCCTGGCAGCAGCCACAGGTTAGACCTTGAAAGCTTACATGAGACCCTAAAAACTTCCTGTGAGCTTGGCAGTAATTAAGAGGCACATCCAGGATATCCAGAGCACCCTGTAAGCTGCTGGGGCTGTCCCCAGAACATCCCTGATTCCAACACTGCTCTGCCCAACCACAGCCATTAATGAGGGGGGAAATCAGCGGAACAGCAGCTATGAGATCCTCAGTCATCGGGGTTGTATTTCACAGAGCACAGGAGCAGAGCGCTACAAAGCAATCAGAGATTCCCAGAAAAGCCTGCCAGAAAGGCTGAAGATGTCTCCACATCCCCCAGCTCACAGAGCTCTACAAAGCAATCAGAGATTCCCAGAAAAGCCTGCCAGGAAGGCTGCAGATGTCTCCACATCCCCCCAGCTCAGGGCAGGTCTCGCTCCGAAGTGGGAGTGAAGCATTTAATGCATTATCCAGTTTATTTTCCAAATTCCCAGGGACGGAGATTCCACGTGACACACAGATAATTAATGCAGCAGAAAGCAAAGACGGTGGCTCTTTTCCAAAGGGGAGCTAAGTTCATTCCCACAAGTCGGACACCACAAGGTAGAGCAGCAGCTTTCCTTGCACACCCACGCGTGCCAGGGAAAGGCTGATAAGGGAACTCCAGTCCCCAGGAGCACACCGTGCTGGTCCCCAGGAGCACACCGTGCTGGTCCCCCGGAGCACACCGTGCTGGTCCCCAGGAGCACACCGTGCTGGCTGCAGCCCCCCAGGACAGGGATAACTCCAGTCCCCAGGAGCACCGTGCTGGCTGCAGCCCCCAGGACAGGGATAACTCCAGTCCCCAGGAGCACACGGTGCTGGTCCCCCGGAGCACACCATGCTGGCTGCAGCCCCCCCAGGACAGGTAACTCCAGTCCCCAGGAGCACACAGTGCTGGGTGCAGCCCCTGCACCACCAGGGCCACCAGAGCAAGCACAAACCCCAGGAGCTCCTTACCTCCAGGCCTGTACACCACGTCGTCCTCGGTGATGAAGGACGTGATCTCGCCGTTGTCCGTCCTCTCGTAGCGCGACTTCTTCTTGGGGGGCTTCTTCTTGCTCTTCTTGGTGGACTCCTCGGTGGTGGCACTGTTGTTGTCATTGTCCTCGTCCTCGCTGTGGTCGCTCTCGGCGTAGTTCTTGGCGCCTCCCTCCAAGGTGCAGCTGCGCCGGGGCCGGGAGTTCTCGCTCTCCCTCGCCTTGTCCCTCTTGTCCCGCTCCTTGTCCCGGTCCCTGTCCCTGTCCTTCTCTTTGTCTTTGTCCTTCTCCTTGTCCGCTGTCATGATTCGCCACGTGCCTTCTTCTGTCCTCTCACGGCTGGGCCTCCGTGAAAGGTAGACAGTGAGCCTGGGCTTCAGTCTTCTGAATTTCCTCACTCAAAGCCAGGAAAAATTCAACCACTCCAGCAACCCCAGCGTTTTAAAAAGGTTCTTGAAGAGGTGAGGGGAGAGAAAGAGGGAAAAAGCCTATGTTAGTATTCCAAATTCTTTCAGTTCCTGAAGATAAAAATTAAAACCAAATAAAAGCCCAAATCCAAAAGCAATTCAGCGTGGAAAGCACAAACAGTAAAATACAAAGCAGTCTTTTGAAAACTTCACAGAAATGGTAACTTCAGTGTCTGTAAGTTTGAAGCTACCTCCATCCTCAAAAAAGATCCCTCAACTCCTTAAAAAAATCCTTCAGTTCACTGCAGACATGAAGTAACTTCTTGGATGGGGAGTGCTCACTGTGAACAGGTATCACGTTAGATCAGGAGCTAACAGGGAGCATGGCAGAGCACATAACAAAATCCATAGAACATTTTAAAAAGGACAAGGGCAAAGAGGAAGAGTCTCCGGCTTTTATCTGGAAGCAAATGAGGGAGTTCAGCGAATGGCTGGATTGTTTTACAGCTCAGCACCACTCACAGGCCATGCCCTACAAAGCTGGTACAGGGGAAGGGATGCCATCTGCCACTTCCAGGGCAATCTGTTAGCAAGTCCTGCCCCTACCCTGCCTTTCCAAAAATAGAGCTAACCTGTAATCCACAGATTACAGGAATTAATTAATTGAAACCAAACCAAACCACAGGAGTTACAACTGCACTAAAGAAATCTGCTTTTCCGCATATAAAACCAGGATCTTTCATGAAAGAGGGTATTTCAAAGAGGAGGCATTCAACTCACAAAGATAAATTACCTTTTTTTTTTTTCCCTAATTCACCAATAATGCTGAATCTGCCCACATCCAGTTCCTAGGTTTCCAGGAAGCTACTACGTGGTGCAACTCAAAATTAGCCCACGGTGTAGAATGTCTGACAGGCAGGCACCTGAGAACACTGAGTGTTCATGCATTAAGCTTTTGAAACCACATCAGAGAAGGAAAAAGGTTGGTTTGATTTTTGAGAAGTCAGCTGAGGAGTCCCTGATCCTGTGCACTGGAAACTCCTTCAGTCCCACAGGAATCCCAGCCCTCAATATTCCTGTCCCTGCTCCTCAAACAGCACAAGAGACACACTGCTTTTGCTGCTGCAAAATTCTGTTTATTATTTCTAGGTGTTTATTATGGATAGTTGTTTGCTATTGTTGGATACTTATCTGTTGTCGAATACCTATTCTTGGTAGATATTTACAACAGACTCGGCCAGGAAAAGGCCTCGCAAAGCCTCTAAAGGGGGAAATGATGCCTGAAGTTTTAGCTTTTTTTGAGGCTGTGCCTGGGGTGTCTCAGCACCCCCAGAATGAACCCAGCAGGCAGGGAGGAAATGCTCTTTGCTGCGCCCCTGGCAGCACCGGCCCAGGTCACCCACAGCGGCTCTGATGGGAGTGCAGTGGGCACCAAATGAACCTGGCAGTGCCAGGGAACGGACAGGGCACGGCCGCCGGGGATTCGGCAAGAAACATTCCATTTCTTCAATTTCCAGAGGCCAGGAAATTCCCCAGCAGCAAAGCTTGGGGTTTTTTCTGTTGCTGTTCATACAAAGATCAGTTCAGTGAAAGGATCACACCCCTCTTCTGGCAAAACTGCAGCACAAGCACCTTCCTTTGACTGGCAAGTGCAAAATGTCCCTTTTTTTTTTTCTTTAAATCGTTTCCAATTTAAAAAATCCCCGTCAGTCACCATTTCATTACTGAGGGTGGGTAGTAAATGACAGAGCAGGTCTGAAACCCGGCCAACTCCAGGGCTTTTCTCCTTGAAGCCTCAGCATGAACAGCTAAGAAGGTGCCAACAACCCCACATCTCTAAGCTTGAAGGCAAAAGGATTTTAAAGTTCCTGTCTTAAGGACAAATAAAGAAGTTGATCAGTAACTGACAGATAATGCATCCGTATTTATTTCACCTGCATCTGAAACACCCTGAGCTGCACCTCGGATTGTCTAAGTCTCACGGAGCCAGAGCTGTGCAAAGAACTCTGAGAGAGCCACAATTCCAGCACAGGCTGCTCCTTGCTGAACCTGAATTCGAAAGTAAAGTTCCAGTGAAGCACTTCACACCAGGGCAGTCTGTCCTGAGGCTGACACCAGAGCAAACCCAGTGACCTCATGGTGCCGGCTGGGAAAAGCCCTTTACACAATCCCACCCCAAATCTCCTCCCTGGCCTGGCTGTGCCATCCCATCCTGCCAGGAGCCTCCACACCCCAGGGGTGACACTCAGTGCTGAAAATCCTGCTGCACCCCAGCCCTGCAGATCCTGCTGCACCCCAGCCCTGCAGATCCTGCTGTACCCCAGCCCTGCAGATCCCGCTGCACCCCAGCTCTGGAGATCCCGCTGCACCCCAGCCCTGGAGATCCTGCTGTACCCCAGCTCTGGAGATCCTGCTGTACCCCAGCCCTGCAGATCCTGCACCCCAGCCCTGCCCAGCAGCAGGCAGGGACCAGCACTGCACACCTTACAGAAATGCCCAGAGCTGCAGGGTTAAATCCTCCCTGTTCCCTCAGATTAGATTCAAACAAAGTACTTCAGTGTTTTTATTACAGTTCCAATTATTATGGGGATTTCTTTTTTTCCCCGGGTTTATTTTCTTTGCACAACACAGCTCTGCATAGAGAAGTAACACTGACTAAACAAACAGCATGCTCAGGTTATTTCATTTACTGGAGGGCTGTGCAAGAGTCAGTGTGTGCCACACTTGGCTCTGTCTGTTCATCTGTGAAATTTCCACCCAAATGGCCACTTTCCTCCCAGCTCCCATTTCAGGGGGATCCCATAAAAATCATTTTCACAGCCATTGCTTTCCTATGTAAATATAACACATTTCCAAGACTATTTCACTCCAAATACTCAACTTCAAAGATTTTGCAGGATTAAACCAACATCACCATGAAGCACTGACTACTTCTGTCCAAGAATAAAGCAGCTCCATAACTTTCAGAGTAGCTGGAACAGGAAAAAACCACATCTCACACATTCTTTTTCACCCAGCACAGAACAGGAAGCTGCCACAAACTCAACGTGCTGCCTGAGCACTCTTTACCCGAATGTGAGCACTGAGAAAACTCATCTGCTGACTCAACATCACTCACCAGTCACAGCTGCTGAGTGGGCTCAGCACTTGTGCCACTCTCTGTGCAATAATAAATGAACATGGCACCCAAAAATCACCAACACGGGAACTACAGAAGCACTGGGAGCCGCCTTCTCTGCTAGATATTTACTTACTATTGGATATTTATCTGCGATTAGATGTTTATTATTTTTAGGTGGTTATTATTGTTAGCTGTTTATTATTGTTGGATACTTATCTGTTATTGAATACCTATTATTAGTAGATATTTGTGAATAGAGACAAGGAAAAGGCCTTGTCAAGCCTCTAAAGGGGGAAATGATGCCTGAAGTTCGAGCTTTGATGGATTTCAGGTTCTGTGCACCCAGGGGTGCAGCTCTGAGCTCACACTCAGCGTCACTCATCTCTGCACACAGCAGGGACACCAAACAAATCCTTCTCCCGCTGCACACCAAGGACAACTTTCAGCCCAAAGCACCAACAAGGGTGGGCTGAGGGAGGAACAAGAAGGATGGGAGCTCACAGCCTGGAGCTGGCACTGGACAATTAAACCCCAATGTGCAAATGGACCAAAACTAATTAAAGTTTAAGACCTCCTAACTGATTCTGTGACCATTTTGGCTCCACCCGGGGTGTAGCCCTGGCCAGGCTCTTGCGCTGCCTGCCCAAGGTGTACCATTAAAGGGATTTTAATAAATCCCTACTTTATTCTCCAGCTCTGTCCAGTCTCTCTTCCAGGCCAGCCTTCCCAAGGCATCACCCGGAATAAACTGGGCGAACACAATCACACAGAGCTGGACTCAGATCAGAGCAGCACAGGCGAACTCACTGAAAATCTGGAGTGTGTTTTAGCACTTCCTGTGCCTTGGGTCCCTTGGGTCATTTTTCCCTGGCAGCTGCTCATTGTGTCTGCACCAAACCCCACCAAAGCAGCTGCTTCTGTCATTCTGCTCCAGCCAAGACACTGGGGAAGAGCAGCCCTGGCTGAAGGGCACTAAGTGCCTTTGATAGAAGTTCACAGGGAATTCATCCCTGGAAAAAGCCATGTAAGCTAAAAAGGGAACAATCACTTCACAAGAGCTGCGTGGGAGAAGAGCTCCCATCCATTATTTGCTCAATGCAAGTTGAAAAAGCCGAGGAAAAAATGTTAACTTCACTGCAGTCACACTCGGAGACCTTTTTGTTGTTATTTTTTAACTCGAGCCTCAGGACATGGCCATTTCTCCAAGTAAGTTTATTACAGGCACTCTGGGGTAACTTTCTTTATCTCCACCCACTCTGCTATCAGACTTGCAAGGTCTTTTTTATCTTAAATTGTTTAGAGATCAAACATGAGCCAAAAAATGTGTTTGCAGAGTGACTCACTGAAGTCTCCTAGTCTCTGCTTTGTGGCAGATATTGACAACTTCCCATCGTAATCAAATGTTGATACTCCTGTTAAAATGCTCAGGTCTCCAGCAATGAGGAAATGAGAATCTCCCACCAGGATTCTGGAGAAATCCAGCAGGCACGATTTAACCTTTAACCTTATCTAATAATCCGAAGTGCGGAAGTTTATAATCATTATTTTCAGCTGATCATTACCCCATATTCACCTGGTTCCATTTGGTTTTTTGAGGGTTTTTCCCCCAGCATTTTAAACCTAGTTCAAATTAAAGTTTCAACCATTTTTATAGCCAGAAAACCCCTCTCCCACTCCAATGCCAGCCTGGAGAGGAGGATATTGCTACTCCCACAAGTTACCTGCTCCAGAATTATTTTGTCTGTACACCTGCAAACCCCTGTCAGAGCAAAAGGCACATATAGCACCGTTCTGCACATTAAGTACTTAAACCTCTTAACCAGAATTAAAGAGTCAGGTTTTAAAGATAATGTGAAAGCAAGTCGTACCAGAAATGCTACGACACTGTAACAGGAAGGCATCTAAGAATACAGTGCAACTAAAAATATGGAGAAGAGCTCCTTTTTCTTATTTAAGCTAGACAGATCAATCTTTTAACAAGATTTGTTTGGTCATGTGTTACCAGTCTTAATAAACACAACAGGACCATTCTTCTGTAAGCTTTTAGTCTCATATTGCCAGATAAAAAAGCACTGTTTTCAGCAAATGCCAGATTAAAGGAACTATGTGCTGCCACTGCTAGAGTTCCTGCCACAGAGCTTTTCTAATTTTGATGTCAGGGAAGAATTTTAACTCAGTTTAAATGCAAGGGATTAAAACCAAAAATAAAAAACGGGAACAGAGAAAACAGCCTGTAAAGGTTTCCCCAAATATTTATAAGGTTTTAAGAACCGCTTTAAGAAAAGCTTCGAGATCGTTTGTGAAAAATAACCCCGATAAGTCGAACATGAAGGACAGGAAATCTCAGCTGCCACAGAGGGAAGAGGAGCTGAAGCCCAGGAAGGCAGGAGCTGTGGCTCAGCCCCCCAGCCTGCTCGGAGCTGGGGAGTTCCCACAGAGCCCAGCGGATCCCAGCTCCCTGATAAAGCTCATTAACCGCAGGGGAGCCACACACCTTTAACCTTCCGCTTTCAGGAGAGACTGGGAACATCTCTGGGCAACTTTCTCCCACATTCTTTCCCTGTCGCCTGTTTGCCGTGGAAAATATGAGCTGCAGATATTCCGAGGGACCGAGTGTATTAAGAGCTCCTGCAGGATATCCCTCAGAATATTCCCCACTGCCAGGGTCCATCCATCATCTCCGAGTGCCAGGCACGGCGCTCCTGACAACAACTCATCCAGCAGCTGCAGGCTGAGCCCAGACTCAGAGACCAGCAGAGGAAAGACAAGAAAAGGAGAAAAAAGAAAGAAATAGGGAAAAGGTAATACAGCAAGAGTTTTACCCCTCTATTCTTAGACAGTTTTTCACTGTTGGGGCGAGATTTTACTAAAGGCACTCGCCCAAACTTTGAAAATGCAGATCCTGCTGGGCTTGCCTTACAGAATTTTCCAACCAACCACCACACACAGAGCCAAAACACAGATCTCTCCCTGCCAGTAGTACACAGGCACACACAAAACTTTTTCCCCATTACATTAAGGCACCAGTCAGTAAAAATGTTCATTTTCCTCCTCTGTCCTGTGCCAATCCTGCTGGTGCCCAGTGGGTGTTGAAGGGGTCCCACTGCCTGCTCTGGAATGCTCAGGGGACAAGTTCCTGGGAAGAAGATTTGCTTAAAGTCTTAAAAAGCTCTTAGGAGTCTCTCCCGTGATTTATGTGCCTCTTATCAGTTGTCTCCCTTATCTCTGTCCCTGGCGTTTGGAGTTTCTAACACAAACACAGCCCTGGAGCGCTGTGGCCGGCGCTGGTCACTGGCAGTTACATTTTTACAGCCCACAGCCCCTGTAAGCCCTCTAAGTCCCTGCAATAAAGCGTGTTTGTTCACTTTGAACTGCGCTGTGCCAGCGCTCCCCAGCAGGGCAGGGCAGGGGGAAGAGGCAGCGCAGCTCCATCAGCCCCTCGGAGCTGCGAGGTCACTGCCGCTCCTCCAGGCGCACAATTCCAGGTGTTTCCCATGGCAGAGAGTGACCTGTCCCTGCAATAAAGCGTGTTTGTTCACTTTGAACTGCCCAGTGCCAGCCCTCCCCAGCAGGGCAGGGCAGGGCAGGGCAGGGGGAAGAGGCAGCGCAGCTCCATCAGCCCCTCGGAGCTGCGAGGTCACTGCCACTCCTCCAGGCGCACAATTCCAGGTGTTTCCCATGGCACGCAGTGACCTTTCCTTCCCCCCCGCTATTTACCCAACTTGACCCGAGCGAAGCAAACGGGAGCTCTCGCATTTCGGAGCCAGATCTCAGCTCCAGGCGGGCAGTGCCCCCCGTTCCAGCCGCGCTCCCGCAGCCCGGGCTGGGGACGTGGTGGCATCGCCCCAAAATCCGGGGCCAGGACACACCAGATGTGCAGGATGACAGCTCAGGTAACATCACAAGTCCCTCTCTTTAACACAACTCAAAGGAGCAGGGGAGGAGCTGCAAAGCAAGATTTCACACGGCAAGAACAGCCCTGCATTTATCCAGAGAAGAGTGACAGGTTATTCTTCAGTCACATTTTCAAGGGGAAATTGCCAGGGAAATATCAAGCAATCAGGAGGATTTTTAAGGATTGGCGTGGTAAGGACACAAGACAGCAAAGTAACATTTCCCTTTGTGTTGCTTAGTGGGCAGAGGGAGGACAACAGAACAACTTTCTATTTGTGAGAGGTCGGAAACTCAGTAAGGACTGAGAGCGAAATTCTACAAGAGTCACCTTTGACCACAGAGCAGACTGAAGGGCTGGGGATTCGATTTGGAATGAAGACATCAGCTCCTACCTCCTCCAAAAATGGATGGGCAATTTATGCACCACATCCACAACAGTGAGGTGACTTACACCTGCTTTGAGTTTCACACACAGGCTCCCATAAAGGTAATGCCATCCCAAAAAAGCCTCATTTTCTCTCCACGCTGGTTGGAGAGGAGCAACATAAAGTCAGCAGGGTCTTGGGGAAGTTTCTGCGCCGCCAATATTAGCAGCTAAATGAGGCAGGCTTGCTGTTCCGCGGCTGTTTGGTGAGGAAGGCAGGAAAGAGCAGGGGCTGTGCGCATCCTCGCTGTGACACTGCTGCTCTGCTCAGCCCTGCTTTCCCTGGCCGGGACACACGGAACGCTGCGGGCAGCCTCCCCCACACCCCTGCCCACCTCCCTACCGTGACCCCCAGGAGCTGCAGGTGCGCTGCAGGTGACTCCAGCAGAGAGAGGCAGGAGCGCAGCACGGCCCGGCAGCTCCCAGCACTGATTCCTGCCGTGAAGAGGCTGCTCAGAGCTCCTCTTGTCATTTCAAAAGCTGCTTTAATGGCCTCTGTAGTCATAACACAGGGGAGCAAACAGACAATAAATATGAAGCTGTGTATTTACCCTTCTCTGAAGTCATTCAGGCTTAATGTAAATGATTACCACAATACAGGGCTGAGTAATGCACAACAGTCATCCCATCACACCATTAAACCCCAGAACTTTGAAAAATGACCATATAATGTAGGCTAACTCCTTCCTGTAATGTAGGATAACTCCCCTGTTAGGGGGGAACAGGCCCACGGGACCTGCAGAAGCTGCTGTTAAAACAAGAACAATTATCTGGGGAACCTGAAGTCATTTGGAGCCATGAAAACATCTGCATTATGAGGTTGCTTAACAACATTTAAAACAGAAAAAACCCAACATTTTAAAAGTTGAAGAAAAACCTGTTGTTACACACAGCAGTTTATTTTGAACCAGTAGACAGACTCTGAGAAGCTACAAGGGTAAACCCTGAAAACATGCATATGGATTTCCTGACAGGCAAGTCTGTGGCAAAAAAAGAGAAGTCTGTCGTATTGTTACTAAAATAGGTGAAATAAAAACGTTCCAAAGTGCTGTAAATTCAGATCTGGGAAATACCAACAAAGAAATCAAAGCAGAAAGAGAAATTCCTGGCACACAGTAACAGTCAAGCTAAGGGTAACAGGAAAGAATCCTTGCATGGAACAGAACCACGTGTCCCGTGGTTTTAGGGGATGCCTGGTTATCAAAGTCACCAGTACATCACACCCTTTGCTGCCTCTAGGTCGCTTATTTAAAGACAAAAATGAATTCTGCACAATTCTGACCACGTTCATTTGCGCGTGTTTATAGAACAAGCCCGTTGCTGCTTTGCAAATGGAACTCATTTCCAACCCTCCTCTCAACTAATTCCAGTTTCCACTCTAAATTTTATTTTGGTGCCTCCATTTCTGGAAGATGTCTACAAATACCTACCAAACTGTCCCTCCCTGCATGTTTTTAGCTGGGTTTTTTTTTCCTCCACTGGATGTTTCATTTTTTAGATGGCTGAACACTCAGCTGTCCCCTCGCAATCCTTTCATCCTCCAGAAAGCTTCATACTATAGTCATTTAAATCACCCAAAACAGAACTAGATCAGGTTATTTTTGGAAAGCCCCTTTGAGCAGGAAAGGCAAAACCTCTGTCTTCAGCCACAGGAGCTGTTTTATTTAACTCCAGACACATCCGAGCTTCTCAAAAGGGAAGAGTAACTGCAGGGTGGGCTCCCACCAGGAGCCGCCTGACCAGACATTCCCGGGGAAACGCGCCTGCAATTAAAGCAATTTCTCTCTAAAGAAAGCAGCACCCTGAGATTTAGAGACTATCTGTAAGAGTAACTAAAGCTGTGCCACTGAAGTGCTCCCTCAAATTCCCGAAAAGAGTGGAAACAAAGAAATCCTGCTCCTTCACTCAAAGGGAGGGAGGATGGCACGACGTTACCAGGATGAGCAAGAGATATTAAGAGGACTTTTTCTTTTCCTTGCCCACTGTTTTAAAACACTTTATGCACAAGCATGAAGAGACAGATGATATTTCAGTCCGGAGAAGCCGCCTTTAATTTCAGCCCTTGGTCTCATTTTCTCCGAGGAGCGGCTCATTCGGGTAATGACAGAGCAGCCGTCAGGGAGCTTCACTGGGAGCCGGTGCCCCGCTGTAATCAGCAGATTAAATGTGTTTATTCACGTGTGAAATGCAGGCCGGAGCCCTGCCTCACATTAGAGCCCAGTCCTCAGCAGCTCAGAATGCTCAACAACCGAGATGGATTCAATTACACCTCGCTTCCTTTATTGCGCTCCCAGAAAACACTCATAAATAGCCAGCATTTAAAGCAGTAAAACCTCGCCGGTGCAGGGGTGACCTTTGATCTTCCATCTCCGGTGCACGGGCAGGTTGTGCCACGAGGAAAATGATGGGGGAAGCAAACGGGCACGCTCCTGTGCCAGCCGGGAGACAAAGGGGCGCTGCTGAAAATGAAATTTATCCGCGGCAGCCCCACGGCAGGGCCGCTTATCCCACGGGTTCCTGCCCAAGGCCTCCAAACACGCGCCAAAAGGTATTTATTTGCAAAGAGGGTCTGTGTTTCAAGGGATCATATGAGCTCTTGCATGACCTTAAGTGAGAGAAACCAAAGCTGTCAATGTCAGCCTTTGACTTCCAACATATTTTCACCCCCGAGCTGCATCTCACACATCGCAGGGCCCGAGGTGAACTTCCCAAAGCATCCCCACACTGCCCAGCTCCCCAAACACCGCATTTCCATCCGACGGCTCCTCACTGCACACGCTGCCACAGCCTTTTTCCCTCAAGTCTGGTTCACTTCTCTGCAAGTCACAGAGGTTCCTTCTCAAAAAAAAAAAACCAACTTAGTTTCAAAGATAACTGACAAATTCACCTCCTTCGCAGCCATGCCACTGCTCCTGGGCAACAACCAACAGAGTTCTTGTGTAGATTTTAAGCAGTTTTTTAAAAAAGGACCAGCTCTCAGCTCTTACACATTGGGTGTTCAACTCTATAAAATCATGTTCCAAGAGCAAAGTCTCTGCTAGAGGAGTGACCCCATCACTGCCAGCTCCCCACTGCTAATGAGCCCACCCGAAAGGGCCTTCACCCCTGGCTCCATCTTCCATCAGAAGAGGGAAAAAAAAATATTAAGAAATGCTCCAAGTGATTAATCTTCTTCTAATCTACACCGAGAGGAAATACTTTAACACTGCATGAAATAACTTCTGGCTGTGGTCACGCTTCAGACATTAATATCATTTCTGCTGGCAGGGCTCTGCGAGAGGCTGGGAACTGGCGTGTGACTGGGGCAGGATCTGCTGTGGCAGCACGAGCTGGATCCCTGCTCTGGCTCTGATCTTGTAAGCTGCTGAGGACAGGCTGCAGAGTAAGACCTTAAGCCATTAAGCACAGAATAACCAATGCAAATAACCACTAAGCTACACATGAGATGTGGGGGCCGCCTCCTTCACCTCCAGCAGGATCCGGGACACGGCAGAGGTCCTGTGGCAGCAGTTTGGGTTTGTGGCCTTGCACACGCGAAATAAAATTGAAATTAAAAAAATGCAAAACCTTCCCAGCTTTCGTAACGACACACTAATACTCCATGACATGCAAATGAAGTTCACACAAGCCATGTACCATATTGGAAACACCTTCCAAATGGAGGTTATTTTCCTGAAATGAAGCAATATGAAACTCCTGGCTCTATTTTCAAGGTGAAGCTTTAAGGTTAGACACCACTCACAGCTCTGAAACAACATTAAATGTTTAATAAAAAAACCCTGCAGTGCATAGTGGACGAGACACCAGGCTAGCAGAGCACCATGAACTGTTCAGAGCAGTGTTTGATCCATCTCTGACCAAGGAAAGTCTTTATTCCCTTCTTTACTCCCACAATAACAAACTGGGGTTACCATATCTCCTTGTTCTTTCAAATGAAAACCTGTGATCCCTCAGCAACCAAAGACAGCCAAACAAATTCCATGATTTATTAGGGATCTGACGCACTGAAGTTTTCCCTGTAAAAGCTCAGCTTTGAAGACTCTTGACTGTGAAGTTTCCATCATTTGGCGCACGTGAGCGTTCAGCAGCTGAACAAGCAGCAGTGAGAAGGATGTCCTGTCAGGCCGTGTTTTCTGAAACACTAACCTCATCACGAGCTGACTTAAGAGCTACTTTCAAAATACTACACAGGAAAATTCACTAGGTGCCAGTTGCCCAAGCAACTGGGACCTAATTAAATCTAGCCAGCACTTGAGGGATTAGGCTGTTTTCTCCTGCCGTCCTCCAGCCTCTCCCCTGAGATAACACACACAGCTAGGCTGAGATTTATTACTTGCTGACTGTTTCTCACATATGCTGATCTGGCCTTTGAATCAGAAGGAATTTTGCTAGAAGTGACATTTCAAAAGTGTTTTCAAAGTTATGTACTGTTTTTTTTTGCTCAAAACATGAAATAAAAAGTAATGTAGAGCGTTTTAGGATCTAATGGTATTGATAAGAGCAAGAAAAAACAAACTCTTAGAAGGGTATTTCTCAAGCTCTCAGCCCAGTAGCCAAGTGAGAAACTTTTCATTATTTCCTACCAGTGCTGTGTGTATCACTTCTGTGTCCATTGCTTCCCAGTCAGGGATAATTCCACACATGCTGCTCAGAGTTTTAAAAACAACCTCCCATAAGTGTTTTTGCAGAGGGGGCAAAAAAAACCCCACTAAACCAAAACCTCCAGGAAACAACACATCAAAGCAAAAACCCCAAACAAAACAAAAACCACTGCAAGAGTTTTGAGAAAAAATCCCACTATAAGTGTAGACCAAAACCACCCCCCCAGCCCCTAACATAACCAGTATCTTCCTCACACTTTATGCTTCAGAACAAAAACAAACTGAAGTTGTCACGAGCACTGTTCAGGCTGGAAGAGGCAGGAAAAGTTTCAAGCCTCTCCTAAAGAAAACCACGAGGAAGCTTTCATTATTTATTTTATTCCTCAGCTCTCTGGGGCTGAAGCACTTGTTTATCTGCCCAAGAAGAAGAGGCAGAACACTTTAATTTCCATGGAAGGGCTCTCCTGTGAGAGCCACAGCAGCTCCACGCTGCACATCCCAGTGAGGCTCCCAGAGAGCGGAAAAAGCCCTCGGAATTTTATTAACCTGACACACAGTGCTTGTAATTCATCCCCAGCAGCTCTCTGCTCTTCAGCTGAGATGGGCGCCGAGCAAAGATTTCCCTGTCAGGAACTCTGTCGTGCTCCTGAAATCCTAAACCACTGTGAACTCCCCCACGAGTGAAGAGAACAAGAGTTATATTTACCTTTGGCATCTCAGATGCCACAGCGAGCCCTCGGAAGAGAAGAACCCGGCCAAAAGCATGGATTCAATCAAGTTTTGTGCCAAAACAGAACTTTATACAGCAGCGTTTGTTAAAAAAAGCCGAAGTCTAAAGTTCAGCATGTACATGTTTAGCTGCATTCCAATTTATATTGCTGACTCCGTGCTCTGAAAATCCACAGGAACTGCTTTTCCCAGCTCCACGGAGGCTGTACATCTTCCTAGGGCAAACACAGCCTCAGACTCCAGGTACCAGCGGACAAACCTGACACAGCACACCAGGTCCCAACCCTCATAAATTCCAGGGGAACTACTGAGCCCAAGGTAAATCAGGCCTAGTTTGATTTAAAATCACAGCCAGATTTATTTTTCACATTATCGTAGTCGCAACCTACAATAATTCAAACCATGGATCTCATTTTTGCACAAAGACTAAAACTTTTTTTTTTTTCAGTCTTAAAAACTTCATATTTTTTTGAAGCATTTGGTCACGTGCTGCTTGAGTTACCAACTGAGCATCACGACTGCTTTTTTCCAGACACCACCTTAGCTCGTGTCGGGGCAGCACAGAAGAGATGAAGGTGCAAAAGCCCTGCTCAGCCCCTCCATCCCAACTCCACTCCCTCAGGGATTCCCTCCAGCGCAAAGGGAACAGACCCAAGGTGAAATAATGTCGAGATGTGAAAATCCTCCCCGGAACCCCACACAACCAGATGGCATCATTTGGGTTTTAAATGCTGCTTAGCATTTCCAGCTGCAAGCGGCAAATACCGAACATGCTCTGAATGTGCAAATGATGAGATCGACACAAAGGGGCCAACGCAATTTCTGGTAAAGGCAGGCAGAATGTTCCAACAGCCTGCACCCCATTTTCATACACTAGTCATAATTACTTTATTGCACTGGGAAAGGGCAATTGCTTTCCCAGCAATCTGATAACCTTGGGCTGCTCTTAACTCTTTAACACCAGTTTTAACTACAAGCCTGGGCTGGGGCTCCGATTTTAAGGCAGTTACAGCAGTCTGATGTTAAACACACAGGGAAAATGAGTTCTGTCACACATACTCTCACACATCAGCACACAAGACACCAAGGAACATTCAATTATTCAGCAGGAACTGCCAAATATATATAAAAAATCCATTCCCAGCTCTAATCTCAAAGGAATAGCTTTATTACCAGGAAATGGAAATCTGATTTTTGGCTTCTTTGTTAGATTTCAATAGGAAATGGAGCAAATACAGTATGTTTTGACTGCTTGGAAGGATAAATTCTGTAGGGATCTGTTACTATGTCAAACTCGGAAAAAAAAGTCCCCAACCTTAAGTGGTTGAATTGTATTGACTCATATCATGGCTCAGTCATTTCCACACTGCCTCGTGATCTCACTGCTCACTGGGGCTGCTTGTGCTCATCAGGCACTGAGCAAATCCAGGAAACTCCTCTCAGCAGCAGAAACCACAACTGACTGAGTTCCCAGGTTCAATTTCTGCCTGGCTTAAAAAAACCTGCTGTGGGCAAGAACTTCCCACAGTAAGGAGAGGACACCTCAGCCTGCAGATGCTGCTGGAACACTTTACTGCCTACTGGCAAAATTTCAGTTTTATTAAAAAAAAACCCAAGTAATTTTGAGCTCTACAAATAAGCAAATTCACAAAGGAAACATTGCCAAGCCAAGGCATTTTTTCTTGCTAGTCTCAAGCAAATTCAAAGCAGCACTTAAGACAAAATATATTTCATACACAAAATTGGTGCTACGGAAGCAGCAATTATCCACACCGAAACTGGCTGCTTTCAGCGAAAGGTTTACCTAATCACAGCTTTTTACAGGCAGCTCGTTTAAAAAAAGGGAAAAATAAGGAATGAAAAACCTGCAAGTATCAAAACTTTTAGGCCTCAATACTAACACATTCCAGATCTGTTATTTCACACTGTATTGTCATCTTATGAAAATGAAAGTGATATCCATTCACAGAAGACTAATTAAACCAAGTTTTCTTTCAAAATCTGCCATTCCCTCCCAAGAGAAGAGCACAGCTACATCATTAATGCTGAATTTACAGCCTCCACTTCTTCTGTACTTCTGCGAACATTAGAAAATGCCTGAATTCCAAACGCACCAATTACACAAAAAAACACTGTGAGAAAATCTACACATCACAAATACTATCTATTCCACTAGTAAAACATTTATCCAATTACCAAGCCCTTTTCTTGGATAAACTTGACACAAATGTTTCCTTGGGAAGGCCAGCTTGTTTTAATCATTTACATTTTTCAACACTGTTTGTTCTCACTTCGTATCCAAAGGTCAGAACTCAAACCAGTACCCCAGGCAAACTCTGGAATAAATACTATTTTTGTCCACTCTTCTGGAAAGAGTTTCACTTCTGCTAAGAAAGCTGAAGTATAAAAACCAGATTTCCCTCTCATTCATTTCAAGATGCCTGACATTATTTTTCATGAAGTTGTCTGACAGCGTGTATTTTATGAGTCCTCTTTATTTATCTGGGACTCTTACATCATTAAAGGCTTTTCCAGTCTTTAGTAATAGAGAAATTTGTCCTGAAATAATCGAGAATCGGCCAAACAAGGAGCAAGGCTAAGCAAGGTCCAGTTGGCACGAGTTTGAATGATGCCAGCTCCCCTGACACAGCCCTCCTTTTCCCCAGTGCCCCTCCTGACATGGTTTTATACATATTAATAAAGATTTGCACATTAATCTGCCTGTTAGGGGCTGGGGATGCCTCCAGGTAAAGGCCTCTCCACTGCACTGAACGTTTAAATCCACTCCCAGCAGAGCATCAGGGTGCCTGCTGTTCAGGATTACAGGGGTTTAGAAACCCTTTCTCAGTTTATTTACCTTTAAAACGCAAAATAGAACTACTCAGTGCTCTCGTGTGTCATTTACTGAGTCTGGCACTTGAAATACACAAGGTTCAAGCGAAAACAAAAGTTATTTAAAAGCAGGACTCGGTATCTCAGCCAGCCCATCGCAGCTCACAAGGATAAACAAAGCTGATGTGCAGCTTGATGACCCCGTCCCAGGCTGAGCCACCGCCAGCAAAGCAGCCAGAGCCGCTCTGCAGCCTGAGCAGCGCCTCCCGCAGCACGGGCTGCACGCAATTCCTGCTCCAACGCCTGCAAAACGCCGCTGGTCCTGTCCACTTGCCTGACCCTGAGCTGAGGGGCCCAGCGAGCCACGTCCCCAAGCACATCACAGCCCCAGAGCCAGCTCAGCCCAGCTCCCGGCCCAGCTCCTGCAGCTCCCGGCCCAGCTCCTGCAGCTCCCGGCCCAGCTCAGCCCAGCTCCCGGCCCAGCTCCTGCAGCTCCCGGCCCAGCTCAGCCCAGCTCCCGGCCCAGCTCAGCCCAGCTCCCGGCCCAGCTCCTGCAGCTCCCGGCCCAGCTCAGCCCAGCTCCCGGCCCAGCTCAGCCCAGCTCCCGGCCCAGCTCCTGCAGCTCCCGGCCCAGCTCAGCCCAGCTCCCGGCCCAGCTCAGCCCAGCTCCCGGCCCAGCTCCTGCAGCTCCCGGNGCCCCCCTGGGAGCAGCAGCAGCAGCTCCCAGCCCAGCTCCACGAAGCGTTTGGACACTGGGCTAGCAGTGGCCACCAGCCAGAGTGACACAGCCACCAGCTGGGGACTCCAGCAGCCCCAGCCAGCACCTTTTAACCCACAGGAGTGGAAAAAATAGTATTTATTCCGGAGTTTGCCTGGGGTAGTGGTTTGAGTTCTGGCCTTTGGATACAAAACCTAACCCTAACTCTGTCAGAGCGCAGCCTCATGCTCCAAAGACACCGCCTTCACTTGGAAATCACTTGGCCAAAACAGCACTTCACAGCCTCGACACCCTGCACCGATTTCTGCAGCCTGCCTCCACAGCCGCTTTTCTCACCAGTCCCGGCTCTCAGGTGAAATATCCTGTTAGCCACACAGATCAACAAGTTCCACAAAAGCTGCTCTGCGCAGCCTGAATACCAAACAGTGTGTGCCGCCTTATCCAACACACAGCACATCAGCAGGACCTCTCAACATCTCCTGAAGAGCTCCCAGAACAAGGAACAATTAACACGTGCGCACTGACCTAACACAGCCGGCTCTGGAAAGCTGTATAGCCACTAAAGAATTAAATAATGAGAAATGTAGAGATTACTCCTGGCAGAACAATAGATAGCATAAACCCCCTCCACCCAAAAGACAAGGAGGTTTAGGATTAGTTCAGTGCTCAACAGCTCACTTCCTTCCCACACACAAAAATCAAACCCAGGCTCTCTGGCAGTGAGCTGTTAACCACACATCAGGAGACAAAGCCTCATCTTTATCACCTTTACACAAACGAAAGTAAGCAAAACAGGGTTTGAGAGGCACATCAAGGGATTCGCTACAACCTGTAGAAAATTGCAAAGGCAGGCGATGCGTTCTGACAGAACAGCTGTACACATCATTATGTTAATTAAAATTAAAGTCTCATCTACTTAGCACACAAGCAATTCACTGAACCTTAGTGACAAAAGGGAGGAACCATTTCCTCAAAGGGACATAATCACACACAACTGGAACAAGTTGTCAGCTCACACTGAAGGCCACAGCAGAAAGGAGATAGCGAAGTGTTCAAGCAACAGTCCCGGCTATTTAAAGCAAAACAAAGCAGTATCAACTCTAAAACACACACAAAGGAAGTGGTCGGATAGATTACGTCAGCCCTCGCCTCAATTCATAAATCCTAACCACAAAACAAGACAAATTCTGAACTGCCTCTCTCTGGAATCCTGTTTAAAGCCAATACACGCAGTTTAGGTCTTAAAATACACTCTCGAACAACACTCGCTGATGCATCACTTTCAAACAGCAACCGGGGGGTGAAAAAAAATTGTGTAATCCAAGTCAATTCTATCGTGCTGCCAGATCAAATAACATTTCGAGAAGTGCCTGCCAAGCACCCGGCCTGCCAGAGCACAATGAGCACTCAAGTGCTCAGGACTTAAAACCACCTTTCACTGGTCCCAGAGATCTTTATAAAATAGTTTAAACACTACCAAATTACAGGGTTGGAAAAACAAATAAAAGCTTTTAAAATGCTGCTCCTGCACCGCTCTCAGCTTGCTGTCAGGCATCTCAAGCGTCTGTCTGGTGACAGTCACTGGGCACAAGGATTCAAAAACGCCACTGCCTGTAAGAACAAAAACTGAGAAAAATGCCGAGTCGGTTGCACGTCTGGAACTAATTGCCTGCAGATTAACGGCTTTACATTGGAATAGTGCTGTCTGTGAGGTTTGAAATCCAGCTGATTTTAAACTCAGTTCCCAGAAGAACCAGATCTGTGGAGCATCTGAAATTGCACTTCACCGGGTTTCTATCCGCCACTTTCTTCTACTCCGCGCCCAACATTAATGTTAAGTTTAAAACAACAAAGAAAGAAATTAAGTGGCCTTGTCAAGCGCCATTTCCACTCCCCGACAATTAAAGCAGCCCCATCTGGCTGGAAGGAGCCGTCCAGCCACACAATGCCCCATGCAGGGCAAAGCCACATGGACTCCGACGAGCTTAAAACCAATTGCAAAACAAAGCAGAGCTGCTTTCTTCCTCAGGAAACCAAGTGGCCGAGCAGGTCTCCTGTCACTATCTTAAAACACCATTAAACATCGTTAAGAAAGTCACACCACACACTGTCCCAATTAGCGCTTCAAAGGCATTCCATTGTACCAAGCGCAATGAAAAAGTACTTTCTTCCAGGATAAGGAAAATGCAATCCTTATCTCCTTATCTCACTTGCTTTTAAAAAACAGAATTAAACACAGCAGTCCACTTACCCGAACTGTTTATATTTAGAACAGGGAGGTAAAGAATTTGTTGTGGAAAAAGGAAAAAAAAAAAACCCAAAAAACAACAAAACCACAACCCTGCAGCCTTTAGAGCGTTCTGAACTTCCCAGGCCAATAACAACCTACCCACGCCTCACCTACCGCGTCGATCCAACTTTTTCTGGAGGAAAAAAAAAAAAAAATTTAAAAACTCAAGAAACTGGAGTAACCCAAAGCGGAAAAGAGAATTAAGCCAAGCCTTTCCTCCATCCAGGCAGTTACCGTTGGCCAGGTAACAATTAGTCAACTTGCAGAGCAGCCTTAATTCTCCTCGTGGGAAATACAGCTTGGAAAGCACCGAGCCCTCCGGTCCATGGGCTCC
>WBMY01005670.1:368103-408214 GCA_013397315.1 Donacobius atricapilla
CTGGCCCCGGGGAGAGCCCGGCCCCGGGGCTGGGGCAGTGCAGACCCGGCGGTGGAGGAGCCCTCCCTGAGCCGCCAGCAGCCCCAGCACGGGCCGGGGCCGGGCCAGGGCCACCTTCGGAAGCATTTGGCCGCGCTGCCTTCAATTAGTGAGCCATTTTGTTCAAAATCTGCCTTCCCTCTGTATGGAGCAGGAATTCGTGTGCTCGGCAGAACGTGTTCCATTTAATTGGATTTTTTAATAAAGAATGAGTATTTGCCTTACTGTGCATCTCCACGCAGACCTGTAACTCATCTCCCAATGTCTTGTGCTGTTCCTCAACACCACAAGCATGACCTTTCAGTTATTAGTACCGACTTAATTTTAGAGCAAAGCTCTGCTATTTCCCTTGCAGAGTAACATGCAAAACAAGTCATCTATGTAATCCATTACCTCGGGGCAACGTACACTTTATCCCTGCCAAGCAAATCCATTTCCTAGCCATACAGTAATATTTTACCTATAAAATAAATATGGGAGTACACCACCTCCGAGCTGATTTTACAAAGCCAAGTTAAAAAAAAATAGGAAAAAATGATAATCATTAAGGTTCACAGACCCGGTTAATTAGAGCAACACCCTCAAGTACTGCCTGCCAACTTCATCCTTCCAGAGGCCGCTAATTATTTGCAGTTGCATATCTTCCCGCTATTTATCCATGCTCATTCCTACCATTTTCATACCAGAGCCCAGGAGTCCTTCAGCAGACAAAGATCTAAGTTTGAAATGTATTCTGTACTTTCTAGAAACAGCTCCCTGCGAGCACCCAGCGCGCCGGAGCAGCTGATGAATTCCAGCACGCCCTCGCCGTGTCGCAGGGCCGCTGTGATCAATACAAATGGAGGGTGGTGCAGGCACGAGCTGCACTCCTGCAATATTCATGCTCCAAAGGCTCCGGAACCAGAGCCCGTCTTTGCCAGACCTGGTGCAAAACAAGCTTTGGAAGCAAGAAGCGTGTGATAGCCCCAAAGCTGCCAGAGCTGAAATTCAATCCTGCAGGCAGCACAAAGCGACCACACCGCCTTTAGCCTCACTCCGTTTTTCAATCAAACGTGGCCCAACACCTGGCACAGCCTAGGAGGGAACTGGCTGCTCCAGAGCCTATTTAAATCAGCGTTTACTCCTAATGACTTCCAAAAGAGCTTTCCAGCAGGAAGGTAATTCAGGCCAGGTTTCATCATTTGAAAAATACCCTGTTTGATGGTCCTTGTTCAAAACCACCTTATCCCTCTAGGGCAGGTGACACGGCCAGCCTGGAACACAAATCCCTACAGTCAGTATATACTGGAAAAATGCACTCAGATAATAATAATAATGATTTTAAAGTGCGTGGATTTCTTTGTATCCCATTAGGATGGAAGTTGTTCAAACAGTGCAGAGCACAGCATCTGGCAGTCGGAGCACGGCAGCAGAACTGGAGACTATTCTTGAATCTCACACACTGTCTTGCAAATCCAACACAAACCAACTTCCGAATTCAGCAGTGTGGGAGATGGCAGAGGAATCATCTCAAGTCCCATCTGTTTGTATACAGCATTCTGGAGATCCTTGAATGAGCACAACAGCCACAGCACTCAATCACCGACATCAGAGACAACTCAACTTTCACTAACTGGCTTTCCTAGGAGATATGGAGATCTGCCCCCATTTCAGAGACTCAAATAAAAAACATGCACAGAGTACAGCCTCGAGCTCCATCTTACAATAGGGACTTTTTATCTTGGTCTTTTGAAAATGGACTATAAAAGATCTTTCCGTGGTCATGAAATACACCTTTGCTAGCCACAGCATTATAAACTTACAACAGCATTTCTTTTTGTATCCCTTGTGAAAGCTGGATGGCTGAAAAAGGGGGGGAAATGTGAGTTACACATTCACAAAGCCCATCAAGACCAGGCAAAATCTACTTCCACATGGGTCAGGAAAATACACTGGGAAGAGGAGACCTTGAGTGGGGATTCTGTGAACGGACAGGGTTGGAACCACTGCCCAGAGAGCTCTCCCTACAGTCTGTGGTGTTTGGTCCGGTGTGCATCAGTGCCCTGGTGCTGCACAATGAAACCAAGCTTGACTCCACCGCCTGCAAAATCCATCCCAGCTTTCTTGGCAGGCTCCATTTATCAAAACAAGCCTGTCATGTCGAGTACCATTAACAGATAATGAACTGAGACAAGGGATGCAGTTACAAGCAAAGCACTCCTCATGCTACAGGCCTGAGCACACAGCCAAGGGAGCTGATATTTACTATAAACACCATAATTAAATAGAACACCTAGCTGAAGAAACATTAAGGCCGTGACAATAAACAACAGAAGCTGGAAATCTGAAGAAATAAGGCTTTGACTCGCTGTCAGTAATCCCTGACACCGCTCAAAGGCATGTGCACATCCAGCCCTGCACACCTTCTCTTCTCGCAGCTCGAATCTGGGCAGCACCTGTTAACTCGCAGCTTTGGGCTTTCAGCGCTTCCCCCGAATCCTGTAACACTTTGTATCCTGTACCCACGCACTTCAGCGCATGAAAGATTGAGCACTGAGAAGTGACAGACAGCGTATCTTCAAAGGGCTGGAAAATGTGCTGCTTTCCAGACACACGACTCATAACAAACGCGAATAATTCATCACTTCGCACGAGCCCGACCCTATTGGAAGAATATTAAACACAGACACGCAAATTGGAGGAATATTAAATGAAGATGTAATCCCTCCAAGACACAAGGCCTATCAATCAGCAGCATTCCCCACTTCTGACAGAATGAGCCATCGAGCACACATAAAAATTCCACCCATCAACATTCCACCCGCCGGAAAAACCGCTCCAAAGGAGCAATTCCGTCTCACCCAGGTACCCGAACGCTTGGAACACCAACTAACCGTAAACAGGCTTAATGAGATTACACAGATTAAATGGCTACATTGAGTTGGGTTTTTCCAGGAGGCGCTCAGGACAAAGAGGTGCCACAAGCCCTTGGAAGCAGCTCGCTCTGACGCCGAGCTCACCCACGCAGTCAGTTCTTAAAGCGGGCTGGGGAACGCTGGTGGCTCACAGGGACTGAACACAAAGCCTTAAAAACTCCTTTTGAGAACGCATGGAGACACGGGCATGACAAGTGTTTGCTAAAAGCCACTCCAACACAACTCCCCAGCTTAGGCAAGCAGGGAGTCTAACACCAGCCCCCTGAGTTGTCTTGATTTTTTAGCTTTCTTTTCTGTTTCCCAGTTTCATGTTTTGGGTTCTTTCTCATGCTCTGGTCTGTAAATATTGGCCAATGTTATTGTAGTCTCAAAGAAAGTTTTCATTCTTGTTCTTAGAGATACGGACAGCTGATGGACAGTTGTCTTGACCAACGGGATGGGGAGAGGTGCCAACCTTCTCCCCCAGTCCCTGCCCTTTGTAGAAATACTATAAATGGAGTCAGATTCTTTTAAATAAACTTAGTTCTTAATTCCTACCTTCTGATCGAAGTGTGTGTGTTTGTGTGTGTGTGACGAACTGCGTCACCCCTGCTAAACTGGACCTGTTTTCAAACAGGGACTCAACACTGTTCAGAGCTCCATGTAAATCAAGTTCTCCCCTCGGTTGTGGCCTTGGGCAGGGGGGAAGAGGAAGGGAGCAGGTTCATGGAGAACAAACTCGGGAAGAGGAAGGGAGCAGGTTCATGGAGAACAAACTAGGAAAGAGGAAAGGGAGCAGGTTCATGGAGAAGAAACTGGGGAAGAGGAAAGGGAGCAGGTTCATGGAGAACAAACTAACAGCTTAATGTTGTCCCAGCAGTGTTTTCCTTGTGTGTCATCGCTGCAGTGCTCATCACAAGTTTCCCCGTCTCTGTCAGCGGGGTAACCCCAGCCAAAACCCCCACGGTACCTCCAGTAAAACAAAAACCTGACACAGAGGCAGCTTAAACTGCAAGTGAGCTGGAGAATTCCAGGGGCCAGCGGCCACCTGGAGATCTCTCAGCAGAGAGAGGGAACGCTGGCTGGGCTGCCAGCAGGAAAGGTCACGTCCCTCCGCTCCCAGCAGCAGCACTGAGTGTCTGTAACCCAGTTCAGATTGTTTGCACTTGGACATCAAAGCACCCAGCTCTATCTAAACACAAAACCTTTGGTCAGGTGAGAGGTGAGGCTCTGTTCCTGTGTAAATAATGCGCTGTTTTCTTGGCACAAACAGCGAGAGGAACCGATACCCAGCTCCTGACAAGACAGTTACTGCTGTCTACACACAAATTTCTTCAAATCCGCTCGCGGCAGAAGTCGCGTTTGCACTTGTAGGTCTGTGAGCAGCCACAGGAAGCCTGCGCTGAGCTGCAGCAGCCCCAGCCCAGCCTCTGCCCCACGGTTACAGCGGGGTGCCGTGAGGTGAGAGGAAACCCAGGGCAGTGCTGTTCCTGCCCCAGCAAAACCCCGAGGGCAGCTGGTGCTGCAGCCCCAGCCCGGGGAGGCTCCGAACCCTGCACACAGCTCAACAGCCACTTCTCCTGCACCGCATTAAACGAGCAGCAGCTCTTACAAACCAGCGTGACAGCGGCTGTTTTCATTTACAGTGTTTCATTTACAGTGAAACTGCTGCAATTGGGATGAGCCATTTCCTTGCCTCTCTCAAATCCCCAAAAGGAACCTGTACCCTCTACAGACCTTAAGAGGCTTCGCTTTTTGTGCTGAGTTGGATTTTGTTTTCTTGGGGTGAGGTTTCCCCTGTTAAACCCAATTACCAAAAGTACCACACATCTTGCGGCTCAAGAACTGAGACCCCTTCCCTGTACTTACCTGGTGCTCAGGATGTTGCAGGTGACTCTGGCCAGGCTCGGAGCCCTCTCAGGTCGCTGTTAAACTCCAGCACCACATCAACCCTCAAAGCCCTCCCAAGCACAGAACAGTCTGAGGAACATCAGCCTCTTCCTAAGGACCCCTGGGCCCAAGAACTGCGGGCGATGCCCTTCGGTAACTGCCACCAGCAACTGCCACCAACTGCCCCTGGGCCAGCCCTGGGGGTCGCAGCTCTGAGCAAACCCCGGCGAGCAGATCACGGCTCTCAGGAACGCACAAACACAAAGCAAAGCCTCCCAAGAGAAACAGAACCCAGATCATCCCCAACACCCGTGTGCTCCTCACTGCTCATTAATACAGCTGCTTGTTAGGGGGTAAAAGCTGCCTCGGACTCCTCCTCAGCCTTGAATACGTGACACAGCCCAGAACTGGCACTGGCACAGGCAGAGCATCCCTCAGAACGGGGACAGGGACTCCAAGGATACAGGAGCTGCTGAACTCCTCTCTGTGTGTGCTCAGGAGAACTCCCCTGGGCTGCTTCTGCACAGCGTCCTGCAGGCACGCTGCATTTCTGGCACAGCAGGAATGAAAAAGCAACGGTGGCTCCCCCAGGGAGCTGTGAAGATGAAGGCAATTCACATGCTAGCACGTGAGAAAAGCAGGGTTTTACAGGAAGGCCTGGCTCAGGAAGTGTTGGGGAAAACAAACAAACCAAAAATACCAGGAAAACCCCAACCCACCAACCACAACCCAACAAGAGCAAGCCCAGCCCTGTCAGAGTTCACTCCCAGGTGCCCATCCAATAAAATGAGCGTTCCCAGCAGTGCCAGCCCAGCCCCTGCTCCCTGCTGTCTCCTCCTGAACCCCCAGCTCTGCCAGGACAGAAACCCCAAATCCCCCTGAACCCCCAGCTCTGCCAGGACAGAAACCCCAAATCCCCCTGAACCCCCAGCTCTGCCAGGACAGAAACCCCAAATCCCCCTGAACCCCCAGCTCTGCCAGGACAGAAACCCCAAATCCCCCTGAACCCCCAGCTCTGCCAGGACAGAAACCCCAAATCCCCCTGAACCCCCAGCTCTGCCAGGACAGAAACCCCAAATCCCCCTGAACCCCCAGCTCTGCCAGGACAGAAACCCCAAACCCCCCGGAACACCAGGACAGAAACCCTGCCCCCAACCCCCTGTGGCCAAGGAGAAGCAAACCTGAGGCAGAGAAGGGGACACAGCAGGGTTAAAACCCGATTTTAGGGCAATGTTTTAAGATAGCTGCACCTCACAGAGGGTGAAATTTAGCCAGAAGTACAGGATGCTTTTCCTGGGAAGACTGAGGGGGAGGAAAAGAAATCACTTTTTTTCTGGTACTTCTCTGGTTTGTTTCCTTTTCTCTGTAGGGACCAACACTTCAAAATTCAAAAGTGTTTTTGTAAAAAATCCCTGCCCTGGGAAACTCCAGTTTACAGAATGGGAAACTGTAAGCCAAGAATATTAAAACAAAATCCAGTGTGTCTGCCAGATTTTGTGGTACTTACGGCAAGACACCAACCTGTTCAGCAGCTTCTTGAATTTAACACAAAGGAATGCACACAACTCATTTTAGAAGGTATTATCTTACACAGAACAAAAAAGAAAAATCCAAATATTTGTCAAAAAAAAAATTTCAAAGGAAAAATTTACATACTTGAAAATGTAACAAATGGATTAAAACAAACAAGAAGCTCTTTGTTCTCAGATGAATATTAAAAAAGCAAACAAAATAAAATTCTCAATAGTTAAATGTGTGTGGGAGGAGCGAAGCCAAAGGAGGGAAGGAAGAACTAAGCAAATGCATCTTTTGCAGCTCTATCAAAGCAGCAGTAAAACAATGGGAGTTTGCCTGCTCTTCCCTCCAGTTTAAACTAAAAGCAACTCTGGGAATGGAAAACTTGATACCTCCATCAAGGGCCTGTGGAATGTTTAAACTGCTCTAACATAAAGCATGCTCGTACTCACGCTGAAGGAAATGACTCCCAAATGCTTCCTCTGCAATCTTCCTCGCAGAGCCAGACACATCCTTTACCAAGGGATTTTCTAAACACAGAGATTGAACTAACAGAGATGTAAAACTTGCAATGGATTTACGGCCTTTTATTGAGATCACAGAGGAGATGGGAATTGTGGTTGCAGCTCAGTTTTTGGAGCAGTTACCACTCACATATTCAAAGGCCTCTGAAAATTCAATAGATTTTTTCTTTTTTTTTTCAAGTGACAACAACCACAGGATGTGACCGTACCTATAATAACCTCTCCCTCCAGACAGGGAGATAAGCTCTAAAAACAGGAAGTTTCTACTGTAATCTTGAAAAAATATCAACAGTCTGAAACCACACAACCCCAGTTCAGTTACACCAGGAAGGAACTCTTCACTTCCCAAAATCACAGGACAAGATACTCAGTGGGTGGAACTAATGCAGGCATTGCTCCACCACACCTCTCCAGAATCCCCCCAAACATGGAATAATGTGAAGATTCTCAGTTTATCCCCCTCTTCTTCCCTCCACAGCTTCCAAGAGTAAGCAAACAAGACAGCTTCGCTCCCACAGGATGCATTATTATTTTAGCAGTTTGCTGGACTCATTTTGATTTGTTTTTTCTCCAGCAGACAAGGATTTACTGGTGCAGGGCTGTGTTTCACACAGCACTCAGTCTGCAGCCACCTACACAGGAACTTTGAGTCAACTGAAAGGAAGCAGCAGATTTTTGATAGCTGCTATCAGCCAATTAACAGCCAAAAAAGCTTTTCAAAATTAGCTTCACAATGTTGCTGGCACTGGAGATGAGGAGGTGGCAATAGTTAAGCAGGGCTTACACCAACTTAGCAAACACTCTCAAAAGCAAAGGATCCCGCTGTATATTTTAACATAAATCATCTTCATGCTGCTTGTCAACACAATGCACGTTTTCCTGTCAGCATTCAACATAAAACAACAGAATCACACCGAAGGCTTAAAAATCCCATTCTCGTGGCTGTGTTCTGACTCTGGACTTCCTTCAAATTCCCCAGTAAAACACACAATAGTCTTAACTCCATTCAGGTTGGTTTCATGTGTACTGCAGCTACTACAGGAACGTTTAAACTCAGTGTTTTTAGGAAGGCTAAACCTGCAACACATCAATTTTTCCCTTACAGGGTTCCTTCAGTGGCCTATTAAAGAATTCAACATAAAAAGCATCCCAGGTGTTCTATTTAGCTTCTTGTGATACGGAGATAAAACAGCAAAACCTTCAAATACTTAACCCCCACCAGGATTAGGCAACCAAATAATTCCAAGGCATCCCAGCAGTAAGGATGTGTGAGAGGACTGTAAGGAATTTCCCTGGGAGTCCTTGCAGGAAGCTGTGAAACACCGGAGTCCCACTCCCTGCCACTCTGAGCCGTGTCCCAGGCCTTCCATCTGGGATGAAAGAACCCCTGCGGATTGGAAATGGAGCCCTGGAACACGCACACAGGGTCAATCCATCAAACAAACCACCACTTAAAGGAGGTCCTCACACGTCCTGCATGAAATCCACGGCATAACAAACACTCCTGGACCAGAGGAAGGAGTCCCAGAGGATGCGAGGCACATTCCCCACGCACCAACCCACAGCTTTAAAGCCATCACAGACACAGGCAAAGCCCCTCGGCACAGAAAGGGCTCCCAGGCTGCATTGCCATCTAGTGTCAGCCTCCCACACGCAGGGGGAGCCCACCCCAAATCAGCTGCGGATCAACGGAAGGACCCGGAGCTGGCAATCGGAAACGGAGGTTTCACTGCCCCCCAGGGCTGCCAGCAGCCCCCCCAGAGCACCAGGGAAAATCCACGAAGCACAAAGCTCACGAACACAAAGCTCATGAACACAAAGCTCATGAAGCACAAAGCTCATGAGCACAAAGCTCAGCAGCATCCCCGGACACCTCCATGTGCCCGGTGCCCTCCAGCTGCCAACCCCTCCTTCGCTGAGCCTGCACCAGGGAACCCCAAAACCGGCATGCACAGGGACCTGGGGGGCACAGGGACCCCAGGGGGGCTGAAAAACCCACAGGGGCACAGGGACCTGGGGGGCACAGGGACCCCAGGGGGGCTCAAAAACCCATAGGGGCACAGGGACCCCGGAGAGGACACAGAAACCCCAGGGAGAGGGCACAAAAAACCCCAGAGAGGGGGCACAAAAACCCCAGAGGGGACACAGAAACCCCGACGGGACACAGGGACCCCAGAGAGGGGGCACAGAAACCCCAGAGGGGCTCAGGAACCCCAGAGAGGGGGCACAAAAACCCCAGAAATGCTCAGGAACCCTGACGGGACACAGGGACCCCAGAGAGGGGGCACAAAAAAACCCAGAGAGGGGGCACAGGAACTACGGGGGCACAAAAACCCATCGGGGCTCTCAGGAACCCGTAAGGGGCTCAGGCAGATCCCAACGTGCCGTTCCCAGAGCGAACCAGGAGCACCCTCACGGTTCTGAGTGCTGCTCCCTCCCTTTCTGAGCACTCTCTGGGGTCTGAGAGGTGAATGACAGGAACTGCTCAATTTTCTTGCTAATGTTTTATCAGAAAGAAGTGTACGTGTCACATCATGAGCTCATTAACAATCCTTTCCTAAGACCTGTATTAAAGCTTGGCAGGCAACTTCCTCATGAAATGAGATCTGTTGCTTTGCTGTTTAGGATCTGAACGTGCCGGGGTGGCACATCAAGAGGTAAAAACGTAATTTAAAGGTGACACTTTGTTCCAGTTTCATAGAATCATCATTAAGCAGTCACAGAACACATGCCAGGTTATCAATTTCATTTCTTATTACCTTCAGCCATCGAGTTCCAGGAGGAAAACTGAAATCATTTCTCTGCTGTAGCACACGTCTGTGTAACTTCACATGCAGGTAAACATGCAGCTGTCGTTTCCTTTCTCAAGGAAATCTCCCCTTTGGGGTACCACTAACCAGCCAGGAAACTGCATTTGAAATGTGTCTGAAATAAGCAGAGCTCACTGGACAAATGAGGTCAAGAACAAGGCTGACAATCGCCTTAGATTCAGTTCCTGGAATGAAAAGACAAAGTCCCTTTCATGGCTTCCACTACAAAGAAACCCATCATTAGACCTCATTTTTGTCAGTTCATACAAAGGCTGAAGATACAGACAAGTGGTGTTTAAAAGAAAAGCCTTTGAAATCAAATGGCTCCCAAGAATATCCCTCCATCCATGGCAGATGGAAACTTTCCTCCTTCCCTTCCTTCGTGCAGCTGAAGGTGGGAAGCGTTTTCCTCATTAGTTCCAGACCTGGGCTGGGCTGTTTGGTTTGTTTGTGGGCTTGGTGGTCGCTTTTGTTTTTTAAATAACCTTTAAGACATCTCTCTGTTGATTAAACCATTTTCATCCTTCAATGAGTTTGATTCCTATTAGTTCAGACTGCAGAGAAGACATTGATTTTTACTATGCTCAGGATCAAGAGAAGTAACAGCTTTTCCAATTAAACAACTGCTCACCACGTTAAGTAGAAAAATATGTCCACAGCAATAATGTGCAAGCATGCAGAGCACTCCGCAATGCCAACAACAGCTCACACACATGCTTGTAATAACTTTAACCTTTAACTCAGGAAAAGGAAAACTCATGAATTACAGCCAGTTCAGCTCCGGTTAACTCTGCTGATAAGAAGCTGGAGCACTGAGAGAGGCTCAGAATTACAGACAACTCATCTTCCAGCTCAGAATTACCGTCATTACACCTCACAAATCACCACACTGGGCTCCCACCTACTAAAACAGAAATCACAACCAGAGATAGTCCAGAGGCTGCTGCTTCCCCTCTCAAATGAAGCTTTTATACCAAACAAATCCATACAGTTCTTGCGTTACAGCCTTTCGCAGAGTTGCACTCTGAATCAAATATTTTATTCCACACCCTGCAGCTATTTCCACATTTAATAACTGACATGGGAGACAAGTTTTAATCTCCATCAGGCTGAAACAATTACTGTCCCCATAACCACTCAAGTCAGAGGTAAAAATGACGAGATTTCTATTACCCGATTGCATATTCACAAACAGTTACATTTTTTCCAGCCGAAAAAGACAAAGTACCATCAGTGGAACAAAAAAGGGCAGCCCAAACAATCAGTCCCCAATTTTTAATGTGCCAGAATGGCCATGCACTCCAGGCTTTTTTCTAAGCTAGAAAAGAAATGCAACAGCCCTGCCAAAAACCAGCAAAGAGACAAGAGATCTGAACAGACATGACACTTGCAGATGGAAATATTCCCTGGCCAAAACTCCAGCTTTTTTTTTTTTTTTTTTTTTGGCACCCAANCAGAGGGAAAAATTCCCGCCGCAAACCCCCCGGTTTTTTTTTTTTTTTTTTTGGCACCAAAGAAACAATTTCCATGCTTGAAGGAAAAAAATCTATTCAAGATCTACCTGAATGAGAGCCCTGGGAGTCACCCTGTGCTGTAGCCCAGCCCTGAACACCTGAGAAGCATCAGCACCTGGAGGCTTTTCAGTGCCCTGGAAATTCCCTCCCAAGGAGGTTTGGGGCAGGGTCACGGCACTGGAAAATGAAAGGAAAAGATGAAAGCATCACATGGACAGTTACAGCCAACAGGAAAAAAAACCCTGTGTGAAATCTCGCTGTGGAATTTGTCTATTATTACATGTTTTACTACCCGTTATTACTGGCTGCTAGAAAGGGATATTAAAAATCACAGCAGGTCAAGACACTGCTTCTTTCTCTATTAATATATCAAGGCAAAAATGCAGTGATTCACCTCCCGTCCGAGAAAGGGAGAAAATGCCATCAAGTTTGAACAATTCATCCTTTTATTTATGCTCTATAAAGACCTCCACAGATACTTAAACATCCAAATTATTTAAATCAGCATGAGAACACACGGAAGGATGTTAGAGCTCACAGTGCAGGAATCCCCCCAGAGCTAAATAATTAAGTATCTTCCAGAAAAGCTCTCCAGGCCAAGCTAATATTCAGGTTTCCAATAAAGTGCGAGCCCATGTGCTTGGGGAGGATGGCAGAAGGGAAGCAGAGGATTTTTTTATTGTTTTTCTTCAGCAAAACGTCATGAGTGGCTGTTGAAGAGGGGAAGGAGACGCTGCCTTGGTTCAGAGCACCCTCTAGAGCCAACTCCTCATCCCTGACATCACTCCGTGTCCCTTCCACTCTGCTCCCCGCAGAGCTCTGAAAGCAGCAATATTTTACCTTTATATATCGGGAAACTCAGCAGCACTTTGCACACATCAGGGAATAAATGCATTTTCCAAATTTACACCCGGTGTACATTTATCTCTGCTCTCCCTGAAGCCCTATCCGTGTGCGGGTAACAAAATTAGACACTGCCTCTGATCAAAGTACAAAGCTATTAAAAAAAGGCACTATTTCTCAGTTGGAGGAGAATTAACCACCTCATCCTGAATAAAGACTAAGCTTTGTTTTCCAAGACTTCACATGCACCTTTCACTGAAGTGAATAAAGAAGCTGCTCTTTCCCAGATTTCTGTATCAGGCCAATACAGACTGCAGGAGCCATCCTTGAACTGGAGTTTTTAATTATTATTTGTAAGTGAAAGATTCTAAGGCATAGGATTTCAGTCCATTAAAATCCACTTAGTTATCAAACTACAACTAAAAGACCCTTTTCAACCTCAAATGAGGGTAACTGGAAATGTACCATTAAATTCTCACTTCCTGACTGTAAACTTTTTGTTTAAAGCAGGTACATGGAAAAGAGAACAGTGGCACAAGGAAGGAGCTGTGCAGAGTGCCTCTCATCAGGAACTATTAATCAATTCAATTATTAGGGATTAATTTCTTCCCCATTTGAGCCCTTTAGGAGGAGAAGGACCACGGAAAAACCAGAGTGCAGAATTCAGGGATGTCTTTTTGGTTTATGCCCCAAAGCAGGCAGACTCACGAGCGCTGACTGAGGGCAGGGGACCAGTTACACAACACCAGCAATCCCAGGGGCTGTGCAGGCACTCCTGAAATAAGGGGGAATGTTTTTCCTTCACCCCACCACCCTCATCTTCACTCTCAGGGTCAGGGCCACAGGTTCCAGCCCAAAAAGGCAGGAGAACACACAAGGTCACGCTCTGGAGCTTCACTCACACTCCTCAGAGCAGAAACCTATCCTGCGTGTCAGAAAATCTACGATTATCCTTCTCATCTGCCTTGACGAGGACACTCCTCCATCTGAGGGGATTGAGAGATCTCCTGAGGACCTTCCTTTGCACACAGGCAGAACTCTGAGGGCTCTAAGAACTCAACCAAACAACCATTCCTTTAAAGTAAATCCTAGGGAAAATGAGGAGTTTAAATAAAGTGATTTTTTTTAATAAATTTAAACAAGTTCATCATAAAGCCACAGAGGCAGAAGAAAATAATTCGTCTCTTCAACACCAAGTGACTGCCAGGAAAATAAAGATTTAGAAAAGGTCAGAAAAATTCTTGGCAGCACAAACAGGCGGAAACACTGATGTACAAAACGGATACAGCACACTTCCATCACAAACTGTCATCCTCAGAGATATTTGCTGCAAGAGAATCACAGCTTTTAAGGCCAAAATTGAGCATCACAGCCAGCCAAGGTATCTCCCAGACTTCCTGCTCACTGAATCTGCAGCTCTCTAACACTCAGTGCAAGAAGCAATGTGAAGTTTTAAGCTCAAGCCTTCTCCAAAGTTTATTTACCTTGGAACATCAACAAATAATTGAGAGCAGTAGCTAAAACCAGCATCTACTGAAAGACAACGCTAGAGCCTTTGATAGCTCCAAACCTCAATACAGACTCCTCTCAGAAAGGACCAATAGCGCAGAGCCCATTCTCCTGTAACCCACCCCTGCTCGGGCTCTGAACAGGAGCAAACTGCCACGCACATCATAACAATTACCTGCAATTCCACTGACAGATCAGTAATCTTGGAGGCCCTCACATCTTTTGCTAAAGAGCATCTCTTCAGACCTCATTTCCCTTTCACTTGACCAAAATAGAAAGATTAAGGTAAGCCATTTACAGCTCGGAAAACGAAAACTTCTTGTTATTTTTAACCAGCTACAGTGAACTTAAAACCATTTCCAGAAATTATACCATGGCTTTCAGCAGCAACATTTATGCCTCCCACGGCTAAAGTCTGGGCATTTTCTCCCTCCCTTATATTAATGTGTTTATCCAACCGTAATTCCATTAGCATTATGTAACACAGACAATCTTCTTGGGCGTTTTGTCATTGTCTCACCCAAAACTCACCCCCTGCACACACCAACAGTGACTGTGGCACTGTGATCTGGCTGACCTACGGGAACTGCCTGATGCAGAGCTGAACCGACACCTTCAGCTGCTGAGCAGCTCTGCCTGCATCCTCAGCCAGACCCTCGCAGAACACGACACTCTCACTGGCCAGGGCAGCCCTTCCCCTCACACTCACAACATTTCATTATCCTAAACACTTGGATAGGACAAGGAGTGATTCTTCCTCTAAGAAAAAAAAAAATTAAAAAACATATTTCATGTTTATCAACTGTCTGCCCCTCCCGCACACTGAACACAGCAAATACTATTTGCAGTTGTGTCTGTAATTTGACATTAATTCCTTAATCTCCTTAAGGCAAGGCAAGCTTCTAGATCATTATGAGGTTATTTAGAAGAGCACATCTCAAGTGTTACATGAAGTGTACATTTTATTAAGAAAATAAGTTAACTCAAGTTTTGTGTTTTGTCATTCACACACCTGACAAACAAATCAATCTCCTTTGGAGAGCAATGAGAAGATACCCTACAAACCACCACTGCTGTGTAATCCTCTCTGGGGTGGCACAGCGGCTGCTAACGGGATTGTGTGGCTTTCCCAGTGCCTCAGCAGGACTGTGCCCTTTCCTGACACTATTCCAATAACGCCAGGCCTGGCACTGGGGTCCTGTCCCATCTGTGGGCACCCAGACCAGCTCCCACTGCCGACCCCTCCTGTGGGCACCCAGACCAGCTCCTACTGCCAACCCCTCCTGTGCCCTGTCCCCTCCTGTGCCCTGTCCCATCTGTGGGCACCCAGACCAGCTCCCACTGCCGACCCCTCCTGTGGGCACCCAGACCAGCTCCTACTGCCAACCCCTCCTGTGCCCTGTCCCCTCCTGTGCCCTGTCCCCTCCTGTGGGCACCCAGACCAGCTCCCACTGCCGACCTCTCCTGTGCCCTGTCCCCTCCTGTGCCCTGTCCCCTCCTGCGGGCACCCAGACCAGCTCCCACTGCTGATCCCTCCTGTGGGCACCCAGACCAGCTCCCACTGCCGACCCCTCCTGTGCCCTGTCCCCTCCTGTGCCCTGTCCCCTCCTGCGGGCACCCAGACCAGCTCCCACTGCTGATCCCTCCTGTGGGCACCCAGACCAGCTCCCACTGCCGACCCCTCCTGTGCCCTGTCCCCTCCTGTGCCCTGTCCCCTCCTGCGGGCACCCAGACCAGCTCCCACTGCTGATCCCTCCTGTGGGCACCCAGACCAGCTCCCACTGCCGACCCCTCCTGTGCCCTGTCCCCTCCTGTGCCCTGTCCCCTCCTGCGGGCACCCAGACCAGCTCCCACTGCTGATCCCTCCTGTGGGCACCCAGACCAGCTCCCACTGCCGACCCCTCCTGTGCCCTGTCCCCTCCTGTGCCCTGTCCCCTCCTGCGGGCACCCAGACCAGCTCCCACTGCTGATCCCTCCTGTGGGCACCCAGACCAGCTCCCACTGCCGACCCCTCCTGTGCCCTGTCCCCTCCTGTGCCCTGTCCCCTCCTGCGGGCACCCAGACCAGCTCCCACTGCTGATCCCTCCTGTGGGCACCCAGACCAGCTCACACTGCCAACCCCTCCTGTGCCCTGCCTGCACCAGGCCAGGAGGGCTCCCTGTGCCAGGGCAGCAGCAGCACAGCACACCAAGCACAGGCTGCTCCCCAAACCCCACCTTTTTGGCACTCTCTGGGGTGCCAAACCTCAATGAGAGCCCACAGGGCCTTCATGAGGCCTTTCCAATACACTGGTGATAAATAAAATCAATCAAACCCCAAACCAGCACAGGGCAGGAACTGCTCTGCACCCACCACACGCAATCCTCCTCCTCCTCACGTACAAAGGTCTTCAGCCACACCAATGCTGAAATCCAAGTTCCAAGCCAAGGGGTTTAGTTAAGCCAATAAAGATGAGCTTAAAAACAGCTTTTAAAAAATCACCTGGGCAGGGTCAGCTCCTGAACTAAGTATTGAGACTCACACTGCTGCCCGGGTGAAAGAAGGGGACCTAAACCCAGAAGGGAAGGGGATGAGGGAAGAGACCCACCCTGGGCAAGGTGCTTGGATTGCACATTCCCAAAGTACTCCTAGAGAACTCCCTGGCTGGCACGTGACAAGATGGATAAAATATAAAATAAATCCGTAAAATCTTATAAAATATAAAATCCAATCTGTATACACCAGTCCAAAGCTGTGAGAACTGACATTACTTTCCTGAAGTTTACATTTTGTAAGCAATTTCGAATTGTGCTTAAGTTTCCAGAGCAAGATTCGCTCTGATGCAAATTCAAATATTTCATTTGTTCATACGATGGCTCCTAAAGCTGATTTTGTGAAAAACAGGATGTGAAAAAGCAGCTACAGCTACCAGCCAAGTATTTCTTACTAGTTTTACAATCACAAGGCATTTTGTAATTAAATTGCTAATGCTGCAGAACCTAGTTGTGGTCAAATCTACATCTAATTACATTCATCAATTAGCCTGTAATTGCATTTTGCTATTTTTAATTCCTAAGACTGTGCTGGGTATATCTGACAAACTGATATTTCCTGGTTTTGGTTTCTGGGATGGAGTGGATAAAAATGCCAGACTACAAAAGAGGCTGAATGGCTTGAAATATCCTTATGTTCTCAAATCCAGGTTTACTTGGAACACAGAAATGATCTGCAGTGTCCAGAGGGACAGAACGAGCGCACACAAGCTAAAAAGGGATTCAAACACTACCCTGCCACATTCTGGTTTCTAAGTACTTCTGAATGCAGAAGTGAGCTCCTGAAACTGTTTTTTTCTGCCTCTGAAAAGCTTGTACCCAAGTGATTACTGTAATTTTCAGGGGAGATAATCTACCAAAAACAAGGGAAATCCCATTCTGAAATTTTATTTGCACTGTGAGCTCATCTAGTGGAAAGAATGACATTTCAGTACCTTTTCCTCCAAAACACCAGCAGAAGGAACACAGAGTGAGGAATACTTTGCTTCAGGGTTTTGTCTGAAGGTTCAAGACACAAACAATTATAAAACACGAGGTATGAGCTGAGTAGGAAACATTTTTTGTTGTCACGGAAAGCTGGAACCCAAAACCAAGAGTCAGCCCGGCATTGATCATCAGCCTCCTCTCTGTAGCACATAATTAAAGAGATAACTTTTATTTCCAGTATCTACACACAGCTGAGTCCATGAAACAAGGAGCTAAAACTTGCCAGACCTCCCCACAATGACATAACGAAAGCAGAGGGCTTGTTTCTCTGGGAAGGGTTTTGTTTCTAAAAATAAAGATGCAGATTATCCCACTAGGAGCGATCTGCTATTTCCCCACCAGAGTCATCAGCACTGTGGTACTGCATGACTACAAACCCATAACCCGTGTCAGAATCAGCCCGCTCAAGTTCAAACAACAAACCAAGAAGGTGATAGTAGTGAATGAGCCGAGTTTGGCACTGACTCACCGGGAGATGAAATCGCTGCCCTTTGCCTGAGTCATTCCCAAGGATGCCTCGCTCCTCCAGCCTCCGCCACCCAGCGAGCTGCCCCAGGGGTGCCAGCAGGATCTTATTTCAAGCAAGGAGAATTATCTTCCTCAGGAGCAGTAATAGCTTCTCCTCAGCCATTGCAGGCTTGCTCTGCTCTGTGGTGGCTCCTGAACCACTCCTGGAATCCTTCAGAAATGATTCCCTAAGCAGAGCGCCCGAAGCTTGTCAGGGAACGAAGTTTACGGCGATATTCATACAAACTTCCTTCCCAAAAGAGTCACGACTCCTGTCGAGATAGTGAATTACTCTGGCCACACTTCACCCACAGAAATTCTGCTCTCCGTGATGAGCCAGCAGTAATTGTAACCGAGAAAAACTAATCCCACTTTAAGAACTACTTTTAATGAATTTCAGCTCTCCGTGCCAATTCTGGTTAAGAACCCAATAACTTTGGTGTTGCAGCTGATTAGGATCCAACAAAGTTGGATTTGCTGCCATTTACATTTCTCAGAATGCCCTAATAAGATCAAGTGTGATCCAATAGCAGCAAATACAAGATTTTGATTTTTTTTTTTTTCCACCAGACACCACGAAAGAAATCTGAGTTATTAGCCAAGGTAGCAAACAAGTCAGTACGCCTTCAGCTGTGGTTAGAACCGAAACTGTCAGGCCTCACTTAGCACGTACAGCTCAGCCTTTGCATATTTCTGTGTTTGTCTCACAGCCTATTAAGTTTTGCAAACAAAAGCAGTTGTGCTCTTGCCAACAGATTATCGCGTTTTATTATCACGGATCATTCTGAACCATCAATGTACCTACAGAAATAAGAGACTTGAACCGCGAGTGTGTCTGGGCAATTGCAGGGGGGTTTTCTTTGTATCAGCAGCAGGCACACAGGAGCGTTTGGAATTGCAGGATGGTGTTTTCATCTGCCATGACAGCTGAGGCTGTGTAGATACCAAACACACAGTAAATGCAGCAAGCGTTCCTTTTAATAAACTGCCACGGGGAAAAAAAAAAAAAAAAAAAAAAAAGTATGAAAAAAAAAAACCCCAACCCGCTTCAAGCTGAGGACATATTGATGGGTACAAAATCCTCGAGGCATTATGCAGCTCCCACGGGCTCGTGGCTGGGTATTATTGCAGCAAGCAGAACCCGTCAAAGGCAATTCCCCCGGGGAGAGGAGAGGGGCCGGGGCTGCGCAGGCCGCAGGGGCGGCAGCCGCGGGGCTCTCTCAGCCCATTCCCGCCCAGGCTTTATTGGTGCCACCATACACCTGATGGGCGAACAACAAAGCATTTCAGCCAGGCTGATCACAGAGAGCCAAGGCAAAATGGCAACAGCTGGCGGGGAGAGCCCGGTGCCACCCCGGGGAGCCAGCCCGGGGAGCCAGCCCGGGGAGCCAGCCCGGGGAGCCAGCCCGGTGCCAGCCCAGGGAGATCCCGGGGTGCCAGCCCGGGGAGCCAGCCCGGGGTGCTAACCCGGGGAGCCAGCCCGGGGTGCTAACCCGGGGAGCCAGCCCGGGGTGCTAANTCGCGCGGTGCCAGCGAGGGGAGCCACCCTGGGGTGCCAGCCCGGGGTACCAGCCCGGGGAGCCACCCTGGGGTGCCAGCCCGGGGTACCAGCCCGGGGAGCCATCCTGGGGTGCCATCCTGGGGTGCCAGCCCGGGGTGCCAGCCCGGGGAGATCCCGGGGTGCCAGCCAGGGGAGCCACCCTGGGGTGCCAGCCCGGGGTGCCAGCCCGCGGTGCCAGCCCTGCCTGGCCCCAGCTCCTGGCCAAAACCTGCCGTGCCCACAGCTCCTTTCACACACAGGCACCTGCCACCGCGGCTTTAAGGAATTAAATTGGCTGTGGAAGGAAACCAGGCAGGGGAGAAGGGGGGAAGCGGCAAACGCTGACACGAGTTGGAGATAAGCCCACGGAACATCTTTTCTGTGCGACTCCAGCCTTTATTTCAATTGCCCAACTCAACTGGCAGAAGAAAAAGGTTATCTGCAGGGAAAATACAGAATTTTTAACATTCTCCAAGGCTTGAGAACCTGCCTTGTACTTATCTGTCTTCATCTTACAATATACTGCCTGCATTTTGAAGTTAAACAGATTTAAGTGGACTCAACATCAGATCCCAAAGAAAATATTGATTTTTTTCCCCACAGATATATAAACTGTGTCTAGCTTTATTCACAGCAATTTCCATTACTTTCAGGAAAAGGGCACTGTACAGAACTGCTCAGAAGGAGCAGATCAGCCCTTATCAGGTGAATATGCAGTGGGGAAATCCCCCTTTAAGCAGCACTGACCTCCCAGGAGAAGCTGTATCAGCCACCGAGCTGCGAGTTGGCACTCACGGATAATTTTCTTCGATTATTTTGCTGCCTTAAGTTCCGAGTGCCAACATTTCCTGTCCTCCCTGCTGGAGGATGTATCATGACCCCATTCCCAAAGCCACCACGGAGAGACGTGCCGGAGGTTTGGCGAGTCCACCCACCACTGCTCTGGAAATGGCATTTCCACATCACCTCTGAAACAGCCAACAAGCCCAGCTGGGCCTGGACAAGTTTTTTTTTTCCTCAAGTATGGCCTTTTCAAGTACCACATCTAAGCTGAATGGTACTCCCAGTGTTTTGTAAACTTGAAAATTCTATGGGGAAATGGCAAAAAGAAACTGGAAGCCCGAGGATACAGGAACTAAAAAACCCAAGACTATGTATAACACTTTAAAAGGTACAAGACAGGCAAGACACAGGAGAATTGGGTATGGCCTTCCCTGGCAGTAGACTGCAAAGTGTGCAAATAATGGGCATTTCAGCCCTGAAATCAAAGTATGAAAGGAACGGCTGCTGGGTGCCAGGCTGAGCACTGGATACTCGGATTCTCCCCTCCCTTTCACATATCATATATGCAATATTCTTCAAAGGGTCGTTTTGTTCACAAGGCAGACACTGTGCAAGTACAGCTGCGGAATAAGGCAGCATTTTAACACAAAAATACACTCCCTATGTAGAGTTTTGTGTCACTTTGATACATTTTTTAAAATAATCTGTCCTGTAGGTATTCAAAGGAGCTACACAGGTATCTGCCAATAAATTTCATCTTTATTCTTTTCTCTCCAAATGCACGCCTTTGAATTTAATCTAACTGTGCCACCATCACCCACCGTATTTATGTGTGTGATGCTGCAAACATATTTAATCAAGGCAATATTACCCACTGGACTGCCTGAGCTCCCCACATCCCCTAGAGAATGCATTTGGTTTCGATTTTAATACCTGACAGGGACACCCCACCCCTTAGAAAAAATAAAATCAGGAATCTAGCAGATCTAACAGAATATTTCACAATGGAGTTGCACAGTGTATGCACTCAATCGCTCCATTTCCCAGAAGATTCATTACAGTTACATTAGAAAGTCAAATCAGGCAATTCTGCAGTCTGGTGAAAGCTAGCATATGAAAGCAGGTTAATACAAAAGAATTTCATTTTAAATAGAGGACATTTAGGACTTTTAAAAGCAACATTATGATAAAAATTTCAGGGTGTTTATTCTGGCTTCAGAGCACGCTTTTCAAGTCTTGTTTCAATGATGTCGCTGATTTTCTAAGGAGAGAGGGGAGGGGATGTTGGATCTCCGAGGTTTGCCATCTTCATTACCCTCTGCTCCCACACGAGGCTCAGCCAGGACAGATCCCTCTGCCCTCAGCAGCCAGGGCAGGGCTGAACCCGGCTCTGAGCAGCAGGACCAGCGAGAGCATCTCTCACTCCCCCCTCCAGAGCAGAGCCCGAGAGCTCCACACCACCGAACCGCAGCTGCATCCCAGGCACAGGCGGCACCAACCACAAGGTCCCAGGCATTTGAAGTCTCCTGCTTACCTCACAACAGAGGTATTAGATCTAATTATTACCACTTAGAGCCTTGCCTCCACCTCAGCGACTAAAATGCAAACAGTGAATGTAATTACTCACTAAACTAATAATGTAAGACCTGATTGACAGGATGGGAGAAAAAAAAAATCGGTTTAAAGCAGTTTTAACTTGAGTATAAGCTCAGCTGAATGAAGATAAACCAATTTCAGAGCAATTCTTTACTACAAGCAAGACCCCTCCAAACACACCAGTCACACACGGAGTCACCATCAAGACCAAACCCCCAAAACACAGAGTGCTTGTCACAGCACCAGCTTTGGCAGCATTAATGAGGAACTTCATGCACCCCTGCCTATGTTTAATTTAATACAAACCCAAATGCAGTCAAAACATCTGGTGCATTATTGATGGTTACCATGATAAATGAGATTTGACATTTCACAGGAAATCGTCAGATATTCTAGTTACACCCCACATTTGAAGCGTTTCTGATTTTACATCTCTTTGGAAAGCACACATTGTGGGGACACTGAACTGGTATTCTTAACCCTACAGTTTTAAAGGAATTGACTTGCACAGCTAATTACTAATATGAGAATTTAAGCAGCACAAACCACATTATTGTTTTACCCTCGGCTAACCCAAACGCTCCCGAAACCCAAGAGAATTTTTGTGCTGTCCCATGTGAAGGGCCGAGCTGCCAAGGGGGATCCAGGATGGTGCCACTGCTGCCCAGGGATCCTGAAGTGACCCCTCTGGAGCCCCACCAGGCTCCCTGCAGCCTTTTCCATGTCTGCAGGAGATAATGCAGCAACAACTGCGCTGCGGGCCAAGCAAGAACTGCCTCCCTTTAATTTCTCACATCTTGACTCGAGAGCTGCACAAAAAGTTATTAAAATTAATGCAAACTATCATAACTCTGTCTTTTTATTACTGGTAATATTCCCTCTAAAATATTAGTCTCCTTGGCTGAACCAGCATGTCTTTTTGAAAATTGTCTTTGAAGATCAGAAACTCCTTAGCATAAAAAGTGAAACATGCAATCATGTTAATTTGACAAGGTAAAAGGGGGAGAAAAAAAATCGCTTCAGCTTAGTATTTCTGAAACTCAGGCTATTCTTTCATTTAAAAGGAAAAAAAAAAAAGGCATTTTTCCTTCCTGACTCCCACTCCAGTAACAGAAGTGAGGATGTAACAAAGGCTTTTGACCCTCGAAAGTGTTTTAAAAACAAAACAAGTAAGTTTCAAACTTGGCAAGTGGCCAAAGTAAGCATCTCCCATGAAATTACTAAGTTTGACTAAATTGCTGAAGCTCAAACAACCCTGGCAATCCAGTAAGTGCTCATCTCTCCTTGTTTGCATAATCAGCACCACAGCTATATATATATATATATATATTTATATATATACATGTAAGGAAGAGGCGAGAGCCTCAGCACATGTGTTGTATAAACAAGAAATTCCAGCTGGGATTTCTTCCTTCCGAAGTTAAAGTGAGCTGCGTGCCCGGCCAAAACACCCCATCATCCAGCTATTTCATCAAAAACAGAGCATCCCCACGCTCCCGGGTTTTGTACCAAAAACCCCACAAGCCCAGAACTTCATGAGCTGGCAGGAGCACCGCGGTTTTCCAAGATCCAAGCGCAGCTGATGGTCACACTTTGTGCATGTGGATGTTGCATTCTGCAATCATTGCTTTGTTCCTCTCGTGCTCTGCAGCAGGAAAGGCTCGGGACAGCCCATTCCTGGCTGCTCGCAGGTACCACGGCGTTCCTGGGGGTAATCCACGCTCGCACGCATTTATGGGCCCCTCTGCAGGCAGAAATGGGCTCTGGATTGCAGAGCTGCAGGACAGCGCGTTGGGAGCTGCTCAGCACCCTGAGCGTCACACGCTCCTCAGAGCCATCCCGGGGCAGAGGTTCAGCGCCAACCCTCAGGGATGACAGGGATGCTGGCAAATAATCCCGCTCCTCTGAGGTTATGATTGCAGAGGTATTCCCTGGGAAACCTGCGCTTCTCCCGCCCTACACAGGCTCAGCTCTCCTCGGGACAGACATCCAGGTTTTCCCGGCACACAAACCCACCCACACGAGTGTAAACACACAGACCCATTCTGGGGTCGCTCTGGCTGCTGCCTCAAACACCCAGGCCCGACAAAACACCATTTCCAGGAGTGCAGAGTAACCTCCTTTTCATAATTGCTCACTCCATTTTTAAAAGCATGTTCCTCTCCCTTACAGTTACAGAATGATTTCAAAAGCATGAACCCATTAGACATTTGCCTCAGTCTGCCCTCAACAATAGCCTGGAGAGATAAAACTCTCATTTGTTTCCACAGAGGCCTATTGATTCTGCTGTCACAGAATATGACTATTCTCTCCTCATGCTGCTTTTCAGAACATTCTGCCGTGGAGCTGCACTTTTATTGCCTTGCCTGTCTCCCAGAGCAGCTCAGGAGCAGCGGTTTCTCAGAGCACCACCCCTCTCCATCCCAGCAGAGCTTTCAGCAGGCAAAGCACAGATAAATCCACTTCACACAGCGCAGCACACAGGAGAGGCAGTGCAAAGAAGCAGGCAGAGCATGGGGAACACCCAAACTCAGTGCACTCACTGCCTGCTCACAGAGACTGCTGCCCACTATTCCAGCAGGAACATCCCGGAGTCTGGGAGCCGGCTGGAGAGGAACCTCCTGCCTCGCAGGAGTCACCCACTGCACCACACGAGTGCCCGTGGTTCTTGAGGAAAACAAGGTCAGAGGGCTTATTGCTGCCAGTGCTGCAAATGTGAGACTCTCCAGGCTGAGCCCGGGCTGTCACTGCAAAGCTGCCACGTTTTATTAGGACCAGGGAATATCGACTGCCTTCCGTCCCTGGAATGTCAATGTGATGCTGCAAGGGACGTCGGGCACCATTTCCACTTCCAGGGTAGAAAAAAGCAAGGCATTGCAATGTAAAGGAATTGAATAAAAGGGTAAGTTTGGCTTGTTGATATTTGGGTCAGTATGGACCAGTCCTGCAACATCTGACTTCATTTCCACCACGATAAGGACTAAATAAAGACATAAGAATTTAGCACACCAAGTATTTTACAGAGCTTACAGCAGGACCTAGAAACATTTTCAGTGATCCTGATCCAACTCCAGTTGTAATGCTGCAGCCACCTTTAGCTCACTAAAATGATTCTATTAACTCTGGGGAAATTTCAGCTTCTCTGGCAGCAGAGAAAGATCCCTCAGTGAATCTGTGCCCGAAATACAAGTTAGCTTATGGATGTTGAGATGTCTGGGGATGGACTAAGCTAAGCCCAAGGGCTACAGGGAGCTGCTCAGCCCCAGAGGCCACCAGTGACAGTGAGAACTGGACCTGTCCTGTAACCCTGCCAGGCAGCTCCTTGTCCTACTGAACTCAGTGGTCCCACTCCTAGCAGAATATCCCAACAGCCTTAGAAATCTCCTCTTAAACTCCCCACTTTCCTAATCCCCGGCAGTTCAGGAACTTTTCCGCAGCATCCTGAACAGTTTCAGGGGATATAACTCACACTTGAGAGCTAACATACAGTTCAAACAAGCATCAGAATGTTGCATGGTTTTCATACCAGCCCGTGTAATCCCTGGGTTCTTCACATCTGTCTTACATTTGTGATATAATCACACAGTTCTTTTCCATTTTATAGTTTAATTTCATACAGTGTTTACTTGATCTGGGGTCTGATCTTGCTGCAGCCAAGGGACATCATGCTCCTCCTTACCCATATAAACGTGGAGCTTACAAACTCCTGCAGTTCTGCTCACCAACACATCCAGGCATTTATAGAGGAGAATTGCTCATACATTCTTCCCCCTAAACTACAAACAAACTCTTAATACTTCACAAAAATCTAGTGGGAAAAACTACAGAAATTTGACCAGCTCTTCTATAAACACTGAAAAACAACTGCAAAATCTTTAAGTGTACTGGGAGGTGAGGGGGCAGAAAGAGGTATCAATATTTAATCCACTGCTAAAAGTGTAGCATCAAAGCTGCATCAGGGTGGCATAACATTGCAGCTGGTTCCATTTTCGTGTTCTTACATTAAGAAACCAGCTTTTCCTTTTGCATTATGTATTAAATAGTACATATTTTAGAATCTCAGAAAATCATCTCTAAGCCTTGCTAAGCCTTTATAATTGAAAAAACTGCATTTAGCATTTTACCAGCTAGACATGCGTGAAATACTAAATTCAAGGACAGAGCTAATGTTAATTTCTCAATAGTCTCCTGTGATCTACAGACCTTTTGAAACTCACCACATCTGCAAAACAGAGCCATCAGTGTAGTCCACATCCTAACTTAAAGCACACTTGCATTCTTCATGTTTCAGCAAGGGAAGTTCGGGCTTTCTACGCACACATTCCTTTCCTGAGAAAATTGCCACCATGTGGTGACTGGCCTGCACACTGGATCCGACCCTGAACACGCTGCCTGGCTGGAGGAGCACCAAGAAACCAAGGAATTCCATTTCAAACACGGGGGTGCACCTCTCACAGCCTGGCCAGGAAATGCCGGGGTTGCAGGTGGCTCCAGACAGGAGCTGCGTTTTCCCAGGCGCAAGGAGCAGCCTGGCCATGGGCAGCACTGGGTGAGCATCCCCGTTAATCCCACACACACCCTGCACAGCCCCCGAGCAGCCCCTAACACCAGGCTGGCACAGGTTGGCAGTGCCAGCACCGAGCAGCCTCACCCCGGGCACGGGCAGAGCCGCAGGAACAGCAATTGGACATATTGTTAACAGAATACATTTTTGGCAACCGAAGAGCAATTAACAGCAGAATCCTTAATCATCTCGAGCATCCCACACTGGAGAGCTGGGTAGCAGCCTGTGGCAGAGGCAGGATGGCAGCGCTGGCACAGCCCTGCCCGAGGCACCAGCCCAGCCTGTTCCTGTCCCCAGCCACACCCCCAAACAGCTACAGGGCAACTTCTTGGGAAAAAGGAAAGGGGAAAAGATTTTTATTTTTTACACCACATCCAGAGCAGAACAGTGCACCACATTCCTGCAGCACCACTGAAGGCCCCGGAAACCGGGTTTACTCAACCCAACAACACATTGCACACCAAAAATCACCCCACAGATCGTCCTTCCAAGTAATAAGCGACTTTCCCACCGCGTATCTGCGCGGAATCGCAGCGTGCAAGTCTGCCCTGTTTGTTTTAGCTTGCTGGGTGTAAACCCGGCGAGCACAGGCCCAGGCTGCCTGGCACGCGTTATTCAAGGCGGCAGATGCATGCCCGCTGGGGTGCCATTGTTGCTGCAGCACACAGGCACCCTTCATGCAGCCCAGAACGAGGCCCGGCGCTCCCTGCTCCGGGATGGAGGCAGCGCCACAATGAGAGGCTTTCAGGCACGCCACAACTCCCTCATGGCTTTTGATAACAGCAGAGACACCCACTGTATTCTTCAGCACTGCCCCGACCTATTTCACAGGTCATTCCAAACAGATTTGGATGCATAAAATCATCCTAAGCGCTGCATTTATAGGCATTATCTCCCTAAGCACAGGATCCCTCCAACACCTCTCCTATATTGATTAAATGACCAACACAGCAAGGATTTACAAGTCCACTATAATAGAAACCATCTCCTCCAGCATCTGCTCATCAGTTCTTTGTGCTCCTTTATCCCCTCCACGCTTTAAGTGGTCTTCCATTTTTTAATAAAATACATTCCTGGTCACACCATTAAGAGTATCACCAGAACGTAAGTGCGTCGAAAACACTGAAAACAATATTCTTCCACTCAATATTTCTGAACAACCAAACATCACGTTAAAAGAATAATAATAAAAAAGACAATCACTTTGAAATACGGCCTGGTTTTGTCAGCTAGTGTAGATTTTAAAAGTCAGATGCTTGCATTTTACTTGTCTGCCATTACTGGCAAATTAAAGCTATGAACAAATGCTGCGTAGGCAACAAATAATTCTACTAACACGCCAACAATCACTTTAATCTCTTCCACTTAACAACTCATGAACCTTTTATGAACATAATCTTCTAGAAGGTAGCTGGTAATACAAGATAATCCCAGTACAAGTTTAATTAAAAATACAAACTACATATAGCTCCATGCTTACCAACTCTTTCAGGCTGAAGGAGCAGGAGTGGCTATTATTAATAGCTCTGTTAATCTGGCAAACCCAAGTGCACAGGAACACACTAGAGAAGCATTCAACAGACCATTTCCCACCGAGAAAGAGCCCTCACAAATTCTAACTTGCCTCAGCACACAGCATTTAAACCCCTCCCCGTTTTTAACAGCTGAACTAAAGCTCGCTTGCAGAGTTATGGATCCTACTTTTATAAAGAAAATCCAGTACAAGATTATTTCTCGTTACAGGCTACAATGGAATTAATCAGAAACTAAAAATAAAAAAGCCATTTCCCTTTAGGAAATACAGAATTTGAGTCACTTGGCTGTCAGATGGAAGTCAACATAGATTTCATTTGACTGCCAAGAACCTTATTTGACTGGACATAAAAGACATTTGCTATTTTTAAACATACCTCATGTAATCATTTAACCAGAGCCCTGTAATTCAGACCGGGGAGCTCTTTCCACATTCAAAAGCTGATCAGAGCACGGGTCTTTACAGTTCTGTTTAAGAGCTGGCTTCTTTCCAATAAATACAGTTTGCACTCACAAGCTCCCCTAATAATCATCTGCACAGCTCTTTCCCCTTCTCCTAAACCCAGTCAGAAATATTTTCAGCTGCCTGAGCGCCTCCAGAAAGCTTTTTCTGCTTACTCTGCGCACAGTCCCTGCCTCCTACGTGCGGCTGGCAGGAACCAGCGCGGGCAGGCGCACACTGGCCACCGACGGCCACGCACTGGCCACGGCTGTGTCCCGCTCCCCGCTGCTCTGGCAATAATGAAACCCAAAATTCCACTCTGCCGTGCGGTGCCAACAGCCAAACTGTCGCAAAGGCAGAAGTGGCACCTACCTGCGTCCCAAACCGGAACCATTTTCTCACCTCAAGCACCAGCTGAGAAATTGAGCTTTACAGCTACTTAGAGTCACAGAAGGAATTCTCTTTAACACAGATGAGCAAATACATCTCTGATGAACTCTCCTGACACACAGAGAACGAAGTGATGTGTAGGTGAGCTGTCACATTCTTTTTGAGAAACACATTCCCCAAACCCCTAAGTTTTCCACATTTTTTTGTTAATTTTCCCTTTGGATGAGACTGTGCCATGCCGAAAAGCACTGTAAGGGCTCTTTTTCACACCAACAAAATTGCAAGAAATCCCATGCTGGAGGAAAAAAGTGCACAAACAAGCAAAATTAAACCTTGTGATCTAACACAGATTCCTTTAAACGTGTTTCAGCTCTGACACTTCACCGAGAACTAAAGGCATAGCAAATATTTTTGCCTCCTACAAGAGAGAATCAAATCTTAGACACAGCTGAATGAGTTACCACTACAGAGAAATGTGGGTTTCCTCAAGCTCAGGATCATCAAAAAAGCCAGGCTCTACAGAGGCTGTGTCCTTTCAGGAGCACACGGCACTAATCGGAGCAGACAAATGCAATTCCCATGGATTTCCAGCTCCTGCAGGGATCTGGGAGGAGGGTGCTGGGGCTCAGAGGAAGGGCTCTCACATGTGCGAGGCGAGCCCTTTAGATGCTGCCCTGCAATATCATTTAGCAGCTCCCTCCTTTCCATGATTTGATGCATTTCACTGCCCAGGGGCTACCCCAAACGTCAGACTCTCAGTGCACCCTTCATCTCAAAGCAGTTTCTCACTGATGTGAAAGCTTCCCATTCAGGCAGCGTTCAGTACCCAGTCAAGGTTTGTTTTGGTACTAGTGGCTTAAAAAAAAAAAAAAACCAACACCAAAAATAATGAAAAAACACCAACCCCCCCAAAAAAACCCCAAAACAAAAACAACCACAAAAACAAAACAAAACACCAACAAACAACTTAAAAACAGCACAGTGCTATAGAGACAGCACTCGCAGCCCCTCCTGCCAGCCAGGTCCTGTGCAGCCCAAACCCGGAGCTGCTGGAGTCCCCGGAGCGAGCAGGCGAGGCAGGTGCCACGCTCTGACAAGCGCCCAACATCTGCAGCCTTCTGCAACGCCAGGCTTCTCTGCACAGCTGCAGCAGCCAAACCGCGCTAGGGATGACTGGCCCCTGAAGTCCTATTTCAAGTCCTATTTCTGCGAGCAGGAACTGATGACCTGAGAACGGAGAACATCACGGAACTAAGCAGGCAGCGATCTCCCGGGGGTGCTTAAGCGATGCTCCCCAAACAGGTTCTGCCCACACAAAAATCCGCTCCTTTCAAAATGTCAAGTATTTTTTTGAGACGTGAGCACTGAAAACAAGGGCTTTGCTGCTGCCAAGAGGTACTTCTAAGGTACCTTTTAAGTCTGGTGTCTTTCTACATCAACATAATGTGGGAAATGAACGCAGTGGACCTCAAAAAAAAAAAAAAACAACAAACAACTAGAGGGGAAAAAATAAGTCACATTCAAGAAATGAGGCAAACTCATGCACATGCCTAAGTACACTCACCACAGAGGGAAACTCTCCTGCCCCAGCCGTGCTCCCCGATAATTGTTTGAGTTATTTTAGAGTTTAAGGAATATTTTGGTTTTACTTGTGACACCAGCTCACTACAGCCACCACCTCTTCTCTGATCACAGCCCAGACAGAAAGACCACAGCAGCTCAAAAACACATCCAGGCACACAGAGAATAGACCTGGTCGCACTTCAAACAGCAACTTTAGATCACAGAGGCATCAGTGTTTCCTGCACTGCAAGTATTAATCTCTTCTGCCTAATTTTCCTCCCTGGAGCCCGCCCTTCCTCTCCCCAGGGAAGAGAGAACACAGATTTGATTCTTCATACACCCACTGGACCACAGACTGACTTAAAGAACCTTATTTAAATGAGGTGCAAATTATGTTCCCACTGAACTGGATTCTACAGAACGTATTTTTATTAAAACCAAACATGTACATAGGAAATATCCCCCTGGCTTTCTCAGCTCCCAGTCGGGTGACTGCACCTCCTTCCATCCTGGAAGGCTCATTCAGCACTCAGAGCTTCACCTCTGTGCACCTGAAAGTGAAATCCCGGCTCCACGCAGTTTCAGGAGGTAGAGAGAAGGTTCCCCAGGGAGTATTTCCAGGATTGCTTGGGAAGTGCCCCCCAGGAACAGGAGGGACACCAAGGGCAGGACTCAGCACCAGCAGTGCTCAGAGCTCTCCTGCCTCATCCTTCTGCTCCACTGAAAGCACAAATACGTAAACCAGGGGCAAGGTTATTCCTACAAAGCTGATTTTAAAGGCAAACTTGATCCAGGACAAGAATTACAGCATAAATGAGTTCTGAAATCCACACGAAACAGGAAAACCAGAAATTTATTCTAAAACTTTTAGGGAGAAAAAAAAATTAATATAAGCTCCAATTTGCATCTAACAGAAGAGGCATTTAAAAAACAATAAGAATAATTTCCATTCAACACCAAGGAATTAGATATTCTCTACAGCTGCTGGTATGGCAAGATCCTGAACTACTTTGCAATGGACAAGTAATACCAAATAGATACATCGGGACTCAAAATTACAAATGCAAAGATACAACATCCAGTTGCCATCAGAATTAGGTATTTAAATAAAAGAAGAGCAAATATCTTAAAGGTACAGTGAGAATGTGGTGATAGGCAGTGACATGGAACAGAGCTCAGTGGTATTTTGATGCAAATACACCATTATATATATACTTATGTTTTTAACACATTAACTACCTGTTTCATGATCCCTGCAAAAAGGAAACCTCGTGTTTAACTAAGTTAAACACATTTTTAGATTAGCAGAGTCAACAGACACAGCAAATTGGCACTTTCTGATTGCCCAAGAGCAATAAAACTCCCTGATAAGGAGGTACCCTCACACCTCTTTTGTAAGCAGAAGAACACAACTGCAATGAGTTACTCGCCTCAAGGTCATGCAGTGAGTTTGGGGAGTTTTTTAAGTGTCTGGAACACGATCCAAATATTGTGATACAACATCTAAATTCTTGTCAGGAATTAACAGCCTGGAATCTTCCCAGCCCCTCTTGTTGTCTGCTTGTACCCTGGCCCTTTAGCATCTCCAGAAGTTAAACATTTTACCTAATTATAATTCCTGCGGGACCCAATACAGCAAACATTTCCAACAGAATGTCCAGAACAAGAGATTCACTAAGGATCCCTCCCAGCCTTTGCCTCTCCCCAAGAACATCCAAGCTGTTCACCAGAGCAGGCCCAGCAAGGAGAAGTGTGGATCCAACTTCTGGGGACGCTCAAGACTTGACTAAACATACACAAAAGTAATTACACTCCACATCTCGCTGAACCCGTACTTTGGGACGAAAGCTGTGGAAGGAGTTATTTGATGACTAATTAGCGCAGGGAAGAGCACGTTAATTGAGGCAGGGCTGCGGAGAGCACTGACGGACCCAGAGAACACAAGCGCAGCAGCTCCACTGCTCACACTCCAAAGAGAAGCGGTTACACAATAAAACCCAACAATGAAGGACTGAGCCTATTCAGCATGAAGACAAGCAGGAAATAAGAATCAAATGACTTCTCCCAGCCAGAAGAATGAGCAGATACGCTGTTTACAGGCTGTTTAACAAAGCCAGCCCTGGAAGGTGAGCTGTGACAGGGACTGAGACTCAGGGAAAAAGAAACATCCTCAAACACTGACATTAATCACCAAAAAGCAGAACAGAGAGAATCTCAACGTCTACAGTGGGGAAATGGGCAGAATTATGAAAAAAAAACCCCAGCAGTGGTATAAAATAAACGTATTACAAGTCACATACATTTCTAGTGACCTGCTGAAGGACACGTGAGATACAGGAATGTGACACTGATAAATCCAAAACCTCCCTATGAATTAATACAATTAAAAACAACCTTCAGATTACCAGATGGTGTGCACCACTGCCTTTTCACCTACTGCCCTCCAATAGCTCAGAACTCTGCTGAAGCATTCAAACAGCAGCCAGGGCTGTTCCAGCAGAGCAGAGGAGAACCTGGATTCTGCCTCAGTTTTCTTCCAAGAGCAAGCTCTCCCTGATCAGCCACAGCCAGGAGGGGCAAATCAAGAGGGTAAGCCAGTTATTTCCTGGGGAGTTACCAGCTGGGCATTTGACTCACTGCAATCTCTAAGTGTACAGGTAAATAGGTTTGTTCAATCATGGAGTAAAGGTTCTCATCTGAAGGGTTCATGTTGGAAGGCAAGTAACATAATTCAGTGGTTTAAGGAGCAGTCAGAGCCAGGTCTATTAAGTTTCATGAAAATGAATGACCTTAGAGACATAAATTAGATTTCCTGCATCTCACTCCCAGTTTGTAGAAATGAGGATTAAGTGTTTAAATCTCCTGCGCCGACCTCATTAGAAGATCTTTAAGGGAGACACTGCATTCCTTCTTACCCAGGCTGTTCCCCCTGGCACCGCAGGACACACAACCACTGGCAAATTGTGCTTCAGTCACCCAAAGCAGGAAGCCAGTGCTCTGATGAACCTGTGTCCTCCCTTCATTCAAAGCCCATCTGAAGGTCCCAGCTGTCTAACACCACCTTTTTTTTACAGGGTATTTTTCAGGGAAATACAACCCTTAAAGCACTAGAATTCCATGATCTACAGCACTTTCTTCTTTTATATTCATGACACTTTTCATGTAAACATATTCCAGTCCTTGGTGGATGCTGGCTTCAGCAGACTACTGCCATATATGCACTTGTTTAGGAAGATTCATAATCCTTAAACACATATATTTAATAGCTTTGATATTTAGCACAAAGCTGCTGATCCCCTAACACCCTATAATGCCTAGTTAATTACTAACTGAATTTGCCATTTTCTTTAAACCAGGGAATGAACTGGTCCAAAATAGTAAGCTTTGACAGAACTCATCATATTTTGGTTTAATTCCCTATTTCACCACACCAAAACACTCAAGTCTAGATCACCCTGCTTTACATGGCAATGCAACCCCATGATTTCTGTAGGTGCTCAGGTTTAAAGCATGGTGCAGTCCCACCAGCTCCCTCCAGACCACTGTGACCTCAGCAGCAGGAGAGAAAAGGCCTCTCTGGCTTAGTTTTTGTTCAAATTTCAAAGATATTAGCTGAAATGAGACCATGTGTGGGTTTATGCAATACATGGGTGGTTATGGAACAGGCAGTGCTCAAAGTCTGCTGAGCCAAGCTCGGAGTGCAGGGTGGAGATCCCAGGAGTCAGAGCCAGCCCGAGCGAAGCGTCCAGAGCCATTTCCAAAAGCACGGGCACAAAAGGGCTGCTGGAAGTCCCGAGTCCTTCAGGGCAGGAAAAGCGGCACCTTCCACGCGCTGCCACGGCAGTGAACACCTGCTGGACGTCCAACACTGACACGTGTGCTACAAACACACACAGATTCATATCAAACCAAAGAAAAGCTGCGTTTCCTAGAAGTTTTAACGGTGACTTCTCACTGGTAAGAAATCCTGCTCCTTACTGGTTTTATTCATCCTCAGTACAGGACAAGAACATTTCCCCTGCGTATTTTACCAACAGTTGTAGGAGATGCCTGCTCCCAGACCAGCTGACGCAGCCAATGCTTCCAAAGAGCTCCCAAAAAAAAGGAGAACCTGCAGGAAGATGGGCCCAGTGCCCAAGAACTTGTCTGCTTCCACCCCAAACCAGCTGCCCACATGAAAAGGACCAGCACAAAGGAGACTCTGCTCATCACCCCAACAGAGATATTTATTAGCACTGGATGACACAACTTCCTTTCTCTTTCTTTATCCCCTTTCCTCAGAGAAAACAAACTTCCCTAATTCACCTCATTTCCCCCTTCCCCCCTCCCCAATTCCCTCCTTCTCTTATTTCATGCCAGTAACTTGGAGTGCATAATGAATTTCCAACCAGCCTGCCACGACAGTCATCTCAGCAATAACCAACATTCCTGAAAGTTTTGTGCAAGCCAGCAGATGGATAGGAAAAAACTCTCTAATTAATTACATCCCCAGTAAGGCATGGCCAGACAGAAAGCAGCATTTGGGGTTTTGCTTGGCAGCCAGGAGCCCGTAGGCACAGCCATGTTATTGCCCACTCAGCTGTTAGGAAGGACAGTGGAAAAAAGAGGATTTCACTGGCAGCAGGGATGGAGGGAAAAAACTTCAGGACTTACAAGCTCCCGTCTCCTCGGCAGAAACACTAAAACAGAACCTTCATTAGTTCTGCTGATCAGGAAAATAAATTTACACTCCAGCCCTCGCTGCCTGTACTAGAAAAGATCACGGAACACCCATCATCATAAAAGAAATCCTGTTATGTATTTGAAACAGGCCAAAATTGACTCTCAGTACCAGGGATTAATAATACCACGGTAACTTTTTTTATTACAGACAAGTAGATTAAATACATAGATTAACTAAGACCTCAAAATTAACGAGCACTCATTTTCTTCCACTTATCCTGAATCTCAAGATGTGAACTGGCCTCTCATTTGTGTTCCGTAGGAAGAACAAAAGACAACCTACACAGTCAGAGAACAGCCCATTTTTCAGTAACTCAATCACCAAAACTTACTTTTTAATCCATCGAATTTATGCGATACCTAAGGTGATCCACATTTTCAGAACTGCACTTCTAACATAATTAAGATGCCAAATGCAAATAGAACCCTTCTGTCTCGAATCCAGAGAAACACCAGCAGCTCCGACACAGTGCATTTCAAACACACGTTTCTAAGAATTCCACAGAAAAAGAAAACAAAACAACAAAAAAAAAAGTGATCATTACCCTCACTGGGCACAGAGGGAAAAGTGATGTTTGTATCCTCCCTAGTCTCACTTTTCTCTAGGTCAGCGTACAATTCTGGGTGCTCAGTGAACTAACAAACATTTGCATTAAAAAACAAACCCAGAGCCGAAGCACACAACACCTATTGAGGCAGGCACAGCCGGGCTAATATTTCGATCTGTTTGTGCTTTTCAGTCCCTTCCAGGCAGCCCTTGCCCCTGTGGGCTGCGAAGGCAGAAGGAGCCAGGGCAGCATTCATATCTTGTTTGCTCCTTTGTTCCCCCATCAGCCTCTCTGAAAGGAGCAGTTGGGCACAGCCACCAACATGAGCAAAGCCTGTGTAACACGCTGCTGGCAAACCCACAGCCTGAGCACAAAGCTGCCTTGTGGACCCTGCTCCCCAACACCTCTGCCCCTCCGAGGAGGGCACGCATTTTCTTCCCAGCAGCTTGCTGGAAAAGCCATTCCCAAAGTGCAGCTGATCACACTCACCTCCCTGTGCCACCTTCCTCGGCGCCCGTGCCAGCCTGGCACACCTCCCCAGCTCCCTGTTCCAGCAAACCAACCCCACTGCAGCAACCTGCAAACTTCATTCCAGGCACCCTTAAAAAAGGGCACATCAAATAAACAGGTCTCCGATCAATAGGGGGCTTGTTCTGTTATGGTTCAAAGATGGGTTTCACTTAAAAATACGCTGTATTTTAAGCCTATTGATTTAAATTTAAGCTCTGAGCTAAAATCGGAGAGTATGCATCCTTTTAAGTCAAGCAGGACGATTTGTTTAGACTTCACGCAACTGAGACAACTGCAAAATATAGCAAAACCAGAGTGAAAAATAGCCGAACATTACAAACAGTTAGTCTAGCCAGGACACCACCTAAAAAAACCCCAAAGTTTATGAGAAACTTAGACTTGGTTATTTTGAGTTTGTCTGGGATTTTTAACGGTTAACTCCAACCCCAGCCACCCCTTTTTAATTTATGTCCTTGCTCCCTCATCTTATTTCAGGACCGCATAATAACTAATTGTTTTCCAATTGTCATTATTTTTCCAAGCAGAAATGAAGCACAATTCGGGCACTGTGCTCACAGACCAAGAGCAGAGTGTAACCTGGCACGGAGGCTCACAGGCTCCTTCCACCCAGCTCCCACAGAGCTGCCCTCGGGCAATCCCCGGGTGCGAACAGCCCTGCTGGGAGGACAGGCACCTTCTGCAGGGCCGTGACCCCTCCACTGACACACATCCGCTAAATTCGCCCTGGTCCTAGCACATCTGGGTCCCCTCCCTCTCCCACAAGTTCTTTATGGGCAAAACAAGCGGCCGGCGTGGCTTCGACAGAAAGATGCATTCTCGAGCTGTGAGAATAAATTTACAGAGTGAGTGTTATTTTTAAAAGCCAGTTATTAAACCACGACATCAAAATGCCCTTTTTCTCACCTAAGCTGCAACCAGTTTAGAGGATCACAGAATCTCCTGAGCTGGAAGGGACCCAGAAGGGTCCGAGTCCAGCCCTCAGCCCTGCCCAGACACCCCAAAATCCCAGCCTGTGCATCCCTGGGAGCAGCGTCCAAACCCTCCTGGAGCTCTGGCAGCCTCGGGGCTGTGGCCATTCCACCCTCTGGGAGAGGAACCTTTCCCAAAATCCAGCCTGACCCTCCCCTGGCACGGCTTTGTAAGTTCACAGCTCCACAAATCACACACACCACATCTCTTCAAAGCCATGGATGTCATCGCTCCCTCGCCCTTTGCAGTGGCAGCCCCGAACCCGCTCCCACAGCTCCACAGGAAGGACTCTGCACGCAAACATCCCCCAGCAAGGTAAAACAAATCCCTGGATGCGGAGAAATCACTGTTTGCTAAGCCACCAGGAAGGACTGCTGAGGGCAGGTCTGTCTCTCCCGGTCCCACTCGGACTTTTCTGCCCAGGAAATGCTCCCTATTTCACACAGGAATGTCAGGAGCTTTGTCCAGGTGCAGAGTTTACCCTTCCCAGCCTCTGCGCAGTACAAATTCACAGGGCACAGGAATCCCAGAGCCACAGAGAGGCAGCGGAAGTGTTTCACTGCACCTTTCAGAACTCACAGCACAGCATTCATGCAGACAATAGCCAGTCTCTGGCCATACCACAGCTGTGAGTGGGAGAAAAATACCCAGAAAGTGTCCTCAGCCCAGGGGCAACCACCACATTTTAGTCAGGTAAGGAAAATGAAGTCATTTACCTCAATTACGCACTGAAGTCAGCTGAAGAATCAAAACCAAAACTCAGAGACCTCATAAGTAAACTATGACAGCCACCGTTTCCTGTTTTCCAAAGGATCCAGCACACTGGCAAGTTTTGCTCAACAATCATGGTATTTTTCACTCCCTTCTGCACACCTCAGCACCACCAGCTAGCTGATGTCACCAGGGAGCCAGCGGAGCTTTCGCCATGCCTCACCAGCCTCACAACCCCAAATCTCAACCCCTGGTGCAGCAGTTGCTCTTTTCCGTCCTCGGCACCACCACAGCCCTGCAAGGAGGAAGGGGCTGCACTCAGTGACCCCGCGGGTCCACTCCAGCTCCAGACATCCTACAATTCTTACAGCTGCTCTGGGCCTTTTCACTGATGCTGCTGCAAAAACAAAAGCCTGGAACAACCACCAGGAAGGGAAACCGGGAATACACCGAAGTCAACCTCTGCACTTCCTCCTGCTTTTGTCATCCCGAGGCTTTTATGCGACGTGTCCTCCCCCTGACAGCGGCTTCTTGCACACACAGCTCCGGAGCCAAGCCCAAGGCAGCGAGGGGCAGCGAGGGGCGGCAGCGTCGGTGTGCAAGGGGTGGAAGGGAGGAAGGAAAAGGGAGGAAGGAAAAGGGAGGAAGGAAAAGGGAGGAAGGAAAAGGGAGGAAGGAAAAGGGAGGAAGGAAAAGGGAGGAAGGAAAAGGGAGGAAGGAAAAGGGAGGAAGGAAAAGGGAGGAAGGAAAAGGGAGGGAGGAAGAGGGATNAAAAGGGAGGAAGGAAAAGGGAGGAAGGAAAAGGGAGGAAGGAAAAGGGAGGAAGGAAAAGGGAGGAAGGAAAAGGGAGGAAGGAAAAGGGAGGAAGGAAAAGGGAGGAAGGAAAAGGGAGGAAAGTTGCTGGGGTTCAATGGAGTGCACTTCCCAGCCTCACCTCGCGTGCTCCCGCTCGCAGCACAGCGCACACGCGGTCTTTGCGCGCCCTTCAGCCGCTCGCCGGCTCTTTCCTCCCTCCGAGGCTCCCAAAGGCCGTGCCAGAGACGCGGGGAAGGGCAGGAGCCGCTGCCGGGGCTCCCTCTGCCCCTGCTCCGCGGAAAAGGCGCCGTGCGAGAGAGCGGAGTCCCGGCGGCGGCGAGCGCAGAAGAACAATGAGCTCCCAGCCCGGGCATTGTGTGCAGGCACCTCCTGCTCTTCCCTCCAGAGCGCGGCCACAAACACCCCAAATCGCTCCCGGGCCACGGCGGGCACGGGAAACAACCCCCTCCGTCATCCGGGGGGCAAACTCGAGCAGCAAAGCCAGCAGGAGACGTCTTTACCAGAACCGCTTTTATTATCATAGAAACGTTTCCACGCCTCTTAACCACCATGGACTTCTCAATTCTAAGGGAGCTAGGTATTAAAAAAAATAAATGAATAAAAATAAAAAGAAGAAACCCCCAAAATGTTTGCCTGGCAATACCAGAACAATAAAAAATGTTGTACATTGCACGTTATTCAAAAATTTGTCAAGTGCCTTTCACAACCAAGAACTACTTCTTTTGACACAGCGTTCATTTTCATCTGGTTAAACCCCACATTTTACACCAGGCACACTACCTGAATTGTCACTTCAGATCTGCTCCGAGAAAGCATTTTTACAGAATTCTAACAGGGTGAACTAGTGCATGAGGCTCCTCAATTCAGCTGTACTGGTGCACAAGCAAAATAACACCTTTGATTTCAATAACTGGCCGATGTAAACCAGGAGTAAACAGCCATCAGACAGCAGCCTGCTGACTGCATAAAAACCTTCTGAGCTCCTCATCTCCAAGAACGCCGCTGCTTCGAGGAAAAACTCAGCATAAGAACTCAGCAAACCAAAATAACTGCAAGTAGCCTGTAAAAATAAATCTAAGGGCAGAGACACCTCAACAATGAATCATATTGTTTTCTCCTCAGCAATTTCTTGAGCAGTCAGTTTTAGCAATGAAGCCTCCAATGTTGTCTACCTCCTACTACTTTCCTGATTCTGGGCATCTTCTTTTCATGCTTTAGAAGAGAAATGGGAACAAAACAAAACAAACGAAAAGGAGGAGGGGGGGGAAGAAAGAAAGAGAAAACCCCACCCCTTTCGATGCCACTGAAAATGTTATGATTAAATCAATTTGCATAAAATCTTCATTTCAGGATTCCATACCTACACACATGAAAGCCAGCGTGCCTTTCAAACAGCCAAGCCGTTCTCCCGGGTGCGTGCATTTAAATCACATATAAGTCATACACCCCCTTTATTTGGGTGGTTAACAAGTTCAGCCTTTCCCTGAGCACATTATTCCTTCGCAGCATCAGGCAGACACGACAGACGAGCAGCAAAACAACGACATAAATAAAGAAAGGCGGATAAAACAAACAAATAACCCCCAAACACACACACACACACAGAGGCAGAACTNATGGAGGGGATTTAAACGCGAGGGGAGGCGGTGCCCGGCACAAAGGCGGCCGTGAGGGAGGGGCGGGATGGGATCGGCCCCGGCAGCGCTTCTCTCTGCCCCAATCCCTTTCTTCCCTTCCTGCCTCCATTTCTTCCCCTGGTCCTGCGGGCCGGGTTCATGATCGCTGTCCCCCGCTGCCCCCAGCCCTGCCCTGTCGGCCATGGAATCGCAGCATCGGTGAG
>WBMY01005670.1:411832-430666 GCA_013397315.1 Donacobius atricapilla
TTTAAATCTCCAGTCATGAAATTACAAACCAGTCCTTGACCATGACAGATGAGTCAGGTTGTAACCTCAGCAATGCAGTAAAAACTCAGCTCTAATGAAACAGGCAAATGTCAATACAGCGATTAGCTCAGGAGATAATATTCTGAGAGGCTTTTACAGATGACCTAACTCCACTCACAAAAAAGGATTATATTCTTTCTTTCCCTTTGTCATATCTGAATACCAGCCCTTTAGTTGAAAACTGTTTGCTTTGGGGGGGTTTCTGCTTTGTTCTGTTTACTGTAGAAATCTCAGGAATTTAAAATCTCATTTCCACAGATATTACCAGAGAATTTTTTGGAAGGCTCATCCCACTTGGAGGCCAATGCTCTGGATATTTGTGAACTCCTCCTGGACTCAGAGATCTCTGACTAGAAGTGGCTGTACGGGTTGCAATGAAAGCAGAAGTAATGGAAATGAGATTTAAATCAGTCTGGGCATATTCACACACATTGGAGGGAGCAGCAAACGCCAGGGGCTCAGCAGAGCCCGTGAAAAAGCCCTGTGCTATTCCCTGGTCTGATGCAACTTCTCCCAGGCTGGAGGAACCAGTTCCCAGCAGGACAGGCTGAGCCGGCAGGGGACCCCGGCACAGCCACCCCTGGTGTCCCGAGGGGCCTCTGGGACAGGGGGAAGCTCCTGGGGATCGCCACGGGATGGAAACCAGAGCAGGGAGTCCCTGGGACTGGGTCACACCCAGCCCCAGCTCGGGGGCTCTGAAACACCCTTCAGACACATTTCCTGCCATCTAAAAGTGTCTGGTCTCTGTACTGGCTCAGTCCTTACATTCTGCGAGGGAGTTTTGAACGCATGGGTCACAGAATCATTAAGGTGGAAAAGCCCCGTGGCATCACCCAGTCCAACCATTAACCCTGCCCAGTGCACCACCAAACCATGGCCCTTCACACCTCCCAAACACCCCAGGAATTCGGGAGGAAAGCTCTGTTTCCTGTGTGATCATTCTCAGGTTTCTAACACATAGCACACACAACCACGAAATTTCTGGGTTTAATATTTTGAATATTTTAAAACATCCCAGAAATGTAAAATGTTATAAATTAGTTTCCTCATTAAATTAAAAAAAAAATTTAAAACCTTTTTATCTTTTAAAGGTTTTCAATTTCCCTGACTCAGACCATTTCCTAGTGGGTTCTGCATAATGAATATTAGCAGAGGTTGGCTTACCACAGTGTCTGGTGAGACTCATTTATCAAAGCCCAGGATGTGCGCCGTGCAAAGGGAAAAAAATCCCATTGAAAGGGAACAAAAAAATTTCAGCCCTAACAATCGCTCCTCTCATTTTTGTAAACTTGGGCATGTTCCAGTGCATGTGGAGAGGGGACAAAATGGCATCTGCAGAACATGAAACGTGTCTAACGAGAGATTTGTGCACCTCGAAAGGCACCAGTGCTGAAGCTGCAAATGACTAATGAGTCTTTCCTCATGAGTGGGATTAATTGCATCACCCCTTGATGCTCAGCTCTGTATCCTGCTTACACCTAGGGACAGGCACAGGAACCCATTCTGGGATTTACATACCAGGCAAAACCTGCTAAACAAATTAAATAGAACTTACTTGCTTTCAACCCCAAACAGCTGCTGGATTGTACCAACATCACAAACTGACAGCAGCCCTTTGAAGCAGGGAGATGGGAAAGGGATCCAAGCACCGGAGGATTTGGGGTGATTTTTTGTTGTGGTTTTTGGTACCTTTTCACTTTCAAGCCTCCAAGCCTCGTGTCTGAGCAGCCACTGGCCTCGTGCACATTCACTCACACACACAGGGGCATGTTCACATCCAGCTCTGTGGCCACACACACAAAATCTCGAGGCTTTTCCATCTCCTTTCCAGCAGCAAAGCCGTGTTTCACCAGGCCATGCCCTGCAGAGGCACAAGGACAAGGTGCAGATCCAGTGGGGATCCCACGCTGCTCAGAGGGGTATTTTCAATGTCTTCTAAACCCCTGCACCTTGCTAAAGGGAATTCACTGTCAGCCACAAGCACATGCACAGAGCTGGCTCATTTCTACATTCCTTACAGTTAATATCAATTGATTGTTTATAACCAATTATCGACTGAGTGCTCACAATAGGAGCAGATGTAAAACCAGTTGAATCTGACCTCCAGAGGGGGGAAGAGGAGCCCCAAGCAGGGGCTGTTTGCCAGCTCTGGCCTGGTGCTTTCTGCTGGTTCAAAGGTTTGCTCTGATGCTGCTGAGCCTGTCTCCAGCTCCCGTGGGACACCTCAGCCAGGCACTTTCTGCACCCCCACCATAAATCCACCACTCCTCCTCCAGTGCAGGAAGCAGTAAATGGATTTACAAGCTTCCCTTCTTGTCCAAAGTGACCGACTTTGCTTTGAGCTGTTATAAATGACCAAAGCATTCAGGGGAGAGATGGATTGATTTCGGATTTGCGTTTTTGTCCTTCCCACTGCAAATTGCTCCTCCAGGAGGAGGTGCCTGGCTCCCACCTCCCCCTTGTAGCTGCTCTTTCTCTGCTGTTGTAACACTGCTGCCTTTGATGGCACCTCCGAATGGACTTTTCTGAAGGGAGAGAGAACAGAGCCACAGCAATGGAAACATTTCCATTTCAAGCACCATCTCTTTTTCCCCCTCAGCACTTGTTATCTTCAAAGCCCTGTACAAAACCGACTGAGGAGTCCTCGCCACCGCCCTGGCAAGTGTCACCCATCCCTGGGGACAGGTGAGACAAGTGAGCAGCACGGAAATGACACAACAGAGCCGAGCTCTGGGTGCGTGTCGGGGCTGAGCAGGGCTCAAACCTGCGGCTCCCCCGTGGGGCCTCTCTCCTCTGGAGAGCCTTGTTCTTAGCATCCCTCACCCTGCCCAGCTGGGCAAGGGCATTCCGGGGTTTGTTCAGTACCAGAGAAACCTGCCTGCCCTGCTGGAGCCATCCAGCTCTCCTGTCTGCGGGCTGAGGACAGGCTCAGACCTGGAAACATCTGCCCTTTGGATTTCCTCAGGAGCACGTACCCTGCTCGGGGACTGCTCCAGCCCACGTGCTTTCCCGGCTCGTTTTCCAGGGAACTCTACACCCTGTGCCCATCACAGGCAGCCCCGGTGCCCCCGTGGTGCTGCCAGCCCCATCGGCAGGGGGACGCTGGCCCGGGGCTGACCCTGCGGCTGCCGGCCCCGGGGTGCTCCTGCAGACACCGCTCTCAGCAAGGTGTCAGCTTGCCTGGCCTTTCTCCAAGGGCTCCATTTTGCGGAATTAGCCCGTATTCCTCCTTTCTCCTGTAACTGAAGCCTGTAACTGGCACCGGGGTGATTGAACGTGTGTGTTCCCAGACAGAGCTGCGCCCGTGCCTCGTGCTTCAGGCCTGAGATTTCACCACACGCTTCAAGTGTGGCACAAGGAAGTCATCTGGGCCTTGTGATTATTTTCTTCCTCATAGTTTGTTTTGTATCTGTCATTTTTATCATCCGATAAAAATCTGATTCATTATTCAACCCCTTTTCTTCCTCCATTCTTCAGTTCTCTTCCTTGTTGGTTTTTTTGGGGGGGGGGTTTTCCTCTTTTTTTTACCTCCAGGTTTTCCTAGCAGAACTGAGGTCTGGTTTGGCTTTATTTCTCCTTGTTCCCCTTCTCCACACCCTGCACTTCCAATCTCTGGGAGCATCTGTCCATGGACACAAAGCACTCAAAGTGCACCTGGTTCCCCCTGGGTCTCTCTCCCTGCAGAAAGGAGCAGACGTGGGCTCGCCAGGATGGGGCAGCTGCAGCTGCAGCCCTGCCCTGGTGACCCAGGAGGCAGCTGCAGGGAGAGGCCAGAGGAGCCGGGTTCCTGCGTTCTCACACCCACCCACAGCTCCTATCTGCAGGGAAATCATTGCACCCTGCAACACAAATGAACGGCAATAAAAGCTCTCCAAGGGAGTGGTGGGCCTGAGCTGGTGCCTGGCACAGCTCCTTCAGTGCCGCTGGGAAAGGGAGCACAAGGCCACAGCCCAGAGCTGCTGGGGACAGGCAGGGCTGGCTCTGAGCCCTGGCCCAGTGGCACAGCCACCCTTGGTGGCACAGCCACCCTCGGTGTCCTGGCAGAGCTCAGCCCCAGCCTCAGCTGCTGAGAGGGAAGGTCAGCAGTGATGTCCTCACTCCCACAGGGGCTCACGTCTGGCAGGAAAACCAAACTTTGAATCATCTGGTTTCTCAAGATCACTGAGGGATGGCACCACTCCTTCCTGTCCAGAGCAAACCCACTGGGACGGGGCCTGGACGAGACCTCCAAACCAACGTGAGGAAATCGGTGCTGGGAGCAGGCTGGGCTACATGGCAGGAAAGCCACCCCAACACACCCAGAAACAGCCGGGGGTAACGGGAGAGCTCTCCCACTGCACTCCTCTGCAGGACTCCATTACAAATCCTGTTACCTGAAGAGCTCCCAGAAGCACCACCTGCCTCTCCCTCTGCCCATCCGTCACCACAGCCCTGCTCTTAAGCCTGGCTGCTATTCTCAGAGCAGCCTCCCAGCTCGTGTTTGCTAAGCTGATGCCTCCCCTGCTCCAAGGAGTGCCATCCCTGCAAATTATTGCAGTAATAAAGCCACTGGCTGTGCCACATTTGCTCTCTGTTATAAAGCACAGCCTTTCGAGTCCAACTCCGTGGGGACAGCACAGAAAGGTGAGGAGCTGTGCAGCGGGAGCTGAGCCCTGATTAAGGAGCAGACACAGCTCCCCTCCTCTCCAGCACTGCAGGTTCAGCTCTTGATTTTCAGCAATCAAATCTTGTTCCCTATTCACTTATTCCCCTCACTCCAAACACACACAGCGTTACCAATCATTCACTTTTCTCTAACACGCTTAAAATTCTTATCTACAAACCCCAGCCCCACGTTCCAGCACTTCCCCACTCGGGGCTCTTTTCTTCCTTTGCAAGCGACTCCTTTCAACGCTGCAGCCTCATTAGGGAGAGCCTGAATCCGCTGCAGCTGGAAGCACCTTGCTGATCTGGCCCAAATACTCTGAGATTTAACTTGAAAGCTTTATGTAAGGGGTTTGATGGGACAGGTGAGCACAGCATCTGACACGGCGGGGTTGAGTCACGGCGCAGGGAGGAAGAACAGACGGTTCAAGAGCAGCTGACTCCAGCTCGGGGCTGTACAGCCCAAGCCACGGCCCAAGGCCGCCGTTTCCCGGTTATTTTAAGGCACAGACACACCTGGTAATTGACCTGTAACTGTTCTCTCCCCCTTGCTCTGACAAGGTGTGAACGGTAATGAATTCATGCCCGGCTCCAGGTGCAGTGTTAACCAGCACAAGTGGAAGGGGCTTTTGTCAGAGCTGGGACTGAGCTATTCCTCTGAAGAGAGCAGGATTGCAGCCCGGTTTTCCCCCACATTGATGTGCCAGGCCCTGCTCCTGTCACTCATTTCATCACAGCCTCATTGCCCTTCGGGGTTTGGTCGATTTATGGCAACCACTGACCTGATTTCCCTGCTCCTTTTGCTTTCTGATGCTTATTAAAAGAAAATCACCAGGTGGAAATAGAGGCCCAGGTAAAGGGGTTGAACATTTGGACTTCACTTACTGAAGTGCCAGGTGAGGAACAGCCCTACTCGTGCTCTTGAACACAGCTCTGCTCAAAAAGCTTCCTAAACCATTCTGCAGATATTAGAAGCTGCCTCTCTGAGAGGAAAAAAAAATCCCTTGATAGGATTTGTGTGTAATTAGCTGGTTTATTCATTTAACAGGTCTAATTCAGAGATCAGCTAAGTGTGAAAAGTGCAGTGGGCTTCAAATCTACCACGGAGTGCAACCAGCTCAGAGCAAGGCCTGGGGAAAGGACAAAGGTGGGAGAGAGGAAGCCCTGGCCCAGTGCTGAGCCGGGGCTGGTAGCATTGGTATTTATAGCAAAGCTCTTCTTAAGAGCAGCCTGACAAAGGAGATAAATCTCCTAAGGAAACACCATGGCCAGGTGCCCAGGGAAGGTTGTTTCCCTGTTATTCCCACAGCAGAACTGATAATATTCTTGAGGGCAGCTGCTGCCACCTGCCCTGCAGCACAGGCTGTAAAACATTCCAGGGCACAAAATGGATTTAGGGGAGCGCGGTGCAAGGCCCGGCGCGGCCACCGGGGGGCCCCAGGGCAGCGGTCATTAACATTAACAAGTCATTAGCAGAAAGGGGAAATTAACGCTTTTCTTACGGATCTGCCGGTGCGGGGGAGACCAGCCATTAGCAGCAAGAACTGGCTCAGACATCCTCTCACTCAGTTGTGTAATAATTTGTTTTTTCCTGTCTGGTAATGGACTGAGGTCACTACTCTGCTCCCCTGTGACAGTGCCCACACAGTAACAGAAGCACCGTGGGGACAGAGACACCCCAAAAACTCTTGCCAAACCCCAGGAAAAAGGGCAAGATGAGCTGTAAGGTCCCTTCCAACCCAAACCATTCCATGACTCCATGATGCAAAGGTGAGAATCTCTGCTCCCCAGGCTCCTCCAAGTAACTCCAAGCCACAGACATTGTTGGGTTGTTTGATGCTTTTATTTATCACATGTAAAAACACTACCGTCTCTGTCTGCAGGTACCTCTTGCTGCACTGCAAATCACACAGCTCCAAACGTTGAAGATCAGACAGGCAGAGAAGGGAACTAAAGTGTTTATGCCCAGAATCACAATGTCATGACCCCTGAGGGTGTTAAATACACAGAACATCCCCAGGGACTGTTCTACAGAAGCAGCAGAGCATTACAATTAACAGACCAGAGTTGGTGAAAACACTGGGTGAAGGGATCATCTAGGGGAGAAGAGGACCTGCAGACTGGTCTTTTCCTTCAGCTGCCCTTATCTTTCTAGTACAGGTAACTGTGATCTAAGTCAATGACTAGTGCTGAACCACAACAGGGGGGACTCTTCCACACTTAGTTGACACGAGGGTTCCTGAAGTTCCTCCCAGCAAAGCGAGCCTTGCTGCCGAGCTCCTCCTCAATTCTGATGAAGGACAGAGAGCACTGGGTGTCAGCAGCCAGCAGAGCAGCCCTGCACTAGCACAGCCACGGGCCTCACACTGAACAGCTGGCGCTGAAACACCTGAGCCATGTGGCTCTGAAATACCTGACCCACCTGGCTCTGGAACACCTGACCCACCTGGCCCATGTGGCACTGAAACACCTGACCCACCTGGCCCTGGAGGTCCTCCAGGAACGAGGCAGCTCCCACCAAGGCCCTGCACAGTGCCACACGTCTGGCACAGCTCAACCCAATGTTTGAGATGCTTGCCAAGGGAACTGCCTCGTGCACAGAGGCCAATGTCTCATCCAGCAGCACAGGATGCTTGGTGTGATCTGCTCTGGACCTCACCCACCCAACCCAACTCCTCCTCAGCCTGCAGCCACAGCACCGCTGCCAGGGCCAGCCCATGTCCTGCAGGTGGTTCTGAGGGGCAAAGCCCAAGCTGGGCCCCGCAGCAGCAGCAGAATGAACGCCCTTTCCCAGTCCCAGGCTCACCTCAGCAGCTGGTTGTACTTGGCCAGACGCTCGGATCGGCACGGGGCACCAGTTTTGATCTGAGAGGGAAATCACAGAGTTAGGGAAGAACTCTAGAGCCAACACAAAACTTGTTCAGGGCAATAAGCATCATCACAAGCTCTGCTTGGGCATCAGGCTCAATATCTACACATGCAAACACAACAGGTCTTGGGAGCAGCAGGGGCTGTTCACTTGCTATCAGCTGCAGGACCAGGAAACCCCAGTACAGGCGCTGAGCTAAGACCTTTGACATCACTGGTTAAAGGTGAGTTTGCACAAGATAAGATGTTCCCTGTGACACCCGATTAACAAATCAGCTCCCTGCAAACAGACCCAGCAAATCTGCACCCCTGGAGGCAGTGCAGTGCACCATGGCTTGGCTTCACCACCAAATCATCCCATCCAGCAAAGAGCCAAACTGCAGCAGCTGCAGATACCAACCTGGCCAGTGCAGAGACCCACTACCAGGTCAGCAATGAAGGTGTCTTCTGTCTCTCCAGAGCGGTGGCTCACCATCACACCCCAGCCATTGGACTGGGCCAGCTTGCAGCTGCAAGAGACGAAGAGAAGCAGCTCACCCCACGCCCTGTGCCCAGCAGCCTGGGCTGCACTAACACTGCCAAGGGCAGCAGCACTGCCCCTTGGTACAGGGCAGCATCACAGACAGGGCATCAGGAGCTGCTGTCACAGATGCTCAGACACTGGGAAGCTGTTCAGGGCACCCAATGTGACAGCAGGACCATGAAGGTACAGGTTTATTTGTCAATGTCCTCTATCAGTTAACAACATATTAATTGTAATTATAACTGATAATAAATTAAGATAATTAATAATCGTTCTCCCTTCACAGATACCCCATCAGATTCTGTTCCCCTAGATCTGCTCTGTACGTTCCTCTGCCCCAGTTAAAAGCAGCCCCACCCCGGGCTGGCCCTGAGGGCAGAACTTACGCCTGCAGGGACTCTGTCACGGAGCCGATCTGGTTGACCTTAAGGAGGAGGCAGTTGCAGGCCTTCTCCTCCACAGCCTTGGCAATTCTCTTTGGGTTGGTCACAGTCAGGTCGTCGCCAACCACCTGGATGTTGACACTGCCAGTGAACTTCTTCCAGGCAGCCCAGTCATCCTGGTCAAAGGGGTCTTCAATGGACACCACTGTGGAGGGACACAGCAGCTTCAGGACAGTGCCAGCACAAAGCTCTGGTGTGGATGAGTGGTACCAAAGTGCTGCAGACAAGTGCTACCCACTTCCCAGAACAGTCCCGAGAGGCTCAGTAAGGCAGGAGCTCTCACTCTCTCCTGTAAGAGGGGCTGCACACCAACACCCTCCTTCAGCAACCAACCCCATTCACCACTGCCACCACACTTCTCACTGGGGAGCAGCTTACCTGGGTAGTTCTTGACAAAGCCCTTGTACAGGTCAGCCAGCTGGTCAGGAGAGATGTATCTGCTGGGGTCATCGGGGGATTTGAAGTCCAGGTCGTACTTGCCATCGCGGTAGAACTCGGAGGCGGCCACGTCCATGCCGATGACCACCTTGTCGGTGTAGCCAGCCTTGGCGATGGCCGTCTTCAGCAGCTCCAGGGCTGCAACACACACAGAGCTCCTGAGGGCCTGCCAAACCACAGCCCTTCACCTCCCAACAGCAGCACCCCCCTGGGCTAAGGATCTCCCTTTCCCCTTCAGAAAGCCCCAAGGAAAAGGTTCTTAAATTCGCCCACTTCTGAACTGACTGGAACAAGATATTGCTTTAATACTGCTTTTAGCTTGTAATACCCTTGAGACACCATTATGGGATTCCTAATCTCTTCAGGCAGGACTACATGTCAGCCCAGAAAGCTTAATGCCAGATTTCACATCCTCTTTCAACTTTATGCATGTGGGCAGGAAGCAGTGCCTGCACTCTAATCCCTTTTAGCTCCAGAGCAGGTGCTGACCATGGAAGTGGTGAGCACCCAAACCCTGACAGCAAGGAGACAGAACCTGCCTCTGCACAGGAGACCCCTCTTGGCATCTACCTGTTCTCACGTGCACATTTACCTGCACTAGAGGGGACAGAACCTCTCAGGAGTCTCTGGATACTGCCCACTGTGCCACTGTTTGTCAGAGTCCCAACCACTCCTGAGTTGCAGGGGAGCAGCTGGGATCAGCCAGGCTGTTTGCAGCAGGAAGCTTAGATCAAGTGTTTTCTTTTGTTGTTGGGTTGGTTTTTTGTTTGGGTTTGGTTGTGTTTTATAAGATGTTAATGTAGCACAAACTGCAAAAGCAGCTGCTGCCAGCAACAAAGATTCCTTGGAATGTAATTGTCATTCAAGGTCATCTTCACTCATGTCTGCAAGGGTACAGACCCAGGGAAGCTGCCTGTGACACTGGGACTCAAATGACACAACTGCTGGTGCTGTCTCTGAATCCTCAGAAAAGGCAGTGCAGTTCACCAGTGCCCTCCACAAGAACAAAACCAACAGCTGTACAGTAAAAAACAACAGAGCTGAGCTCGTGTTCTGCTGCCTTGTTAGCAGCTCCATTTCTGGAGAGGCAGAGAAAGCTCCTCTGGTAGTTTTTGTAGGAACAGGTATTTTGCTTCCCACAGACAAACTGCCTCTCCCACAGGCTCCTGAACAGAACTGTTTGGCCATGGAAGCAGCAACTGCCTCAGCTTCCCAGGCAAGCCTTTGTGCCCTCCCACACATGACCAGGCAGAGCACAAACTGTTTTCCCTCCTTGTCTGCAGAAAAACAACTCCACTGATCTCTGACTGTTGACTTTGGAACACCTGCAGTGCACAGATGTTCCCACATCACTTTTCAACTGGAAGGGCACAAGATTTCCTTAGGCTGCTACAGGAATGGGAGTAACGAGGCACTGAAGTAAAAACCATCCTGTCAAACCGCAGAAGCTGATGTCCAATACCTGACCACATCAGCAGAGCATCTTAGGATGTCTGTCAGGGCAAGAAACAGAGCAAAGACACAGAGGAAGTTCTGCCCCTTTGATCCTGCTGGTCACTGATATTGGGCAGGTTATCACTTCACCCCTCAGCTATCAGTTACATCTCCTCCCACACCTGGCTCATTCCTACCTTCTTTGTTTTCCAGGATGTTGGGGGCAAAGCCACCCTCGTCCCCCACGTTGGTGGCATCCTTGCCGTACTTCTCCTTGATGACGTTCTTGAGGTTGTGATAGACCTCTGCCCCGATACGCATGGCCTCCTTGAAGCTCTCTGCCCCCACGGGCAGGATCATGAACTCCTGCATGGCCAGCTTGTTGCCAGCGTGGGAGCCCCCGTTGATCACGTTGAAAGCCTTGGAGGAACCAGGAAAAGCCAGGTTGGAACGTGCTAACAGCCCCTACACATTCACATCCTCGTTCTCTAGAGCTTGATCCAGGCTAAAGTCAAAGCAAGGCCTTGGCCTGCCCCACCCAGGGACTTACAGGAACCGGGAGAATGACTTCTGGATTTCCAGCCAGGTCAGCGATGTGCCGGTACAGGGGGACACCCTTCTCAGCAGCACCAGCTTTGCACACAGCCAGAGACACACCCAGGATGGCATTAGCACCAAATTTGGCTGAAATAGGAAGAAATTGTTTAGAGAAGTGTCTTTACACAAAGAGAGCAACACCAGCCCATGGTTTGAGTTCACAGAACAAGGCCATACACTGGCTGTTGGTTCTGGTAAATAAAATTCTATTGACCCATCTTCATCTTCTCACCCCTCAGTGCAACACAAAAGCCACTCACATTTGTTCTCTGTCCCATCCATTTCCAGCATCAGCTTGTCAATCTTTTCTTGCTCCACAACGTTCACATTCTGCAGAGAAGCAACCAAAACGATAGTGTGACACCAAGTACAGGTCCACAAACCCTCCCCAACCCACTGAGCCCCCTGGCAGGCACCAACACTTGCTCCAGGGCAGCTACCAAGAGCTGAGCAGCCCAATTCCTGCCATTCTCGCACAGCAGCAGCCCAAGGCTGACAGCTGAGCTGGATGTGCCATCACTTTACCAATTATCACTTAGTTCTGCACTAAGGGCCTCTGTAGGCAGGGCTTAGTGCCCACAAAGCACAAAGGAATCCCATTCAAGCAGACTTCTCTAGATCCCCTTCCAAATTACCCTGCTGGGATAAAACCCAGCCCCTCTTTGAAGCAAAAATCACCTTGTATCCTAGCTGCACCACTGCAGCTCCCAGGGGCTGAAGTGTTTGTGCACACTACAGCACCAGGCTGCTGGAGGATGTTTCATTACGTGTTAGAGATGCACTCATTAAGTAAATTAAGTAAAACCATTACTGTAGTCAGTCCACATGCACTCCCAACACACAGGCTGACGCCCCCCAGGTCACACACCACCAGAGGATGGTTTGGATACTGCCTGCCTGAACGAGATGTTAAGAGAAGACAGATTGCTCCTACCTTGCTAAGCAGTGCAGGTGCAATCGTTTTATTGACGTGCTCAACAGCTTTTGAGACACCTGGAAGGAACAAGCAAATCAGACACTGGTGAACACACAGGTTATGCAGGGATTAGTAAGGGATCTCCAGGACATCCAGGAAAACCACCTCATGCTACCCCAGCTGAGTTATGGCCAGCTGTGAACACTGAGAGGGCCCTGAAGGTGCATTGGCCAGGAACTGCCCAGGAATGCCAGGTTAGTCTGCCAGGCTGTGCCAGGAGAGGCTCACCCAGTGCCAGGGCTGCACTGGGAGCACATCCATTACCTGTGTGCACAGCGCTGTGGCCAGGAACTCGTTTACATATTTAACAGCTCTGGAGACACCTGACAGAAGCAGAACGGACACCAGAGTCAAGGCACAGGTGAGGACTCACAGCCAGCCCCACAGGAATGCACGAGAGGACCCCCGAGGCAGCAGGAGGCTGCACGGAGCACCACAGACACACGGCTCACAGAGCAGAGGAAGCTGTGCAAGGCTCTTTTGGGCTTTCCACCCAAAGTTACAGGTCTCTGTAACTCTGCCATCACCTCTGCGGGCCCAAACGACAGCATTCAGAGAAGGTTTTAGGATGGGCTCTCCTATCAACTCTCAGAATCCAGGAGTAAGGGGAGGGAAAAAGGTTTCCCCAGAAGTTACACACACAGCAGCTCAGGCACTTCACTACCTGCCATTATTTTGTAACACTGCTACAGCATCACCTTTATTTACTGTGCAGTGTTTAAAGACTTCCAAAAACCTAAGCTCCAGAACGATGAATTTTAACTGACTGCATCCTAAACCATATTAATTGCTTTTTCAAATGGTCTACGTCTGCAGGCCTCTATTACAAAAGGCCTACCAGCTATCTGCAACTCATCCCATTTGATGATTATTTTTTTCATAACTCATGTTATTTCCCAGTTGACAAAGCCCTTCAGCTACAGCTTGTTAACTACAGTCTAATTAAATGCCATTAAGAACTGCCCATAGGATCAGATTTAACAGGTCTAAGCACACACACAATCAGCACAGTGGGGTAAATACACATTTACTCTTTGCAAGAAAATGTGCCCTGGGTAAACAGCAGAAGAGCCTCAGGGTTTTGGGACATTCAGACATCCAGGCATTTATTCTCTGTTAAGGTATTAACAACCAAATAATCTTCAAGGCTCTCCAAGTTCAATTCAGCAGCTCTTCACTTTAATTGCTCTTTCTTAATAAGCAAAAAATATTTCATCTTCTTTTCACCTGACTGGCAGGAAAGTTTGAAAATAATTCTCTCTTCCAGGCAAAAGTCAGGATGATTGCTTACACTTCAAAGGCATCACCAAAAGCTTTCAGAGCAGCAAGTTAAGAAAGAGCCCTGACTGTCCAAAATCCCAGAATAATCACAAGAAGTACTACTGGGATGTTTATTAGGTAATGACATCTTGTTTGCAGCTATTCACTCTCACCCATACTTGTTCCCAAGCCAGCCTGGTGACTGCTGGGTTTAGCTTCTTTTCAGAATACACCACCAGCCCCCAGACAAGTAAAATATTGCACCACTAACACAAACTTAAGTATCCTGGCTACCCGTAATAGCCGCCAAAAAAGCCAGAGTGGCTGTAGCTGTTGTGGGGTCTGAAATAGAGGCACCTTCCAGGACTCCCAGTGCAGAGCTGCACATTGGCAGTGCACAGCAGCTGGCGCAAAACCTCAGCTCCAGGATTTAACGTCCTGGGATCTAAGGAGCCTGCAGAGTCAGAGCTGACAGATTTAAGGGTTCTGGGAAAATTGGGTCCATGAAAAGACCTTGTGACTAGCTGCAGGATGAGCAAGGCTTTTGGAGCTGGCAGTTTAGATGCCCTTAGAGCACTGGTAAAGCAACTCTGCCACGCACCAACACAGCTCAAGAGGAGCAGGGTAACAAAGCACAGCCGGACACGTTGTACCAGGGACACCGTCACCTGGCTGGGTGTGCCCTGCCCTGCGGCACCAGGCAGTGGCACCGCAGGAGGCAGAGTCACCCTCGGGACCAGGCCCAGGACACCGAGGCAGCCACCTCGGCTCTGCCTCAGCTCCGAGTTCAGACAGGCGCTGCTGTCACTGCCTGTCTGTCCCCTCTGCCCTGCCTGCTGCCAGGCCCTGTGCAGAACACACAGTGGCACAGGAGCCCAGCACAGGCAGCAGCAGTCCCAGGGCTCCCAGGCTTACCTTTGCCCATGTAGCGTGTCTTGTCATTGTCACGGAGCTCCAGAGCCTCGTAGATTCCAGTTGAGGCACCGCTGGGAACAGCAGCTCTGAACAGACCTGTCCACAAGAGGAAAGAAACACCTTGGCACACTCAAACTCACAAATCATCCTCCCAGCCTGCCCCACGCTTCCAGCCCTGGAGCTGGGAATCTCTAAATCACACCTCTGCTCACATACAGTGATCCTACGAGGGCTTTCTGCTCACTTACAGCATCACCAATTTATCAGCATCTCCCTCACACTGATCAACAGCAAACTGACTCCTCCTCTCCCACTCTGCATTTCAAGAGGTAAGGAAGGCCTCCACTACCCTTCCAAAAAGACAGCTTCATTCATTCTCTGGATCTGCTTTTGAGCTCAAGCAAGGCAAGCTCTTAAATTCTTCTAGGATATGGCACAAAAGGGACAATTAGGAGACCTATTTTGTTAACAGCAGTTCTGAGCTCCTCTGACAACAGCAGAGCCACCCAGACAGTCCATTCCTTCCGCCAAGGATGCTGAACCTGGAACAAATCTGCAAACTGGAGCCTGCTCTGCCTGGGGTTCAAGATGCCAACTTCAGCCTCCAGTCTTTCCCTTATCCCACTAAATCAAAGAGCTTAGTGGGGGCAGCCTCATTAAATGACTGCATTAATCTTTTGAGGCAGAAAGATCAGCTCTTTAGTCTGTGTATTACAGCCATTGTGTTTGCTCATTGCACCAAACCACACTGGTATGAGTTTGCACAATGCTTTTGTCAGATCCTATCAGATGTGGGACGAACAAGTAACAAACCAAGGCAAAGTCCTATAATAATTAAAATATAAGATGTTACATGTGAAAGTCCAATTAGACAAGTTCTTTAGTCATGCCCGAGTACTTAGGCAGAGAAAAAACCATTACCCAAAATTCAACGGTGCAGCAGAAGACCGTGTCATTACAGAAAGCCAGTGGAGACAAATTAAGAATTAAACTCCAAGTGTACTCATCCGGAGTGTGGGGAGCACTGACAGCCAGGGCCATTAGCAGCTGCTGAGGACAGGAACAAAGGCCTTAACTCAGAAATTCCAGGTGCTACCCCAGTTTATGCTGCGTCAAGGGAAGGGGGGCAGGTTTGGAACGGCTCTCACACGGTTTAGGCCGTAAGAAGCAGCAAAAAACCCTGCACTGCCCAGGCCAGGAACTCGTGCCCAACAAATTCATCCAACAGAACGAGGCAGAGGCTTCTCCTGCAAGTCTCACAGCAAGTTCCAACAAGTTTTACGTGTGGAGGAAAAAGTCAGCTCAGTTGCACTGCTAGAACAGGACAGGTTGTATACTTCTGACTGCCTCGAGTCCTATCAGATCTAAGCCAGGGATGAACACCTGCAGCTGAGGACTCACCTTTGTTGGTGTAGAGGTCTACCTCAACAGTGGGGTTCCCACGGGAGTCAAAGATTTCACGGGCATGGATCTTGGTAATAGACATCTTTAGTACCTGAAAAGGGGAATTTAGAATTACTCATTGAATGGTTTGGGGTGGAAGGGACCAGAAAGCTCATCCCACCCCACAGCCTGCCACCAGGCCAGGCTGCTGGACGAGCCTCATCCAGCCTGGCCTGGAACATCCTCAGGGATGGGGCAGCCACAGATTCTCTGGGCAAGCTCCTCCAGTCCCATGACTTTTGTTTTTAAAAAAACCCCATCACTTCCTTATGTTTTCCAAATGACTTGACTGCAGTATCATCAGACCCTAGGCAGAACAGCAGGAGCAGATGACAAATTTAAAGGAACGTCACCTCACCACGTCAGAGCAGCCAAGAGATCCCAGAACAGCAACTCTCTGCTATCAGTTAAGAGCTCTTTTTGATAAGAGACCAGAGTGCAGTAGCTCTCAGTATGCACAGAGTGCTCTTAGTATGCACAGCAGCTGCTCAGAGCCAAACGGAACCAATGACGAAAGAGAAGCAGCCACAGCTCTCATTAAAAGCTTGCATTAATAGTTACACCCCGTTGAGCATTTACAGGAATAGTTTTTCCTCTTAACTTTTCATCTTAAAAGGAATAAAGATTCCCCCCAATCTTCTGAATGATTCCTTTTTCCCCTTCTCACATTTATCCACTTCAGAAAACCGCAGTAAGGGAATTCTTATGTAAGCCCAGCTACATTTTAAAAATCAAGTCATACACATGCCTGTAAGCCATTGACTGGCACCAAACCCAGCCCATCTGCACTGAAGAAAGCTCAGCCTCAGAAGCAGAACTATCTGGAAGCTGGTTTTTTGGCAAGCCAATGTGGGTGGCAACCCTGTTTACAGAAATGGTCATGAATCCCTCCACAGTTACTGCAAAGTTACAAAAGCATGACCTTAGAAATGCCGCTGCTGCTCCACAGCCTGTGAGGGGGTCGCTGCACACGCTCCTTCCTCCAGCACAGCAAACTCTGCCCTCCCCAGGTCAAAAGCACAGGCAGCCTTTGCTTTCCCCTTGGCTTTCAAGCGCCCCTTCCAGCTGTCCTGCCCCTGCAAGCTGTCTAAGATTTCAGCCAGACCCCCACACGGACACACGATACGACTAAAATACGAAACAAGACAACTTCTCCAGGCTGACCTTCACGCTGCCACTACGTAGCTTCAATCAGTGAACACACAAGCTAGAAATAAATCCCTGCAACTCTCTGCTTATCAGTCCCACCCACACTTAGCTCTCTGCAGATGCACTGAGCAAGGCTCAGAGGAAGAATGCCCACCTATCCAAAAAGGGCTTTCAGAGTTTATCAGGCTGCCACCTGCTAAACCTTACTTTCATTTTCAGAACCTTGGCTTTGCCACAGAACTTGAGGTGCCTCATTCTTTGAAAGCACAGCCAGCTCCCAGGAACTCTCAGCGCAGTGCTAGAGCTGTTTGCTGACCTTGAGGAAGCAGGCACTTCAGGAATACACACTGCAAGGGCTTCCACTGGGAATGTCTGCCAGGTCAGACATTACTCGAGCACCCTTGACGAAGGACCACAAGTCCCTCCCTTTTCTGCAGGAAGAGGCATTTCAGAGCACTGCTGCACCCCAGAAATTCTTCATGCTCCTGCTACAAACTCCCCACTCCTGTGTTCAAGAAACACTTTTCCCCTTGACCTATAGGGTGAAACCGATGCTGTTTAGCTCAGCAGCTGTATTCTGCCCCAGTCAAATCAGTCAACTCATCCAGAACACAAGGGTCAGCCCGTGCCCAGGTTTAACCATGGAAATGCTGACTGAAGGGAGGAGAGGTCACAGCAGCACTGTCTGCTCAGACCTTTGTCCTCTGCCAAACACGCAAATACCACGGTGGTATTTAACGAGCACACTGCCTTAAACCTTTTTTGCAGCATAATCTGCTGGCAAGGTCACTGTCTCCCTTCAGGGGGAAGCCACACACTCCAGCTCGCCTGGCCTGCCCAGGAGTACCTACTCCAAGGGGAAGTTACAACCCCCTGCCAGCTCTGAGGACCTTCTTCACTACCAGCCCAAGTCAAAGAAATCACCACTTATTCCTCATCTGACCCCATGCAGGGAATGCAGTACTCTCAACTGGAGATTACTCCAACTGAAAATGATTTCCAAAGATTTTATTTACAGCCAGCCCTAGCACCAAAACCTGTCCTTGCGAGCTGTTTTGCAGCCACACTTCTCTAAAACCAATACAGGGTTAAGGCTGAGCACTGCAAGCATCTGAATGGAGATTTAAAAAGCCACACTAAAGTTTAGCCATAGAAATAACTGCCCCAGTGAGTGTCTTATTACAGGCCTGCCACATTTATCAGTGGAAGCCTCTCTTGACACTTAAAGGTCCTTATGACCCCAACTCTCATACCAGCAGTGCTCCGAAAAAAGATGAGACCTTTGAGTGCACTCTATCAGATCCCAACGTATTTATTGCCATGCCAAAGCACTCCCAGAAACCGGACAAACTGGACATTCCAAACTCTGCTCCTTTGCACCCCACGGGGTATTAATTCACCTCTACAACATGATCCAACGGGCTCTAAAGGATACCTGGCAGGGAGCAAATCATGGGCACGTTCAACCACTTTCTTTCTCCGTGTTTAATAAGATGGAGGCCTGAAACTGCGTTGGCTCAGCCTGTGGGTTTGGATGACAAGCTTCACTACTTCCTGCCAGGCTCAGAGAGCCGTGGCCCTACCCTGTGACTCAGCAGGCAAGTAACGGAGCGGGAGAGGCCAGGATCCTCTCCGGCAGCCCTGCACGAGGCAGAGATGGGGGTTAAAAGGCCCCATCCTTCATCCACACCTGCGCGTCCAGGTGCTTCTCCCCACCAGCGCTGCCTTGGGATAACCGGCACTTAATTACCCACTACGAGACCTCAGGTACAGACGGGGTGCCAGCAAACGTTAAATATTTGAGATGGGAAGATGAAGGACATCCACTAAAGAGGGGAAGGTCCAAATCACCACACGCAATCCGAGAGCGACTGTTAATAATTGAAAGAAAGAGGTTAAACTCTGCCTTTGAGGATGCCTTGGCCCATAATATTCCCCTGATTCTGCTCCCACCTTGACCCACCACACTCCCCTGATTCGGGCCCTGTCTTGACCCACCGCGTCCTCCCGTTTTTAATCCCCACCCCCGCACACTGCCGGGGTTCAGGCCGCCGCAGGCCCTCCCTTCCCCGCCGGTGCCGCGG
>WBMY01005670.1:431011-447927 GCA_013397315.1 Donacobius atricapilla
CATCAGCCTTGGGAGGGACACCGGACATGAGCCGTACACGGACACCGGCCATCAGCCGTGCACGGCCACCTCCCACTGTCCCAGCTGGCTCCAAGTCCCGTCCAGCCTGGCCTTGGGCACTTGCAGAGTTATCCTCCATCCAAAGCTCCCTGGACACCCTGTGCCCGAGCCTCACCAGCCTCGCAGGGAATGTCTTCCTAATCGCCAGTCTAAACCCGCCCTCCATCACTCTGAACCCGTCCCTCCTTGTCCTGTCACTGCCTGTGAGCAGTCTCTCCCCATCTCTCCTCTAAGTTCCCTTCAGGCCCTGGAAGGCCACAATCAGGCCGAACAATGCCGATTCCCTCAGCCTTTCCTCACAACTGTGCCCATCCGGACACTGCCCAGTTCTGGGCTCCTCAGTACAAGAAGGACAAGGAGCTGCTGGAGAGGGTCCAGGGGAGACCACAAAGTTGGGGTCTGGAGCATCTCCCTGATGAGCAGAGACTGCGGGAGCTGGGCCTGGGAGACTGAGGGAATAACGAGTAAACTGGGAAAGAGGAAGGCTGGAACGGGTGTGTGTGTTTGTCATAGGTCCAGGGACAGGTTAATTACAAACACAATAAATATTCGCTCTGATTTTGAAGCGAATAACCAGCACACTTCCTTCGGGGGGAGAAGGAACACTAACGTGACGGGCTGTGACGCCTCATACCAGTGTGCCAGCAGGAACACAAACTTTTCCAAGTGTTCTGCTGGGATGTGCACCTGGATAGCAGAAGGTGTCCCTGCTCTAAGGTCCCACCAACCCAAACCCCTCTGTGTTTTATCTGTGAGGATGTGGCAGTGCCCAATTCACCCGGACTGCACCAGCAAAGCTCTTTTATTGCTCACAGATCAGTGCTCCTCCAGCCCTGCCTCGCCCTGCCAGCCTGTGCCTGATGTGCCCTCTGGGCACATTTTTCTCTCCTTCCTGAGAACATCCCCTGCGGGCAAGCTTAAAGTCTAATAAAGAGCAAAGGAAGTCTGGTGGGCTGAGCTTTCCGAGGCACTGCACAGTGCCCTGGGATGCCCTGTGGGCCCCGGGCGGGGGCAGCAGCAGGGAGAGCCCTGTGCCAGCCAGGCTGGTGTGTGGCAGTGCCCTGTGTGCCTGCTGTGTGTGGGGTTTGTGCCTTTCCTGCACATCCCTGAGGCTGCACAGCCACGGATCAGGTCAGAACGCTGCTGGGATAAGGCACCACTGGGCAGGAAAAGTACTTGGAATTAAACTGTCACAGGGAGATAATTCTTTGAAGTGCCAGCCCTCCCAAAAACTGCACACTGTACCCCTTATGGCTGCGTCCTTGGCAACACTGGCTTAACCCTTCCTGATGTGAGGGCACGAGAGGGGCACATTCCCTGTAAAAACACATTCCAGATGCTGGAAATCGTAAAGCTGGATTTTTATGCTGGTTAACTGCTGGATTAGAGATGCTTCGCTATCTTTGCACTTCGTAAAAGTGCCTTTATTGCCATGCAGGAAAATCACACAGAGGTGTCAAGGCTTATAATGAGCTAAAGAAAATGGAGCACAAGAAAGCCTAAGGCTGAGGGAAATTAAACATCGTAGTAGCCGAGCAAAGGCTGATGCTGAAGTACAGCAGGGTGCTCTTTGGGGACAAAACATATTCTGAAAGGTCGTAATTAGCCTGGCAGGGGACAGAAGTGGGGTTTAAAGCAAACCCCCTGCCTGGAGCACCGAGCTCTTGCCCTATTCCCATTCAACCAAACCAAAGCTGTGGGGGAGACCAGCCTAAACCCCTCCTTGTGAGAAAGAGCTCGGAACTCGTGAGGAGGAGTTTAGGACTTGTCCCCTGCCTTGCTCTCCTTCCCAGCAGCGGTCAGGCACCCATGAGCACGAGCCTGGCACTGTTCAGGTGTTGGTATAATTTTTTTCCTGGACCAGCAGATTTAAAATTGCACTGTGCCATACATGTTAAAATTAAACTCAGGGCAGATATTAAAAGTGCAGCTGCTCAGCCATGTATCCCGCCCGATTTTTCTTTTTTGTCTTCCTTCAAAGAGCATCCCCAAGGCTATGAGAGATCTAGGAAGGGTGAGTTTCTTTGGGAATCCAAGCTTGTTACCAATTTATCAAATACTGAGTACACTCTTAAACTATTTCACAGTTTGGAAGGGACCTGTATGGCTAATGGGGTGGACACTGGGGACAGAGAGTTTGGGGACACATAAAGCCAGTGTTCCCATTCGACAGCCCACGCAGGAACTCTAACACAGCAGAGGAACTGCTGATGGAGCAGATGGGGGAAAACCTCCAGCACAGACCTGGCTCACAGGCATCCACCAGCCAGAAATGGAGAACGACCCTCTGGAGCAAAATCCCTCCACTGCAAGGCCTCACATTCCTTGTGCTTTACAGGTAAATCTGGAAGTGTGATAAATACAAATTTTTTTGATAGCTTGTGGCACGCAGATGAACACAGAAGCCAAGCAGGCCAGCCTTTCCCTGCCCTGTTTGGGGCAGTTGTGCAGGAGCCCTCTGAGCTCTGCAGAGTGTGAAATCGCTGGTTCAGGCAGCTGAGGGTGCCAAGGCAGGAGCAGAACCACCACAGATCAGGACTTGTTTGCGATGCACTCAGGTGCTAATAACCATTCGCAGTGCAGGGCACATTCCAGGGCGTGAGCTCTCCTAGCACCTTGAAAGCACTTCCTGCATGCGCAGGGACTTCTCCTTCCCCCCAGTGCCTCCCAGAACACCTGAAGATGTGTCTGGGTGGCTGCCTGAGCACCTCCCTCGCCCGCTCCGTCCCACACTTCAGCAAGTGCCAGCCTGTCGGTGTTCTGAGCAGGTTCCTTGGGGAGCTCTGCATCTCAGGGAGCCGGGCTTTGCACCTCACTCCAGCCCAGGTGCAATCTCCAGGGGGAAGCCATCAGGTACAGACGGGAGCTCTCTGTCGCTCAGATTTCTGCTCTTCATTGACCCTGCAGATCCCGGTGTTTTTAAGGAGCGCTCATTGGAAAGGTAATGGCAGAGCCTGACTGATGTTCTTTCTGGGTATCTATTAAATTGTGGGATGACTGTTCAAGATGTTTTCTTCATTCACAGCCTCCTCTGACTTTACATCCTTCTCCCTCATTTTTCATCCCATTTTCTGCCATGCCTTTGTCTCACAGCTTCACCCTGCGATGAGGCACCTTTAGGCACATGAATAGTGAAATGGCTGGAGGTGACAAACCTCGTGGCTTTCTCAATGCTCTTAACTTCCAGCATGTCCTCATAATCCTGTCTTCTGGAAGGGCTCTAGGGAAGGGCTGGTTCGTCCATCGTGGTTGGTGTGGGCACAGGTCTGTGTGCAGCTGTGGACGTGCTGGGGGTCCATCACCAGCCTCCCCAGGCACACGAGAGCTGTGTGAGACACTCGGTACCGGGAAGGATATTCTTTACTGCTCTTAAGTGCTAACCCACATTTACAACTACCACATCCATTTCCAGGGCACGGGGAATGGTTATTTGGAAGGGAACCAGTGCACGAACCAGGGTGCTGGTACCAGAGCACATCTCCCAGGAGCTGATGGTCTGATATGGTGATTTGTACGGAGGCTGAAAGCTTCTGAACCAGCAGAATATCAATTGCCAGGCGCTCTGGATCCAAAGGCCATGGCTGCTTGTTGCAACCACGCTGAAACCATGAAGTAATCCTCTCCACAGGGGCCAGAGTGCAAATCCTGCGCTGCCTCTCACAGGGTGTCTGAGGCTCCTTGCTGAGCAGGGCCTTCCCCCTCTCTTTGAAATACATTCCACCATAAAGAGGAAAGCGAGCTAGGAATTGATTAGCCATTTAGAAATTGTACTTGATGTTTAGGTTTGGGGCTTTCTTTGAATGATAACCTGGGAAAAAAATAAAAAGAGTAGTCCAACAACTACTCATTTGTTTACTTAAAAAGTGCTAAATACTTATGTAAAGCACAAGAGTTATCAAGCAGGATTCTCCTGCCACAGAACAGGTACAGCACAGACAGTAGGATTTAAATTTCCCTCATGTTGTCTTCCTGCCTTAAAAATCAACCTCATTCTCATGGGAAACACTTTCAGCTCCCATCATCACTTTTAGCTCCTCGGAGTGCAGTGCTGATGAGCTGCTGGGAGAGGAGGGACTGTGGGCACTTTGCTCCTTCTGAAGGTCCCTGCAATGACCTTGTCTGCAGAAAAAAACCCACTGCAGAGCTGAGCAGGCAAACACTGGGGCACTGATGACCTCAGGAAAGCAGGGACTGGTTCCTTGGGCACTGAAACTGGGTGCGTCTGTCCCCAGTTTGGATCTCAATGCATCTCACTGTAGTTTGCTTTTATCAACAAAAGGAACGGGCATGTCTGGATTGGCACCAGAGACACCCATGTAAAACACAGCATCTCTGTCCAGGCTGGTTTGCTGCCTGGGCTAGAAAGGAAGTTTAAGGTGGCATCTCCTTGTAGTCACATTTCTTTGATTCCACCACTGCATTTCTTAATCCGAATCCACATCTGTGCTGCCTTCCCTGCCTTCCACATCGATCAGCAAAGTCCTCTGATGTTTTCAGAAAATCTCTGCGGCAGCTTTTTCCTCAGGCCAGGCCTCTGACAAAGGATCTCTTCCGAAGCAGCTCTGGTCCTGCTGGCATCTCTCTGCTTTCCCCATCTTTCCCCCTCTTTTCCCATGCACTTTTTGCTCTTGGGACAAGCAGCACAGCCCATCCCTGAGGCGCAGCCTCTTCCTCATGTGCTGGAGGAGCTGCACCTTTCTGCCTTGCTGCTCCTTGTGGGGCTGCAGGTGCTGCAGCAGGTTCTGCAGGTGCTGCAGCAGGTTCTCCAGGTGCTGCAGCAGGTTCTGCAGGTGCTGCAGCAGGTTCTCCAGGTGCTGCAGCAGGTTCTGCAGGTGCTGCAGCAGGTTCTGCAGGTGCTGCAGCAGGTTCTCCAGGTGCTGCAGCAGGTTCTGCAGGTGCTGCAGCAGGTTCTGCAGGTGCTGCAGCAGGTTCTCCAGGTGCCCCGGAGCCTGCCTGCCGTGCCCTTGGGGAGTGCAGTCCCTCCCGTGTGTGCTCTGCGGATCGCTGCGCTGCTCTGCCCCGCTGCGCTGCGCAGGGGTTAAGGAATTCTGCTTAGACAGCTTTTTGAAGATGAAAAGTGCCGTGGAAGGGCTCTGTTATTGTTAGCACGTATGAAGAGGTCTGTACCAGACCCAACCGTATTGTGTTTGGCCACTGGATGTCACAGCTGCTCAACGCACAATGCAGCTGAAAGCAGAAAGGAAAAGTGCTTAGCCAGCAATGGGCAGCAGCACTTTCCAGGGCCTTTACTTGTTCCGTGCACCGCGTGCGTTTGTTTGTTTGTTTGTTAAGGGGCTTGGGGTCTTCTCCTCTGCTTGTGCGCTGCTAATGTCGCCTTTCGGAGAGATGGAGCAGCAGTTGTGCTTCCCCTGCCTGCCATAACACTGGGAGATGAGGAGCAAACGGAACATTTTTAAGGGGAGCAGTGCAGATGTGTATAAAGCACTAATTACACCGTGAACAGTATTGGCACATGCTGTCAAGCTGCCCTGTCACTGAGTTATTCCTTCTCTGTCCCATCCAGTGCACCGCACAGAGCCCTGGGATGATGGAAACGTTTCTCCAAGGCTCTCTCTCGATGCAGCTCCTTTGATCCCCACACTCAGACCACATTCCAGCGCTCCTCACACTCAGTGCAGTGGCAAGTTTGGCCTCCCCCTTCCTAATCCTGCCCCCACGCTTTGCTCTCTCCAAAGTCTCAGGCAGAGATCCAGAACATGAAATCCCCTTTCAGCAAAGTCTGCAGAGCAGCCCTAAAGAGACATTACAAGAGCTGTAATGACATTTCCTGGAAATGAAAATGAAGAGGGATTATTTGACCATGTTCTCTCCTTTTTATAGCATCACATTGTCCTTTTCTCCACCTTGGGGAAATGGCAGTGAAAGGCTGCTCCTGCCCGTGGTGCAGCGAGGTGATAACCACCCCAGAAGAGATGTGAACATTAAAAAGGGAGAACTATTTTAAGATAATCCAAGGGTTACAGCTATAACTAAGAGTAATTGGCTGAAACTGAGCAAAAGAAAATTTAGGTTGACAATGAACTGCAGGTAGCTAATGCTGAGATCTGTTAGACCGTGAAATGGAATTCACAGAGGAAACCTCTCTGCTTTCAAATGGGCAAATCCTGCCTTTAGGAGCACTGGTGTAGATCTCTGGTGTCTGTCTCTGACTGCCTCAAAGCCCATTTCTTCCACAAAGCTTCAGCAGCATCATAAAGGTGTCTGAATTTCTATCAGAAGAAGGTAAGAAGGTGTCCCTGCCCATGGCAGAGGGTTGGACTGGATATTCTTTAAGGTCCCTTCCAAACCAAGCCATTCTGTGATTCTATGATTAAATTTAGTCAAATACATCAAAATATTGTATAAGATGAAGGAGGTCTAAAGGGATGGTGTGAACTGGAGAAATGAATTCCAGTGCTTTTCTACCCTGTGATCTCTGTATGTTCTTGAAAACCAGGGGCAAAATGGGAAGGAAAAAAAAAGAGCATGGGCAAAATTTCAAAGAAAAGAGGGCCAGTTTTGGAAATAAGATGTTAGAAACATTACAGGAATTGTTGAATAAAAGAATCTCGTGTTTCAGTCTGCACAGCTTTTGTCAGCTTTCCTCATGGGTCTGGGCCTGCCAGCACTGGCTGATCTTTGCCTTTCATAAAACTTGTGTAGGCTCTGGATACCTTCACTCATCCAGCACAACCTCAGCAGAGAGAGCTCTGTTTGAAGAGGTTTTACACTCACTTAGAAAAACCTGGATGGCCTGATTGAAGGCTTCTGTCCATCTCACTTCAAACATCCTGTTCCTGGTCAAATGTTTGCTGGGCTGGGAAGTGATGCAGCCCTTACTGCAAGCCCTGATGGAATTCCTGCTGATTCAGAGGCAGAGGAGTTAACCCTTTCAAGTTCTGGGTCAAAGGAGCACTGAGGTCTGAGCCAGCTACTTCAATGCCACATCAAGGTTTTCATGTGGCCACCAATACTCAGAATGTCAGACTTGAGCTGAGCTTTAGGCCAGCGAGGACACAGAGAATAGCCTGGGAGAAGCAGGATTTAAAAGATGGCAAAGAGTCAGGGGAAACCGTGGAGATAAAAGTGAAGTGCGTGGAAGCCAACAATGTGGGATAAAAGGCTTATTTCCTACTGCAGTCCAGGCAGGAGGGGGAAGGCTGAGGTCTGTGTGAAAGTTCCCTGCCTCTGGGAAGGAATCATGCCAGGAATATTCATGGCTGACACACACAACATCGGATTTTCTCACTGGCTAAATCCCGGGGCAGAGATGAGTCCTGTTCCTTCACCTGTGATCCCCCAGCCTGCGTCAGGCACGGTGCTGCTGTGCTACCTGGAGTTCCCAGGCACTTTGGCCATTCTTCACTCCAGCAATTATGTCCAGGGAGCAAAAGAGCTGACCAAGACAAGCCTCAGGCCAGCCAGGTTTAATACCACATACACTAAAAAAGCTCCAAGAACCAGCAACCACTGGTTGACGTGGGCAATACTTTATAAAGGAGGACTTGCATAACACTCAGCTCGTAGTTGGAAGCTCAATAACCAAATACATTTGAAGAACTTAATTAAAATTATTGTTCTGTCCTAACCCCAAAACAAATTCATGCTTTGTGCCCTTAGTAAATCCTTTCCACAAATTACTGTGTCTTCACAGAATCACAGAATGGTTTGGGTTAGGAGGGGCCTTAAAGACAATAATTTGAGCTAACAGAGACGTGGGTTTTGGATGTGCTGAGTACCCACAGCTCCTGCTGATGTCAAGTGAAATGTCACAAACGTTGCAAAAGAGCCATTAAAAATTAATTCACTGTCATCTCCAGTTTCCCGGCACTGGTACATTCCTGAATGGGCTTTATTTCAAGTCCTTTGTGCAGACTGGCTGGCTGATCAATAAAGGCTAGGGAAGCAGCTTGTCTGACACCCATTTCCCCTCCCCTGCTGCACTCCGGGCAGGTGACAGGAGAGGTGCAGAGGTGACCTGTGCCTGACTCTTCTGCACACCCTCCTGTGCTGCTCTGTGGAATCCTGAAGTGCAGAGAGGTACAAACCCCCAAAATTTCACCCTCAGCTGATTTCAAAGCCTATTTACACAACTGGATACACAAGGATTAAGAAGTGCATTGCAGGGCAGGTTTGCTTAGTTTGGTTCTTACACAGTTCAGTGCAACCGTCAGAAGAAATGACTTCTTCAGAGGAGAGAGGGAAAAAACACATTTGGGTAATCAGCTCAGTATTAGTCAGCAGTTTCCAAAGATTAAATATGCACTGCACAAACCAGCAACCCAGGAAAGCCCTTTTTATGTTAACAATTCACTTGCAAAGAGTAAGATTTTGAGTAAAATACCTGCTTGTGTTCTTCAGCATAGAAACCTGTGTTCCCATGACACCTGTAGCTCACCTGTGCCTCTTACTGTTGAATTGCTGTTATTATTCACAGACTCACAGGATGAGCAGACTGCCTGTGCTGCAGCATCTTGGGGCCAATCCTGCCCAAACTGCCACCCAAACTGCCCCCCAAACTGCCACCCAAACTGCCCCAAACTGCCACCCAAACTGCCCAAACTGCCACCCAAACTGCCCCAAACTGCCACCCAAACTGCCACCCAAACTGCCCCAAACTGCCCCAAACTGCCCCAAACTGCCCCAAACTGCCACCCAAACTGCCCCCCAAACTGCCCCAAACTGCCCCAAACTGCCCCAAACTGCCCCAAACTGCCACCCAAACTGCCACCCAAACTGCCCCAAACTGCCCCAAACTGCCACAGCGGGTCTTGCCCTCTGTGCAGCCCAGTCTGACCCTCACTCCAGATTCACCTCAGCTGCTGCCACCTGGCTGAGTGGCTGAAAATCACCTTGTGCCTGAAAATAATTGCCAATTTTATCACAAGTGGCAGGGACGCTTGTGATAAAATGTGCTGAGTTTTCACTCATCTGAGCTTTCTTGCCTCGTGTTTAATGTTGCTGCCTGTCACCTAAAACCAACAGGCCAGCTATGCTGCTTTTGTTGGAATCTCTAGTTCTTTTCCATAGAAGGTAAAAATTCCATTCCTGGGGAGATTTCTGCACCCCTTTTGTTTTGAAACCATGGGTTTAGGAGCTGGGGGAAGAAAGGGCTGCCAGCAGTGTGTCATTCCGGAGGGAGGAGGAGGTTTTTTTCAAAGGGAATGGCACTTGCCTGGTGACAGGATACAAAAAGGCAGGGAGAGAATCCATGGTCTGTTCCCTGCTCTGCCAAATGGCTTTTACTGGACCATAGACAAGTATTTGCTTGGGACACATTTTTAAGGAAATCAAGTGTCTGAAGAGATACAGAAGTCCACAAGAGCATTTAGACACCTGTCACCTGCTAGTTTTTATTTGAATGCCTGTATGTTTTTTGAAAAGCCATCAGGGTTTCAGTCTCTTGTATGGTGCCTGTATCTTTCAAGTTTAAGTAGTTTTCGAGAGCTCTGATTTTTTCAAAGGTTGCAAATGTCTCCCATTCAAAACTAGATTTTCAGTGGTGAGGAAAGGTGTTGAAAGCAAAATGCTTTGAGTGCTAAGGCTCAGGGGTGTGGAGTGCTTTTAAACCCAGTCTCAGGAGTCTGATTTTTCAGACGAGCTAAGTGCCTACAGTTTGATTTCCAGCAAGATTGTGACTGCTCCGCCTGCACTTTTGAAATCCAGCCCTCTGAATGCCTTCTGCCGTGGCTCCTTGCTCGGTGTAAAGGGAAGCAGCTCCCAGCTCCGGCCTGGGTGGTTTTGCTGACAAAGCTCCCTTGCAGCGAGGGGCTTTTCAAGCCATTCAGCAGGGATGAATGGGCAGGAAAAGAGGGCAGGAAAAGAGGGCAGCGCTGTGCAGGGGTCAGACAGCGACCCGAGGGCATCAGCCCTGGCCATGGGGGGAACCTTGGCCCCTCTCTGGGGGCCAGCTCAGCCAAGGGCCAGTGGAGCTGCCTGGCCAAGCCGGCCCTGCGCTGCTGCTGCTGCTGCTTGGGCTGGGTGGGGAGGGGGGCGGGAGGGCTGCTGCAGAGGCCAGACCCGCAGTAAATCAGCATTTGGGCTTGCTGAGGGTTCTTTAAGCAGTGGCTCCCCTTGGCTCTGGCTGCAGGTACGAGACAGACACGCTGATGGCAGCGCTGCTGCTCCCGCTGCTCCTGGCGCCCCTCAGCCACTGCCACCAGGTGCCCTGGACATACCAAGGTAAAAACGGGGCTGCTTTGGGGCTGCTGCTGCTGAAGAGGCTCCCTTCCCTTCTGTGCTGCTTCTGCCCCTTAGTGAGAGATCACAGAGCAGCTCATTTATTCCACTTTATTGATGCCTCCGTGTCTGCAAAGTGATTCTCCTCAATGTCACCTCCTTTTACTCCTTTGTGTGGTTAGGACACATTGTCAGGGTTGGCACCACAACGAGGTTCAGACAATGGGGGAAATCTTTAGAATGTGTTAGAAGAAAAGCTGCCCTTTGGATGATCCTGCAAGGAAAAGCTTTAAATACTGCCTGCTTCTTATTTTATTGTCATATCCCAGGCAGTACAGAGCACTAAGAAGTACTTACTTAGGTATTTATAATTTTTCTGTGAATTTTTTTTCGAAATTTCATTTGTCTTAGAGGGTTGTTTGCAGAGCTCACTGAAGTAAATGTGAATCCTTTTATGATCTTCAGTGGGCTAAGTTAAAACAAAGGATGTTGAAGAGTTGCAATATTGCAATTGCTCTCTCCCTAGTTAAAAATAGCTAATTGCTGTCAGTTCCTGATCCCAAGCTGAGCCTTCCTGCCTATCGCCTTGATCCTATCCACTGGCACCGGTTAAGAAGCCAATTCCACACCTCTGGCAGCCGGGCCCCATTTAAATCCCCATTTCCACGTAAACCCTGCTCCTGTTGTGGTGCAGGTTCAGCCTCCGGCAATCACTGAGCCGCTGCTGCAATGCAGGTTTCTTACTTTGCATCACCGTTGTCCCGCAGACACAATAATGTGCATTTTCACCCTGGGGAAGGCAAAGCAGCCCTTTATAGCTGCAGCTCCTGGCGTTTCAGTAATTAGATTGGCATTTCCTGCTGGCAGACGAGTGCTGTGATGCCACGAGCAGCACAGCCCTGTCCCCTTGCCCTGCCTCCCCCCAGGAGAAGGAGAGCTGGATGAGGAGCACTGGGGACAGCACTTCCCAGACTGTGCCGGCAAGCAGCAGTCCCCCATTGACATCCAGAGGAGGAAGGTGAGGTACAACCCCCTGCTGCAGCTGGAGCTCAGCGGCTACGATGGACCCTTGCAGGGGCACTTCAGGATGACCAACAACGGCCACTCCGGTAAGGCTCAGGCAGGGCAGGAAAGCTTCTTTTGTTTCGGCTGTGGAAATGCGTTCACAGACAATGCCCTTTTCCTGAACTCAACTTTGCCACCTCGCTTCCTTCCTTGATCACCCAGGGAAGCTCTCCAGAAATAAAAAATATACCAAGTAAAAGGCAGATGGGTTTCTGCGAGGTATTTTCTCTGTTGGACGTGGAAAGGGGTTAAAGTGCAGCTGGAGAATTCCAGGTTGACCCTTTCCTTTAATGTGCTGCAAGACAACAGGAGTGCAGCAGTGAGAGGTGTTTGGGGCACAGACTCCTCTGCATTCAGAAAAAACGCATCATTGGGCCTGTGCATTAATCAGAAGTGACAGGAATGGAAACCTTTGCACCCCAGGTTCGGTTGGATGTAGGTCACCCAGTACAACACCGGAGGGTCCCTCCCTGACAGCCAGAGGATTGGTATTTCGGGGCTCAGGAAAGGAAACTGAAGCACAGCACACGTTAATAGCCCAGCCTTTGGCTCCACAGTTTCAGGGCAATGCTTATAATTTAGGAGATCCCAGATTCCCCAGCTGCAATCTGCAATTCAGTGCCTAAATAATTCATCAGCTGGTACTGTTGGGATAATGCCTTTGGACTACAGATGAGCAGTGAGAGAGTTTTCTGATGGCTGCAGGGGAGAGAGGATGAGTGGTTTTGGGAAGGTGTTGGGAACATAAAGCTGTCAGCTCCTGAGTCCTGCACAGCAGCTCTTTCTTGCTGCCTGCAGCAGAGAAATACGGCGTGAGGCAGGGCAGAGGAGGGACGAGACAAAGCGCCAGCAGAGGAAGATTGTTGTGATTGTGCTCCTGGAAATTGTGACTCCTTTTGTGTGGCCCTGACAAACGCAGCGTTCAGCCCGGAGCTCTCTGTCAGCACTACTGCCCTGCCTGCCTAGACATTAATTCTTGCAGGTTTAGCTTTTCTGACCGCATGTGTGTATTCGTCCATTCTTTTGTTAACTTCCCAACAATGATTTTCTGATGTGGGGCACTTTCCTAAAGCACAAAGACAAACGACTGTCCCTATTCACTGCTCCTGTGAGTCAGGCTGGGTTTTTCTGCTGGCTTCAGTGAGTTGGGACAGGGCAGCAGAATCTCTCAGGGAAAACACTCAGCAGATCTGAAAGGGGCAGGAGAGGGATTTATCAGCAGGACTCTCCTTACAGGCTCTCAGAGCCAAACCCCAGATGTCTCGCCCAGGAAACCAGGTTCTTTTTTTCTGTAGGTGTGTTAGCACCGGGTTAATCCCACCTGAAAATGCCTGTTTGCTGTGGTGTGGGCCCCTCATACACAGAGCCTTCGGTTAACAAAACCTTTTGTATTTGCACCTTTCTTTTTGTTTTAAAGAGGGTTGGTCCTCCAGCTGGTAGTGAGGATGAGCACAGCTCTGAAAAATTAAAATGCCATCCACGTGTGCATCTTCCTCCAGGAGCAGATTTAACTGGGACCTCCAGCGTGCCCCTCATGACCTGCTCTCCTCCGGGGCTGAGCTGGGCAGGCTGTCCCTGCAGGGCAGGGATGGACTGGGGCCAATCTCAGAGCAGCAGTGCTGGGGAAGGCTCAGCTAATTCTCCACCGCCTGGCAGAGCCAGGGCAAGCAGGGGCCAGGCACTGCCAGCACAGGGCAGCCACACTCCCACTGCACATGGGTGAAAAGTAGAAGCAAACCAGGCTGCTCCTTTCCTTGTTGCTTGCAGCAAATATTTGCCTAGAATATCTTAGAGGGGCCTTAAGCTTGTTACAAACTCACAGCACAATTCCCTGGCTGTGTTTTGTAGAGAGTAGAAACCCTGGTGAGGCACTTGAAGTAAATAACCCTCATTATGGAAGGCATTCAGCAGGGAACTTATGAAAAAGGTAGATTATTTTATCCCTCATACTCTAGAGCCTTTGGGATATTAAAAGAAAACATGCTTTCATCTTGTCTGTCTATAAACAGTTCAGAAACAAAAGAAACTCCTTAGAAATCCAAACTATGACTAATTAATAATATGTTGTGCTGCATTTTGCAAGGATAGTTGCTAGTTTTTATAACATGCTGGGGGCTTTCATTTAGATGAGGCAATTCTCCACTTTCACTCCTAGATTTATTAACGTAATCTAGGATTTCTGGCAGCGAATTAGCAGTATCTATGAGGGTTTGTGACTTCTCCTTGGCAAGGAGAGGAAAAGAGGTTCGTGTCCACAAATCCTTCAGCAGTGACACAGCCTTTTCAATCCTGCAAGGTGTTCCCAGAATGGCCGGGCCTCACTGGGAATTGTGGTAACACGTGAGGCCAGTCGCTGTGATGACTCCTATTCCCCTTTTCTGCCTTGGAAAGGAGGAGTTGAGCAGAGCCACAGATGTGCTGTGCCGGGTGAGAGCTGAGCATTGGAGCTCTGTGAGTGCCTAAAGCCCGACTGGAGCTGCGGGGGGCAGGAGGGCAGGCACAGGCGGGCAGTGCCCAGCCCTGCTTGTGCCCCGTGTGCTGCCCCAGCCTGAGCCCAGGAAAGGTTTCCAGCACACCCAGCTTTAAACCTCACTTTTCCTTCCCACATGGGGTCGTGACCGTGCCTGCTCATGGCAGGAGGTGCCCTGCAGAACCGCTGCGGGGCTGGGCACGGCGGCGCCCGCTGCCGCCTCCAGCCCTGCCATTTTTCAGTTCAGATCGATTTGCCGCCCACCATGAAGATCTCCAGAGGGCTGCCAGGTCTCTACACAGCTGTCCAGATGCACCTGCACTGGGGCGGCCTGGACCTGGAGACCAGTGGCTCGGAGCACACCATCGACGGGATGCGCTACTTCGCCGAGGTCCGTGCGGCGCAGGGCTGCAGGGAGGGGGCTCCGGGGCTCACCCCGGGAAATCGGGGGCTGCATCCCACAGAGCCTGCAGGGAGCAATGCCGGGGCAAGCGGGGAGCCAGGGCTGCCACAAGGGCTTTGCCTGGTGCAGCGGGAGGGCTGAGCCCGGGCACAGAAGGCTCCAAGAAAAGCCGTGGCAAGAGCACTCGTGTCCTTCAGAGGTGGAGCTGTTCCCCCACAGCCACCACAAACCTGTGAAACCAGAGGTCCCTTTGGCCTGGTAGGAGGCACAAACAGCATGAATTGGGGTGGTGACTGTCCTTTCAGTCTGTCCCTCTGAACACCCAGAAGCCACTCGTCACTTCCTGCTAAATGACCCCATCTCTCTCCCTCAGCTGCACATTGTCCACTACAACTCTGCTAACTACTCGAGCTTTGAAGAAGCCAAAGACAAGCCCCAGGGGCTGGCTGTGCTGGCCTTCCTGTACGTGGTAGGTGTGACCCAGCTGAGCTAAAACCTCCCTCAGACACAGCAGCCTGGGCCAGGTTTGTACAGCTGTGCCCAGGGATGGGGTCTGGCACCTCTTTATGGGGCTGTGCTGCTTCCCCTGGGCTTTACACAACACCAGCCACTACCACTTGGGAGCCCCAGAAAACTGCCCCATGGGTAGCATTCTATCTATCTATCTATCTATCTATCTATATCCCATATATATATATCCCATATATAAGAATATCAGGTGTGGCAGCTGGGGTTTCCCTGCTGTGCCTCCAAGCCTTGCTCTGCTTTGCCAGTTGGGAAAGTGTAGATTTAAAAGCAGTAAAAAAGAATGCTGTTCACCATTCTACCCAAGCTGTACAAACCTGACCGTGCTCTGCATCGTCCAGCCCATCAGGAGATCTGTGGTGGTCTTTGTTTTCCTTGTCTCCCAGCTGATGAATTAGCCCCCCACAACTGATTAGCAGTGAGAAGGACAGGCAGGTGACGCCTTCTGATCAAGTGTCTCTGCTGTGTTTAGGATGGGCACTTTGAGAACACCTACTACAGCGAATTCATTTTCAAACTGGCAAGCATCAGGTTTGCAGGTAAGGCCTGGGAATGCCATTTTCTGTCCCTGATATCCTCACAGCCTGTGTGCACACACTGGCTCTGGGAACAGATGTTTTCCTGCTGCTGTGCTGGCAGAGCATCCTCAACCCAGCACAGCTCCAGACAGCCCAGCCCAGCCGGGGCTGTGGGGAAGGTGCTCAGGGCAGCAGTAAATGCACTCCTGGAGGTCTGTGCAGCACCAAAGATCAGCTTCCTGCAGCCTGCACACCCCCTGATGCCTCCTGGGAGCACCCCCAGGGACTGGCAGAGCGCTGAGAGCAGCTGCCCGCCACTCCCAGCACCCAGACATCTCTGACGGACAAACCACAGACCCACAAAGGGCCTTTCATCCTCTCCACCCAGCTCCGCCAAAGGTCTGGGCAGAGGGATTTGCCACCCCCCAGCTCCAGGAACACAGTCACCTCCCTCTTCCCTCCCCGCTAACTCCTGATATCATCTCTGCTTCCTTTGGAGGTCAATCAACCACGCTCAGGTCTCTGGACGTCCAAGCCATGCTGCCAGAAGACCTTTCCCACTTCTACAGGTACCAGGGCTCCCTGACCACCCCCCCGTGCTCCGAGAGCGTCATCTGGACCATCTTCCACTCCCCGGTGGTCCTGTCACACACTCAGGTCAGTGCTGGCCCTCACCAGCCTCTCTTCCCTCCCCACGTTTCCCTTTCTGTCCTGCAGGGATCTCGAGGACAGGAGAGCTCTTAGGGCACCTCTCACACGGAGTTTTTGGGATGGATTCCCGAGTAACTGGGATTGCAGGTGGCTGTGATTCTGCATCACAGCAGGGTCAGGCTGTGGGGCAGGTGACCCGAGGTCTGGTGACTGATAACAAAATTCTCTGCTCAGTTAAGCTCAGCCACCCTGAAGCACTATTAAAAGGAAGAGACCAGTGAGAATTAGCAAGGCAAAAACTACTGCAAGAGAGTCCCCATGAAAAAAAAAAAAAAAAAAGAGCCATTCATCACATTAAAATAATTACAGAATAATAGGCAGATTTTAGAAGGTATTTCAGGGCTTTTCCTTGTCTAGACTTACGCTGCAAGTAATGCTTTCAAGTTATTAAAGAATAAAGAAGCATCAGAAACGTTTTCTTCTAGGAGAAGAACAAGATTAAACTGAAACCACAGTAGTGGGGGTTCACAGTGTGCTCTCTTTGAAAAAGAAAGACTCTTTTTGGCAGGGGAAGGCTGGAAGGCACTTGTGAGAAAGGTACAGAATGGCAGCAAAATCTCCATCCATGCATATATCATCAGGCAGGTGTTCAGAACTCCCCCAGGCAAAGGGCCTTTATCACGCATTAGCTGATAAGAGCCCTCAGTTCTGTGCCTCCCCCTCGATGCTGCTCAGCAAGAAACCCTGAGGATTCCTGTCCAACGAGTTGCTCAGTCTGACCCTGAGCTGCAGGATGTGCACTGCAGCTCCGGGCAGAGCTGCTGTCCCTGTGCCTGTGTGATGTCCCTGTCCCTGTGTCCTGTCCCTGTGCCCTCTGTGGTTTCCCTGTCCCATTCTGCACTGCAGCTCCGGGCAGAGCTGCTGTCCCTGTCCCTGTGTGCTCTGTCCCTTTGTGCTGTCCCTGTCCCTCTGTGCTGTCCCTGTCCCTATCCCTGTGTGCTGTCCCTGTCCCTGTGTGATTTCCCTGTCCCTGTCCCTGTGTGAT
>WBMY01005670.1:447975-465076 GCA_013397315.1 Donacobius atricapilla
TGATGTCCCTGTCCCTGTCGCCTGTCCCTGTCCCTGTCCCCGTGTGCTGTCCCTGTCCCCGCGTGATGCCCCTGTCCCTGCCCCAGATCCAGCTCCTGGAGAACACCCTGCTGGACTGGCACAACCGCACGCTGCGCAACGACTACCGGCACGTGCAGCCGCTGCAGGGCCGTGTGGTGGAGGCCTCCTTCCCGGCCCACCGTGCCCAGGGTAAGGCCCAGGGGACCCTGCACGCCTGGGGGGCACCAGCACCCTCGGGGAAGGTGTGAAACTGTGAGTCCTTTCGGTTCCTGGGCTGGGATCCCCTGTGCGGGAGCAGCAGTGTCCCTGCTCAGGTGGAGGTGTCTCCCTGCTGGCACCCCTGGTTTAAGGGGTCACACACCTCCAGGGTGGCTGCTGCTACCTGGCACCACGTCGGGACCCTCAGCTCAGGTGTGTCTGGTGCCTGGAGCGTGTGGGAGCAGCTCTGGCTGGGCAGCCAGGCACCACACAGAGGAGAGGAGCTGCATGTTCAAGCAGGGGTTTTGCTCAAACTAGAGAATGTACCAGGGTAGGTCCCAGCCTTCTGTAAATTCAGCTGTCTGACTGCTCCAGCAGAGTGCCATCCAGAAGAATTCACCCTTAGGCTGGATCAAATCCAGGTGCAGCTGCAGGACATGAAGACAGAGCTGCTGAATGGACTGAGCCACACAGGTAAGAAACACAGGTTGGGTCCAGCTCACCGTGTGAGGATGCAGAGCCCATGCCCTGCTGACCTTGGTGGCCCAAACCATTGACAGGTTTGGTACTGACACACTCAGAATTGGTCCCATATCTGGGCCTGCTGATGGAAATCCTTCAGCACCATCAAGGCCAGCCCTAAGCTACTCCCACAGAAGCTGCAGGTCTCTCCTCACACATGGGAGCACATTTTTACACACCGTGAAAAATTTCAGCTCAGATCCCCCAGGATAAATAATCATCACCTCTATTTTATATAATATGAGAAAAGAGGAGGAAGGAAGGAAAACCACAATTTTCCCAAACATTTGGATGGGGGAGCTCAGCTCATCTTTTCATCATTTCAAACCCTTCCCTGCTGGCACAACACACACCAGTAACTGGAAACTCAGACTACACAGCCCTACCACTTCTGTGGGTGTTATTCTCCAGAATTTGGGCTTACTTACAGGAAACGTTACTGCTGGCTTTTTTGGTGATTTCAGGTACGAAACCCAGCACCTTCCCAGCTTTCTACTTCCCCGTGGAAAACATCGAGAGCTTTGTGGAGGTCCATCCCCTGCGTGCTGTGTCTCTGCAAGCCTTCACCCTGTGCTTCTGGAGCAGAGCCCAGGCCGTGGGCAGCCAGACCGTCCTGTCCTACTCCACTGGGGAGAGCGAGCACGAGCTGGTGGTGACCGTGGGCTCAGAGCTGGGGCTGGGGATAGGAGGGCACTTCCTCAGCTTCCCCCTGCCGCACGGGGCGCAGGGCTGGCTGCACCACTGCATCACCTGGGCCTCCGGGGAGGGGGCAGCCAGCCTCTGGCTCAACGGAGCCGCCGGCAAAGCCCAGAGCCTGCAGAAGGGGTACGTGAGCCGGCCCGGGGGCACGCTGCTCCTCGGCAAGGCCAGGGACCCCCTGCTTGGGACCTTCTCCAACGGGTTTGCAGGCTGGCTGAGCCAGGTGAAGCTGTGGAGCAGGGTGCTGGGCGCCGCGGAGGTGCGGGCGCTGGCGCTGTGCCGGCCTGGGCAGCCCCAGGGGGACATCATCGCCTGGGGGCAGAGCCCCATGGCGCTCCTCGGGGGGGTGCTCCTGCAGCCCGACACCAGCTGCCACTGAGCACAGCCTCTGCTTTCTGAAGGCGTCGAGAGAATCCCAACTGTTTGTCGGGGAAACTGAGAAAAACTCGGATTGTTTGCTTGTTTCTCCTCCTGCTTGGGTGTAGGCTCACTCCTGGTAGGCTCCAGGGTGTTTTTCCAAGAGACCAAAACCTCCGTCAGTGAGATAAAAGCAATGAACTGCAGAATCTGGCACAGTCCAGCAGCCTGGGTTGTTACATCCCTCTCGGGGGTTGATGTAGATCCCCATACACGGATTTTTTTTTTCATGCCAAAGAGCTGCTCTCTGGTCAGAGGAGCTGCTTTCTCAAATAAAATTTCTCTCCCACCCCTCACCCAGTCTCAGTTTCTCACCATCTTCCCTGCTTGTCCCTCCTGTTTGCCGCCACCAACTCACCATGGCTTCCCTCGCAGTTGTATCCCACGGGATGTAGAGCCCTGGCAGGACAGGTCCTAGGACAGTCCTTGTGCCTTGGCCAGGGGCACAACTTCACCTTCTTTTCTGTAGTGGATGTAGAGACAGAGCATAGAAACAGCTCCTTTTTCAACACTTACAAATCACAACCTTGAGCACAGCTATATTGTATATATAAACTAATTTTCTAAGGTTAAAGTCAATCATGTGGAGGATTCTCCATCTACTACACAAAATCCATGCCAAGCTGTTCAACAGTTCTGCTTTTTTTCAAAGCAGAGGGCAGCACGGTGATATACCAAATTAAATTTAATTCCCCCTTGCTGGACCCTCAAACACACCAGCGACAGTTCCTCAGAGGAGTTTCGTGCACTCCTTGCACACAACTGCCGCACACCCAGCCCAGGGGCTGGCTTGTGTCACCAGCACTCCAGGGACACACATCACCAAGTGCCATCACAGAACTGAGCTGCCTGAGGACATTTCCCTTTCCTTGGAACAAGAGGAGGACCTGGCTGCATTAGGTTTGCAGCTGGATTTGATCGTAAATGTCTGTTCCAGCCTTCACAGCTCCGTGATGGTCAGATGAGCATCGAAGGAGGAATCCCCGTATTTGTTTTCCTGCTGAACAGATCCTGTCAGGCCAAACACAGCTGGGTCACATCTGACTGCTGGAGAGCACTTTCTTCTCGTCCTGCTTGCCCAGGGGGTAGGAAGCTTTGAGCTCCTGGCTTTCCTGAACCTCCACTTTGTTCCTCTTGGCCATGATCCTGTTGATTTCCATGAAGGTTTTATTCTTGGTCTCAGGAACAACGAAGAAGATGTAGAGCACGGTGGCCACGCAGATGGCACAGAAGAGGAGGAAGCTGTAGGGCCCCAGGCCAGCCTAGGGCAGTGACGGAGAGGAGAGAGCAGGGGTCAGGCTCCAGGTGGGAGTTTCCTGCTCTGGACCCTGCACTGCCTACGGAAAATGCAGCCACACTGAGGTGCGCGTGTTTTAAGCTGAACAACTCGAAGTTGGGCTGGTTTTAGATTCTGTCTTCTCAAACCACCACCACAGGTTTATCGGACATTTACTGGGAAAGGAGGGTGAGGGTCTGCTCCCTACTTCAAACTGAGCTCAGCAGCTGCCTTGGCACAGGTTAAAGTCGGGGACTGCAGCAGTTTGTGGGTCACTGCTGCTGGGGGAAGTTTGAACCGGGCACCCAGATTTCAGAAGCTAAAATTGTCCCCCTGAGGCATACCCTGCAGTGGAGGATGGGGAATTTCCCACCTTTTCCAAGCTCCTGAGCTCAGGATGAGACCTGGCAACCAAACTTTCTTTCAAAGCCTGTGCAACAGCCAGGTGTGAGGAGAAAATGCTGAGGACCGTCAGTCTCTTGCCCTTAACACAATCCCACACACCGGTTTGAGAACCAGCAAGTGCATTTAGAGCTCCTCAAAGGCTCTCTGTAAGAACACGGGGGTGAAGAGGCCGATTTCCAGCCCAAGTGTTGCCCTGGGGTGGGGTCCTTACCTCCATGTAGAGGAACACCAGCCCCACGGTGAAGTTGCTCAGCCAGTGCACAGAGCCCCCCACCATGAACGCCGCGGGTCGGGACGACTGCAGGAACATCTCCGTGATCATCACAGCAGGAATGGGACCTGCAGGGCAGCCACAGCTGAGGAAATCCCAGAGGCAGTCCCCTCACTCTGAATCCCTGACCAGGCTGCTCATTTCGGGGGCAGACAGTGTTTAGAAGCACCCAGTAAATCAAACAGGGGTTAAATTTAAAGGAAAAAAATGGGGCAATTAAATGACTTGCACAGGGCATGGCCACCCGGGGTGAAATTCAGCCTTCCTGGATGAGCTCCACAAAGGTTTTGGTGGGAAATTGAACACAACACCTGGCTTTAGCCAGCCTGTGGAGACTGTGAGCACTTACTGGGTCCGATGGCGTGTCCGATGATGTAGGCAATGACACAGACTATGCTGAGGTAGGACATCCAGGAGACAGTGCTCTGCAAGGATTGGATCACAGGTTAGATGTGGCTCCTGTCTGGACAGCAGCAGCACATTCCAGGCACCGTTCACAGTAAGATTTGAAGGCATTTAAAGGCAGTGTCACCCTTCAGTGCCGGACACGTGCATAGCTGGGCACAGAAAGCACCCCTGGCTCTGATCCCTGCTGCCAAAGGGATGCAGCAGGAACTGTGAACGTGGCATCCTGCGAGGAGCATCCCGGCAAGCAGGATCACAGCTTTTCCTGCCTTTCTTTAAGGCAGATGTGCAAGTACAGAGACCTTTCATCCTGCCCCCTCCTCCCCAGGGCCTAGAAGCATCCTCAAAATATTCCAATGGCCTGTTCCCTGTAAAGTCCAGAATCATGGGTGGCACCACCTAAGCCATTCATACACACCTGGAGATTGAGAGCCAGAGTTAGGACTGCACAGGAGGCAGAGCACAGCAGAAAGCCAGCCAGGAGAAGGATCCTCCTTCCCAGGGATTCCACAATGAAAACCTGGGAGAGACAGGAGAGGGGGAGACGCCAGGGGCTCAGCAATTGCTGCAGATGTTTTTGCCCAAGGGACACCCCAGGGCATCTGTCATGGAAAGCATCTCCCAGTGTATGCAAATAATGCTCTAGTGGAAGGTCTTTGGGGTGAGGTGACCTTTAAGGTCCCTTCCAACCCAAACCATTCTGTGACTCAAGGATTCCATGAGCACAACCTGATTTAAACAGGGGAAGGGAGACTGGGCAGGTCAGAACTCGCGGAGCCCCAGCACAAACTCACAGCCAGCAAAGTCATGACGACGTTGATGGCCCCTATGGACACGGTGATGTACTGGATGCTGCTGCTGGCCACTCCTGCTGACTCAAAGATTCTGTCTGCATAGTAGAAGACCTGCCGCAGAACCACAGCTGAGTTAATACGAGGCAGGACGTGGGAATCCCCCTTTTGGCTGCTTTAAATCCTGACACTGATGCACAGAAGCCTGAGGACAGAATTTGTCCATTTCTGGAGACGCTGGTGTCTGGGTCTAGGCACAAGCACTTTAAAAACATTCCAATTATCATTACCAGGGCAGCTGACTCTGTACCTTGTCCGTGGAGTTGGCACTGGCCAGGGCTGACCCACCCCTGTGTGATGCTGGGTGTGTCCTGGGTGAGCACCCGCAGGGTTCCCTCCCGTGTCAGCACTGCCCCCATCACCCCCCTGAAGTTGCACCCCTCGTCTGTGCCCTTCCCCACTCACCGCATTGACCCCCGAGAGCTGCTGGCCTGCCATCATGACGATGATGGAGATGAGCTGCCACCTCAGGCCCCTGAAGGTGAAGAGGCTGAGCACGGAGAACTGCCCTTCCTCCTTCTCTGACTGGTCCTCCTGGTACATCTCCTGTACCTCATCCTCCACGTCCTCCCGGCCCCGCAGCCTCTGCAGAGCTGGTGGGGAGAGCGCAGGCAGCTGCGAGCCCCGGCTTTGCAGAGAGCTGTCCTGCTCCAGGCCAAGCCAGAGCAAGGTGGGACCCTGCTGCTTCCCTGGTGGGCACCTGGGGATGCCCAGGCAGGGAGAGGAGCAGCGCTCCGAGAATTCCACCCAGCAGGGGAGAATTCCACGCTGCCGTGCTGGTGTCCCACAGGCAGGTCCAGCCCAGCCCAGCTGCCCTCCCTCCCGAGGCAGGGTGGGGGGCTGTACCTCTCCGTGCCTGCTCCTCGTTGCCCTTTTGGATGAGCAGGTACCTGGGACTCTCGGGGAAAAAGGGCAATGTCAGGAGCTGGATCAGGGATGGGATGCCAGTGAGCCCCAGCAGCACAGGCCACCCTGCAGCAAGGACACGAGGCAGCAGCTGAGAGAAATCCTCCCCCTGTGGAGCCCAGGGACAGGTCCTGAGCCAGAGCTTTACCTTTAGCATTCCCGAGGATGCTGCTGAGACCGAGGATCTGAGCTGCGAGGATGCCAATGGTGATGAAGAGCTGTGGGACCACCCCAATGGCTCCTCTCAGGTTTTTGGGGGACATTTCTCCAAGGAACATGGGAACCACATTGGAAGCCAGACCTAGAAGTTAAGAGAACGGCATTAGACATGCAGCTCAAGCCCCAGCAAGCTGCTGATTTCCCACAGGGAACAACAGAGATTCCTGATGAACCACAGGATGCACAGGAACTTCCCAGCCGAACCCTCCTGCTCTGAGTGTCTGGGTTATCAGCTGCTGGGCAGCAAAGCCTTTCTGGAGTCTGACAGGCCCAGCAGGAGCCTGCCTTGCCTACAGAGCCAGCAGATGATCTGGGGGTGTCTTGGTTTGAGTGCTCAGTGCTCATCCTCCTAAAAGCAGCTTTCTCCCAGCAGGCTCTGCCAGGAACAGCAGAACACAAAGAAAAATTGTGCTGCTTCAGGTCTGGAAACAAACCCCAAGTATAAGAGAGGAACTTTTGCTTCCCCTCAAACAAAAAGGGAAATCAGTACCCTAACACGCCGATGTGAAAGTGGAAGGAAATGACTTTGTGTTGGCTTTTTAAAATTCCCTGCTCAGTAATGCCGTGCTGAGAGCTTTGCTGCTGCTCTGAGATGTCTTGCAGGTGGCTTGCTGGAATTGGTATTTATGCTCTAATAAGGACACCAGGGACACGGTTATTTTTAGGGACATTCTAGGGCTGCCCACAGTGACCCCAGCGAGCTGCCAGCTCCTGTGCTTATGCTGTAAATCCTGGCAGGTCCCGAACTCCTGGAATCAAATGACCACAGGGCGCTCTTATCTGACATTTCTGGAGGCCTCAGGCTTCAGGAGCCCGGTCCTACAGAGGTGATCAGGCTGATACTTGAAAGCTAAAAGGCCTAAAAGGCGCAGAAACAAGTGCCACCAGGGCCAGAGGGTGACACTGGGATCCTCCCAGATCCCGCCCAGGCACAGCACCCACAGTTCAGGCCACAGCAGCCTGAGAAGGACAAGCCAGGGCAGCCAGGCTGGATTTGGGTTTTGGCTATAAATAACTGCCAAGAGGGATCACATTTAACAAGACCCTTAGCATTTATTCCAAGCTCCAGTGCTGAGAGCAGCTGCCAGGTTTAAGGGAATCAAAAGCCAAAATAGAACCGTTAGATTTAAAAAAAAAAAAAAAGGAAAGCAAGAAGCTGGCTTGGGAAAGCAACTTGATCTGTACATGCAGCAATTACAATTGGTGAGCTAAGGCAGGAAATTTGTCTTTACAAGCTATCCCAGCTCATTAACAAACCATGGAGTGTGCCAGTCTCACCAGCCCAAAGCCAATTAATGGAGCCTAAATGCTCTTAGGACCCTTACAGACCTGGCTGTGCTCGGGGTACCCAGCATGGTTCTGTTTGTCCCCTGTTCCTGCAGCTCCAATAAAGCCACTTACACTGGGAACACACAGATATCCTTGGCTTCCCTGTACCCCTGCAGGAAATCCAGTGGCTCTGAGCCCTTTGCTCTCCCTTTTAACATTTCTTTTCTCCTGCAGGAAGAACAGTCAGTTCCAGGACTGGATTATTGGGTCTGGCGATGCTTTTGATGGATTATTCTGGTTATGTTAAAAAGGAAAGAAGCAGACTATCTGCTTGAAGTTGTCTGGGAAAACAGATTATCCCCAGCAGGTTTGCTGGCAGTGGGAGCTGCAGTGCCCAGCAGAGGTTTATTGCTGCATTTACAGACACACATCTCCGCCCCACAGCTTAAATTCCAGTCCCAGGGCCATTATCTCCCAAAGATCTTTAGTACTTCTGCACCAGGCTAAAGCACAGCTTTGTCATGCAGATTCTAAAGTGTGCTACCTGTGAAAGCACGTGTTGGGAGAATAAAACACCTTTACTCAGCCAAAGAAATATTTATTGCTCTCCCTTTACCATCCACTTACCAGCAAATATTCCCATGACAACACGGGAAAGGATGATTACTTCAAAGGTTTTTGCCAGCTCTGAGGTTCCCATAAGGATTGCAGCAGCGATGGAAAAGAGGTTATTTATCAGCAAAGTGCCCTTTCTGCAAAGTAACAGGACAAGAGTTGGATCCAGCTGGGCATTCCTAACTTGCAGACAGATCCCCTCTGTGTCACGCTGTCCAAAACCCAAGTGCATCATGCCAAACACTGATCAAGGAGGAAATGGCAATCGCCACATTTTTCCTGCAGGCAGTGAAGGCTTCCAGAAAGAAGTGAAGTTTCTCAGGAAACCTGAGCAGCAGAAGCTGGGCCCGACCTGAGATCGCAGGACCTGCTTTCCTCTCTGCCCTGGCCGGCTCAGTGCCCAGCCCTGGCCATTCCAGAACCACATGAATTCCTCCCCAGTGGGCAGACAAGGCTCCTGGCTGAGCCCAGCAGCTCTCCCTCATCCAGCTGCCTTAGCCTCGAGGTGCGTGGGGCAATTTCTGGCTGCTGAAGGGCTGGGCAAGGTGGAGTCACCAGGAGATAACCCTTATCTCTCGCAGAGTGAGGGCAGGACCTCAGGCACGCACTCACTCACCGGCCACAGTTGTTGACCATCGGCCACACCATGAGTGACCCAAAGAGGCCACCCAGAGGGAACATGGACACCGTGAGAGACCAGAGCAGCGTCTGGAAGCCTCCATCCATGGGCACCCCCGTCCTGTCCAGGTAGGTTCTGTTGTAAAAGTCCTGCATGTACTGGAACGAAACACAAAGCAGATTCAGCACAGAAAGTGCGAGTTTCATGCTGTAAAGGTTGGGTAACAACAAACGCCATAAAGCTCTGCCATAAAATAACTGTCCTGATTAAAAAAAAAACCCGGCATGGGTGAGCTGGGAAAGGAATGCAAGAGAGGGATGGAGAAGCCGGGGTGGGAAACTGCTCCTACAGCTTGTCGTGCCCTTTGGGATGCGCCTGCTTCCCAGAGCTCATCTGTCCCGGGCACTACGAGAGGACCAGCCCGTGCCCGCAGAGCCCCACAGAAATTTGATTTACACGGTGTTATGTCTCCCAGGCCGGGGCGCTCACCGGGGCGGGAGAGTTGATCACAGACACGTTGTAGCCGTACTGGAAGGAAGATCCAAAGGCAGAAACCAGAGCTACCAGGGCCAGGGGAAGGGTCATTTTCTGCAGAGGGAGAGAAAAAAGCATCAACACCTCCTTGGAAGCGGGTCTGGCTCTTAGGCATCAATAACATTCAGTAAAAACAAAGCAACACCCAAAGTCTTGCTTTCTGTGTTTTCCCCTTCGTTTTGCTGCATATAAAAGCCCAGTGGGTTGTTTCCGTTACAACTCATTTTGTTCTGCTTGATATGCCCACAGTCGTTAGAGTAATTCACTCTGCTTTGCTGGTATTGATGAATCATTTGGATGATTAATTTTTTTTTCAAGTTACCATTCTTAAAACACCACACTGCAGGGAGAAAGGTTGTATGCAATTATTCTTCTCCAATGTGCAAATTGGGCAGTGGAATAACACAGGACATTGGCACAGGAGGGCTTTAAAAAGGAGAGATTTTTGCATCACGTGGCAAAATCCCTTTCCTGTTCGTTCTTTCTTCCTCTGCATTTTGGGACAGAGCTATTTATGGATCTAACTGATTGCCACTGAAGCCAATTAGAACTTATCCAAGCAGCCCACGGAGGGCTTGGTTGAGGGGTACAAGAGCTGCACTTTGCACTGGAGCAGAGGAGGGGAATTGCCTTCTGGAGCAGGATCAACACCCTGCTGTGGGCACACATTCCCCAGCCTCACAAACAACCGAAACAACTGGCTTTTCGGGCTGTGTTGACAGAGCTGCGTTGTTGGGGTTTTGTTTGGCTGGCTTTTATAGCTCGCTAATGCGTCTCACTGCTGCTACATCAATAAAGTCATTTTTCATTTTCATCTCGTTTGCTGCCACCATCACCAGCCTTAATGGCCTTAATGTCTGCGAGGTTTTCCATCCCAGCACTCAGCTCAGGTCCCACACAAGGCCTCTGTCATTTCCCTAACTGAACATTTGTCCAAATAGCTGCTGGTGCTTCTTTCTATTCCTCAGAATCTCTGGCAGCTCAGCCCCAGGGGTCTGCAGAGTTTAAGGTGTTACAGGAGATCGAAATTCCAGTCGATCTCAGCCCAAGGATCAGGAGGAAGCTGAGGCTTCCAGCTCCGTTTTCTAGGAGGAGACAGCTGACATTCCCTCATTGGTGATGGAAAGCAGCTGCCTTGCTGTCATTAACCAAATCCCCAGAGCCCAAAAGAGCCACTGGTGTTAATTATTGACATCCAGCACTTTGAGGAAAACCTCTGGCGTTCCCCAGCAGCGCGCTGTGCAAGACTCCCCAAACAGTGCTGTGAAAGGCAGCCCCATCCAGAGGCATCTGCAGCCTAAAACTGATCAGAAAGTAGGAAAGAAAACTCACTCACAGAAGGGGAAAGTCACACAGAAGGTACAGGGTGGGAGAGCTGCAGACAATCACGAGACTCAGTGCATCACTGAGCTGCAGACAGACAGACACAAACTGGGCTCCAGAACAGAAACATCTCAGCCCAAAAGATCATGGTCTTTTCCTCTCTTTACAGGCACCCACAGATCCCCAGGGCTGGACACGTATCCCTGTGGGAGACTCTGGCTGGAAGTAGGCAGCCAACACACTCACCCCCTTGGCACCTTCGCTGCCCTCGGAGCTCTCCTGCTTCTCTCCTTTCTGCTTCATGTTGGTGTGGGAAGCACAGATGCTGAGCACAACTCCTTCCGGCCAAGGCAGCGGCGGGGATGGAAACGCCCTGCACAGAAAAACCCCTCCTGTGACCCTTGCAAACACATCCAGTCGATGGCAGGCTCGGTCAGCCACTGTGGCTGATCATCCCCTTCCTCTGCCTGCCTCTCCCGTGGCTTCACTTCAGTTTTCTTTCCAAGTGCCAGATGTTCAGATGTTCTTTTACCAGATGCTGTCTCAAACAGAGGGGCTGCCCCATGGCAGGGGGCACAGGCTCACCTCTCCAAGGAGAAGGGGCAGAGCTTTCCGCCAGGGTTGGCAGAAGGAGCCAATTTCCCCCTGAAATCTGTGCATGGCCAAGCAGAGGCCATAGAGCTGCAGCTCCTGGGGTGCCACCGCTGGAGATGCTGCATCAGGGAGCAAGGGGAGCAGCCCTGGCAGCAGAGAGGGGGCTTGTCCTGAGCCACAGCACTGCAGCTGAACCCCACCACCCCCCTGCAACACGGAGCTGCCCCGGGGCCAAAATGCTGCTCGTGCTCTCACCTTGCAGGGCCCCGCGGGCTCAGGCACCGCTCAGTCCTCAGGGCTCATCCTCCCGGGGCTGTGGCTGGGACAGCGGCTCCTCCGGGCACTTCAGTTCCTTTCCCTCTCCATGCAAGGGGTGCCCCACGTGCTGCTGGCCCTCTATTAACCAACCTCCTGTGTTATGGGATTGCTTTAAGGGCCCAGGACCTCGTTAATCATCCACCACAACCGTGGAGTTTATCAGGGAAACGCAAAGTTCACAGGCATCCCCGGCAGCCGGAGGAACAAGAACCAAACCTCCTGTTTATTGCTCTGTCTATTCTTATCAGCCAGCTCAGAGAAAAAAGAGGCATCTCTTGAGCAACACCTCTTTTCCACATGTCCTGCATGCATGCCCTGGCTGGCTGCAGCATCGCCTCCTCCGCGTGGAAGCAGCATGCCCCAGAGCAGGAGGAAGAGCAGAGCCCTGCTGCTCTCAGTGCGGCGGAACTGAGTCCCCACATTCCTCGGCATTTCTCTTTTATTGCCTTTCTTTTCAGTGAACAGCCTGAAGGACCCTGGTGCCAGGTACCTTGATGGGGGTCACACTCCTGTGTCCCAGCTGCCAAAGCCACAGCTCACTCAGCAGCTCGTGTTCTCACCTTTACAGAGATTAAACCAAGAGGGAAAAGTCTTCTACAGCTTGGGAAACCGCAGAGAGGGCACATTTCCATCATGGAACTCCAGTCCTTGAAAAGCAGTGTCACCCTCTGGGAGCTCTCGGCAGAAGGACAGCTGCTCTGCCACCCAGTAAATACAGGGAAGGAGAATTCTCTGTCATGGTCTTTAAAGTGTGTTCCTGAACTTGACGAAATAATCTTGAAATGTACAGGAGTCAAAGAGAACACATATGTTTGTCATCAAAACCCCTCATCAGAGTAAATATTTGCTTATTGCAGCAGAACAGTTTGAATATTTTCCAAACACAGCAAGAATGTGGTAGCAGCATCTCTAAGGTTGTAATTGGCTCTTGGATGATCTTGGAAGAGAGGCTGGTGAAGGGAGACGGGATAGGAAATCAACTTCTTGGATTTTCAAAGCGAGTGCAGGGGTGTGGCATCTTCAGCTGGGATCCCGTTGGACTTGGGCAAAGGACAGAGCCAGGAAGGAGCAAAGAGCTGATTTCCCAGGCGTTGTACCAGCACATTTTCCATTTCAGCTGCAGCAAACCAAGGCTGGACGTCTGCTCCTCACCCCAGAGCATGTGTGCCTGCAGACTTGAACTCCACTCCGTGTCTCCTCTGCCCTCACCCAGGTCATGGCAAGAGTTCCCCTGCACGTGATTTATTTACCCTCAGCCTACTGATCTGTGCTCAAGGCTGGACCCCATGAAACCCTGGTATCTTGGGGAGAAAAAATTACTAAGAGGGCAAACTTAGTTTCCAGGAGAGTACATCTGCTGGGGAAGGTTAGGGGTGAGCTCTGGAAGGTGATGTTGGAGCAGGAGCGGGCAGCCAGCGCTGCTGCAGAGCTCACTGCTATGCCCCCCTGAGGAGACATCCCACGGGACACATCCACCAGTGGCACCTTCTCACCTGCATTTTGGGAAGGAATTGCACATTCAGGCAAGGCTAATTCGATATTCTGGGCCCCTGAGCTCCAACAGGACTTTAGGTGAAACAAGGACTTAAGAAATAAATGATCTGCCTGGAAATAAGTCATAGAGAGACCCTGCTTTATCAGCTGTACACACGGCTTCCAGTCAGACAAGGAGAGGCAGGTTTGGCAGTCTGATCCCCAGCACCAGGAAAGGGCTGGATCCACAAGGACTCAGCAGGGAACAGCAGCAGAGCTGGGGCTCTGGCCCCAAGAACCAGACGAGATCCTATTTTTGCTGCACAAATGCAATGCTGGGCAGCGTCCTGGTAGAGAAACGGAACTTTATTTTGTAAAAGCTGGAGAAAATACTTTAAAAACCAAGCAAGTGAGGAGCTGTGGATACGGCAGAACATCATCTCCAGATGGCACACAGAGCCCCATCCCCTGCCCAGCCTGATCCAAGAGTGCCAAGGCACAGACAAAGCTCAGGAGCTCAGAGGTGGGCACTGGCCTGCTGCTGGCAGGGGCTGTCCCTGCTGGAGCCTGGGGGCACATCCCGCTGTCCCTGAGCACGGAGGGAGCCTGCAGGGCTCTGATCCCCGCAGGAGAACCCCAAACCACAAACCCCAACGGCCCCTGAACCCCACGGAGGAGGGAGAAACACCCACCACCAGCACAAAAGAAACATTGCTGTCCCTGTTCAAGGGAAGAGCAGGAGCCAGGCTGGAGCTCCCGGGAGGGCTCTCACCCCACGGCTGAAATCCACGGCCAGGACAATCCTTCCAGCAGCTCCTGGAGCTTTCCTGTCCCCACTGAGTTTGTTCACCTCAGAACTCACCACGCACTGGCCTGGCTAGGCAGAAGAGCAAGACCCCAAACAAGTTCTCAGGTTTACAGTGGAGATAAACTGGGGTGCAGCTGAGCAGGGTGTGCCAGAGGATCCTGACACAGCTGAGGACCAGAGGCTGCGGCGTGCGAGCGAGGAACGGGACCTCTCCTGGGCTCAGCCTCTCCAGCGCCGCTTTCCCCGGGCTGCAGCTCCCTCTGTGGGACGGTGGCACCACCCCTGACCTGCAGGAGCGAGTGACAGTCACCCCGGGGCTGTGCCACCACCCCTGACCTGCAGGAGTGAGTGACAGTCACCCCCGGGCTGTGCCACCACCCCACACCTGCAGGAGTGAGTGACAGTCACCCCCGGGGCTGTGCCACCACCCCTGACCTGCAGGAGTGAGTGACAGTCACCCCCGGGCTGTGCCACCACCCCACACCTGCACAGAGCAAGTGACAGTCACCCCCGGGGCTGTGCCACCACCCCCGGGCTGTGCCACCACCCCACAGCTGCAGGAACACAGTCCCACTCCTGGAGCTGGAATTGTAACCCTGGCACCCTTTTGTTTGCTCCAAAAACGTTTCTCAGAGCTCTGTAATGGAAAAAGGCAAACTGAGACCATGGAATCTGTTTTGATTATTTTTGGTGTTGTTTTTTCTGCTGTTTTGTTTTCCCTTAAGCCAAGCTGGTGACAATTTTACTTTCTCTCTTCAGCGCTGGCTCCAAAAAAACTGAACACAGCATGATACTGTGTCTCATAAAATTTAAAAATTTCTATCCTACCTTTCTGCAAGAAGTTTAACACAGCTCCTCTTTCCAAGCCTTGTGGGATTCACAAGAGGTTGAGCTATCAAGGTTGCTATTTAGCTTTCAGAAAATTTTAAAAGCCTTTTGAAAGGAGGAAAAAACCTCTTGAAGTCATCTATGGCACAGATAAGATGCTTCCCTCTACCTTTCAAAGACTCCAGGGAGGCTGAAGAGCAGAGCCATTCAGCATCCCCGTGAAATGGGCCCAGGAGCTCTCGAGGACTCCCCGTGTTTACACAGCCTGTGCACATTAGGGTTTAAATACACTAATATCATTATAAAGTGAGTGCCAAGGTTTCAGGAAAGAACAGGACTCACCTCTGCCCGCAGCCCCCTAGGACCCTGTACCACTGAACTGTGCTGCTGCTATAAAAACAACTGCAATGAGCCAAAAAAGCAGCTTTGGGACAGCTCGGGGCCTGCAGCAGCTGCCCTCCCTCCCCAGACAGCTCACGAGGCTCCTGTTCCCTTTGCAGAAACCTCTTCTACAAATTAAAAATGGCAAGTGATGGTGAATAAAAAGTCCTTTGTTTTTATGGGCTGTGTGGTGTGGGAGAAGGAGAAGCGGGTGTGAGGACAGAGGTGCTCACCTGCCATGCCCAGCAGCCTGCCTGCTTGCCAGCATTCTGAACATTTATCGGAGCAGCCAGGACAGCTGCTCTGGGTTTCACCTCCTTCAGCTGCACCCTGAGCCAAGAGCTGCACCAATTTCTGCCTCACAGACAGAAACCCAGCCAGCCCCAAGTGCTCTGCCATGGATTAAGTTTGACACCCCCATGAACTCTGCAGCCCCTGAGGTCAAGCTCCAGGAAACGAGGTGCTCACACAACCAGACCAATGCAAGGACATCAGTGCCCAGCCTTGCACCTGAAATCAAGAGCTGCTCTCAAAGCTTTGCTGCCAGACACTTTCCAAGCAGGCTTGGGTGAATCATTTCCCCTCAGTTCCCCTCTGGGCAGCAGGGGCTGCATCCCCCTGTGGGGCAAACCTGGGGCACCGAGCATCTGCTCTGTGCAGTGCTGACAAGGTGTGTGTGCACGGGCATTTCACATCAAAACCAGCCAGGAATTCCTCTCCAGTTCTGACTGGTGTCCTGTTCCTGTGGGCCGGACAGCCCTGCGCTTCAGTTCCTGCTTTTACAGGAGGAGCAGCTCGGGGGGAAGGGAGCAGAGCTGTTCTGTGCATGGTTTGGGGGCGTGATGGGGCTGCAGAGTCAGACAGGGAACCCCCAGAGCAGCAGCAGAACCCCCCTGTCCCTGCTCCCTGTCCCTGCTCCCTGTCCNCTGCTCTCTGCTCTCTGTTCCCTGTCCCTGCTCTCTGTCCCCTGTCCCTGCTCCCTGTCCCCCATCTCTGCACGGGCAGGGCAGCAGGAAAGGCTCACTCTGGAGTTTTACCACGAGAGAAGGAATCAGCAGCAGCCAGGGGCAGCTCAGGTGCTGGAGAGCAGCAGCTTCGTCTGCTCGGGGCCGGGCACGTCCTTGTCCTTGTCCTTGTCCTTGTCCTTGTCCCTGTGGGGCTGTGGGTGCTGCCAGGAGCTCTGCGATCCCTGCCCGGGCCAGTCCAGCTGGCCACAGTGGCCGCAGCAGAGCAGGGAGAGCAGGCGGGCCCGGACCACCCGAGTGCACAGCACGAACACGATGCAGTTGGCTCCTCCCTGGAACGTGTTCCCGATTCCCTGCAAAGGCAGGGGAGGAATCACCCAGGGCTGCTCCCACGGGCACCCCCAGAGAAGAGCAGACCCCGTGTCAGACCAGCTGCAGCACTGAGTCGCCGACTTTGAGAACAAGGAATTCAGCAAAATGAGCGGGGTTTTCCCCCCAAAAGCACCCAAAAGCAGAGCAGGGCGCTGCGGTGTGCTGGCGCTGGTGCGGGCAGGAGCAGGCTGAGCCCTGCTGAGGACAGACAGACTCCCAACATTCCCGTCGGGGCTGTTTTCCCTTCGGCAGGCGGCCCTGTCCATCCCCGCCGGTGCAGCTTTCCTCTGCAGCCACTAGATGCTGCTGGAACTGCTCCTGCTGCACTGCTGCCACTGCTGCAGCACTGCTGCGCCCGGACATCCCAGGCAGGGCTCACCAGCTGCTCTTGCATCCCCCCGTTCCCCCAAAGCAGCGATAGCGGCAGCACCAGAGCCGTCTCTCCCCCCGCCCCGCTGCATCCTTGGCTGCATCTCCTGCAAGCACTCACGTGCAGCACCACCAGGACGGAGTTCTGCACGGCCGGGGAGTCGCAGAGGGTCAGGACGAAGCGCACCGTGCTCCAGACGCGCAGGAAGATGAAGATGACGGGGATGAGGATGAGCTTCTTGTCCGCGATGCTGCCGCGGGGCCGCCGCGCCGGGGCGGCCGGCAGGAGGGGCCGGTACTCGGAGAGGGCGGCGTGCTGGACGGACACACGGACACACGGACATCAGTACTGCCCCACAGACATGCACAGGACACACGGACATCAGTACTGCCCCACAGACATGGACAGGACACACGGACATCAGTACTGCCCCACAGACATG
>WBMY01005670.1:474286-486431 GCA_013397315.1 Donacobius atricapilla
CCTTTCCTTTCCTTTCCTTTTTCCTTTCCTTTCCTTTCCTTTCCCAAGGACAGCGCACAGCTCAGCTCCCCCGCCGAGCCAGAGCTACCGGAGTTATACACAGATTTATACTCAAACTGCGTCCTTTGCAAACAAGACCTTCTTCCAACGTCCCTTAATTACCACTCAGTTAAACTTCAGCCAAGCAGGCTTTACGCTTTTAGGAATTTATTTTGGAGCGTGATGCCTTCTGCATGTTCTTTATGGAAAAAGGAAGCTGCAGCAACTTGCATTTCCCCCGCACACAACCTGACACCAAGAGCTTTTTTAACTTCATCGTTATTGCAGGCTTTCTTTAGCCACCGTCTGACCCCTCAAAAAAATCCCACGAGACGAAGCTTTGTCAAGGCTGCATTCCCAGTTGTTGCTCCTACACGTTCTTGGCTTCCTCCTCGTTCCCCGACTTCCCTTTTCCCCACTTTCACAGCACCTATCACAGACATCCAGACAAACCACGTCGGCAAACACCCTGCCTGGTGAGTGCTGCTTTTATTTTGGGTGATGGATGTGGCTCCACAACACAGCTTAATTAAGTCTTGCCAGATAGAGAATCAAGATAAATCCAGAAGTTGCATTTCCACTAACTTGTGGCTGTGATTCAGAGATCCCTTTCTCCTCAGTTCTAAAAAAAAAAAAAAAAAAATGGCTCGTCAGGTCATCATAAATTGTTAAAATAAAAACCAGAGGAACGGATCTTTGCCTTAACAATCAGAAACAGCACAGGCAGAGGATTTTCTGCCTGGTCTCTCCCTGTTTTCTAAAATAGGAGTGTGGGAAGTTTGCACACAGAAGTCACCACTCAACAGCAGGGCATCCTCAGAGTTTGTGCGTCAAAACTGAGCAACAACAGGCCAATAATTCTTGCTAAAGATTCCCATCGCCTCCCATTTTCTCGGCACCTCCACGTGCAAGACGTTCAGCATCTCTGTGGCATTCGTGTCACCTGGCAGCGGGGAGCAGCTGTCTCTGCCCGAGCACACACCCCCCCTCCAGCCCCGAGGAATCTGCACTTGCCCAGAGAACAGAAACATTTGGAAACTGCCCAAAGACACATCTCAATTCAAAGGCAGCATTGTCTGTAGCTCAGGAATGAAAATCTAAGAAAGTCACTTGTCATGTAGCAACGCACACTACGAAAATTCTCCTTTCAGAATTTCACCTTCAGATGCTTTTACAGCATAGGCAACATGGTATTTGGTGAAAAGACACAGAAAATCTTTTTTAATGACTGGAATTCACCCCACTAACTATTAAAAGAGCTTTCTGACACACAGGCTGCACTCTGCATCTCATGAAGCACTGGGTGAGCTGTAACTACATAAATTTACCTCCACTGTGAGACAGAATGTACTGATATAACCTTTTAATTTTTTTTTAATGGCTTCAATATGGAGTTTTTACTTTACCTTTGCAGCTGGGCAGGAAGCTGGGCTGAGGCACAGTTCTCCATTAACTGGGAGCCTGGTCATATGCCTTGGGGCTTTTTAGTGGTGATTAGGAGCTGAGACCCCACAGCACCTCTGCATGTCACAGACAGCACCTCCAGAGCACCTGCTGGCCCCCGGATTTAGTGCCACAGCAGGGAGACACTTACATCAGAGACAAAGACACACCAAGGGAAAAGCACACGAGCAGGAGTTCTGCTCTGGCTCTGTTTCACTCCCCTGAGATGCTCGAAGGGAGGAGAGCCCGGGCTTCTCCCGAACCACGGAGACACTGTCACATCCCAGCTCGGGGCACAGGAGCGAGAGGAGGGACCGCTCTGCCCCCTGCGAGAGGAGGGATTGCTCTGCACCCTGCGAGAGGAGGGATTGCTCTGCCCCCTGTGAGAGGAGGGATTGCTCTGCCCCCTGTGAGAGAAAGGATTGCTCTGACCCTGCGAGAGAAGGGACTGCTCGGCCCCCTGCGAGAGGAGGGATTGCTCGGCCCCCTGCGAGAAGAGGGATTGCTCTGACCCTGCGAGAGGAGGGATTGCTCTGACCCTGCGAGAGGAGGGATTGCTCTGCCCCCTGTGAGAGGAGGGATTGCTCTGCCCCCTGTGAGAGGAGGGACCGCTCTGCACCCTTTGGAGCCGGTTGTTTCTGATATCCGAGCTTCCAGCACTCACTCTAGGGCCACAGAGGGAGTGACACGCTCTGATCCCAGCGTCCCCAGCACGGGCAGCGTCCCCAGGCAGCCCCAGCACCCACAAGAGGTCACTGCTGGCCCAGGCACAAGGATGGCTCGCCCATCACCGCCGTCCTGCTCTCACCAGCTCCTCTGCAGGAGGAGCCTCGGACAGCAGCAAAGGGACCGACCGTGGTCACCTTCCTCTGTGCCTGCACAGCTCAGACTTTCAGGCAGGAGCCCGGAAAAGAAGATGAGTCCAGTTTCATTAAACCCGTTAAAGAAAAAGGTTAAAAAGCAGACGAGCACTGCAATAACCAGAACCCCTTTAATGTACGAGATCTCAAACCACCATGCAGCTAATTCCAACCAAGGAAGCCAGAACAATTGCTTCTCACACTCATTAGCTTCTCAGGGCTCAGCCTGAGAGCAGTTAAGACACACAACTCCACCCCTCCCGGAGGAATCCAGAATTAAATGCATCCTGCAGAAGCCCCCCTGGCACAGCCCCTCAGCAGGGCCCGGGGGCCGTGTGAGAGCCCAGCCAGGAGCGCACAAACCTGAGACACAGACCTGACTCTGGAACTGCGGCACAACTGGGAGAAAAAGCCAGCCGAGAGTTTTACCAGTACCTGAGCTCTTCGTTTCCAGAATTGGGAGCGTTTTCCTGAGCCATCACCTGATCCTCAGGGGCTGTGCCCGGGCTGAAAGCAAAGCCAGGGCAGCGTGGGCAAGAGGAGGCTCCCGAGAGAGCTGAAAACCCCTCGTGCCTGTCCTCTGTGGCTTTTCTAGCATGTGACAAAAGGAAAAAAAAATAAAGCCTACATTTCTTGTGCTCCTGGCACAGATTAAGGACCTAATCCTTGGCTTCATTAACGCCTTCTCTTCCGTTCTGGATCGGCACTAACACTGACAGCGTTTGGTACAGCACTCTGAGAGACACCCGGGGCTGCCCAGAAAGCTCCAGAGTGATCGCTCAGAGCCGTCAGAGCCACCTCTCAGCAGTGCCCCCCTCCAGGCACCTTTCTTCAAGGAGATCAGAAGACTCAAGCCAAAAACCCAGCAGGAAATACGTTCCCCGCGTGTGTACCAAGGCAAACGGGCAGCAGGGCAGGCAGAGAGGGGCGGATATTGCATCCCCCGGAATTCCAACAGCTCCCACTCCCCTCCAGGAGCCAGATGTGCCACACAGCGAGATGTGCCACTCCTGGCACCACAGTGACTGAAAATGAGGGAATTAAAGCCAGTTTGGGTTTATTCCACGTCCTCTGGACGCACTAACTGAAAAGAAGCTGAATGAAAGCTAGTTTTAATTCATTCGCGGTCCTCTGGAAATGCCCTTGAAGCAGACCAACACAAGAGGCAGCTCCTGGAGTAACAAATCCTCAGCTGCTGGCAGGCTCAGGGTGGGGACGGAGGAATGGTGACCCTGGAAAAAGCTGCTGGGTCGGGCTGGGCCCGGGACTGAGTGCCCATCCCCAGGGAGCCCAGAGCAGCGTTTGTACCCCACACACAACACCCCCCGCAAGCCCAGGGGCTTTTCTTCCAGCAGGCAGAGGTGCTCAGTCATTTTAAACAGCTCCATTAGCATAAGAAAGTGTCGTCAGACTGCAGAGATGGCACAAGGATTCCAGCCAGCAGCTCTCAAAATATTAAAAAAAAAAAAGGCACGAGCAATGTGAATTTTTTTTGCAGGCAGAACGTAATTAGTGACACTGCTGGAACCAGGCCAGCAGCAATCAATGGATTAAAAGATGCTCCGAGTGTTGTGATAGTTATTAATTTCAAATTTAAATTAGGGGATTAATATGGGATATTCCTTCATGCTGCGGCTGTGTGGAGAAAAATAAAGATATTAATATTGTACATTCCATAATGAAATGGAGCGTGCCACCAACAAATATTAAAAATTACATTTAAGACTGGATCATAAGATCCACCAGCTCAGGCTCCAGCATGGAGGGGGGGATGGCACTTTGGGAAAGGGCACCGGAAAGGGCATTTCCAGAGAATGCAGAGGCTGCCTCTGCAGTGATCTCCGTGGCATTTTTCAGTGATGTTTCTCTAGTATTCTCGTTACCTATAATAGCAAGGTATGGACTGCACCTCTTATACTTCGTCGGCAGAAAACAGGCCAGATGGTAGCATTTTGGGGGTGTAGCTTTTGCTGCAAATCGAACACACTGTGCAAGGGAAAGGTTTTAGCACAGGTGAGACAGAAAAGCTGATAGTGAGAGCCTGCAGCTGGGAAAAAGCCACCAGGCACATCAGCCTCACTCCAGCGCTTTCACAGGAGTGATCTGGAACAGAAAAAGCGCAAAGCAGCAAAAGGACAGCTCTGCCAGAGGGAAAGGGTGCAAGAGAGCCCTCCAGAGGCCCTGGGGAAGGACAAGGAGAGAACAAAACTTGCAGCAGCGCGTTCATCCTCTCTTCCTCTTCCTCTCCGCTCCGGCGCAGTGACCTGAGGCATCCCGTGCGCTCCTGCCAGCAGCTGCAGTGCCGAGATCCCCGGGCAGCATCCCAGCCCCGAGCCCAACAACGTGCAGCACTTCTAGGGCAGTATACTTGCTGATTGCTTCCTTGACTATTGCTCACAACAACCAGCTAAGACACTGCCAAAGAAACACTCACAGCTGGCGTCACACGACGGGGGAAGCTGGGGCAGGGGGGCTGAGACCCTCCTCTCTTCTCATTCACACGGGGTCAGAGCCTGGGGACAAACAAAGAGTCAGGGAAGCAGCTGCAGCAGTCCCGAAGGAAAAGCTTTCCAGGGAGAGGAGGCTCAAACTCATAAATCAACAGTTTATCCTGTCCCTTACCCCCAAATCTTGGTTAGGGCCTGTAAAAATGACCAATATTAACAAGATAAACACCGCTCACTTGTCTGTAATCCGAATTTATCTCAAGTCTCCCACCCCACCATTCAGGCGAGACAGCGGAACAATAAAGTGTTTCCAAATGCTGAATAGTTTAAGATATAACCAGTTCAAGTGTTGGTGCTCACTGCACTGCACAGGGGGCACAGAGGCTGGACAGCAAGAGAATTAATTCTCTGGGAACGCACGGGAGAAAGGCACCAATACTCACCGGTGCTGAAGCCCGTGCACTTTGCTGTCACACCCTGAACAGCCCGGGGTACGCAGGATCTGGGGTTATCCAGCATTCCCGCAGCCCTCAGCTCCTGGAAACACACGGACACGTGGGGAGACAGCCTTCAGGACAAAGGAACTCGCTCCCCCTCTGCCCAGAGCCTCAGCAGCAGGGGATGGATTGCCCAAGGGCCCCTTGTGCAACACCTGAGTGCAAAGGTGCTGCCCAGGAGCAGCCCTGGCTTCCATCAGCCTCTGCCTCCTGTCAGGGATCCGCTGGCAGCCCCTCACCTGCAGATGCTCAGACATCTCAGCCTCCAGCCCCTCGCCCCGTGCACCGAGTTGCAAACTCCCAAAGCTCCAGGATCTGGTTTGTGTTTAGGTAGCAAGACGGAGCGAGCTGAGACGCTCGGTTCTTTCTTGCTCTCACCCTGCTTTGCTCACAGTGAAATTCTATTTCCTGTTCCACCAAGGTCCCAGAACGCTGCCACCCTGCAGAGAAAGGGGTGAGCACTCCAGGCTGGAAAGCCGATGTCAAACCCCCAAACTCCTGGCTCTCAGCAAGCCCCCAGCACGGTCAGGGGCTGGGAGCAGATGTTTTCACAGAAGACATGCAGGGATTAAAGACAAAACTGTTGGGTTTCTTGCCGGAATCACGACCAAGTTCAGTGGCTTCTCCCACGGGATGGCAGTGCAGGAGGTGGGGACAGCCCTGTGCCATCACAGGGGGCACACAAAGGTGGCACAAAGAGCTGCGACTGCCCATCCCTCCAGCCAGGACAGCAGAGCAGCCATGCCCACCCCGCACTGTGAGGGCAGAACAAGGGCTCCATCCCCTGCAGGCTGCACCAATTCATTAAAAAATCACTTCTGGGCTGTGCCCTTTTCACCCCGAGGGAAAAAAAGCAAACAATTCTAAAACATCAGAACCAAGACCTGACAACAGCACCCACCTGCCCGTGCTGCCAACACGTCCCACCCTGCAGGAGCTGCCTGGTTTAAACATCATCCCTCCAACCTTCCCCATCAGCAGCAGGACAAGCCAGACTATCTCAAAGGCAATTAACAGGTCAGGGACAAGCACAGCCATGGGAGAGCAAAACAATCTGGTACAGAAGAGGAAGATCCTGCTTCATCTTTCATCCTCCTCGGGGGACAGTCCAGGCTGCGGAATTGCTGTTCTGGGAACTGTAAAACTTTCCTTTGAGCCTCTAAAAACTAAGCATGGCAGGGCCAGGGAAAGATGTTTTGAGGAACATCTCTGCAGCAAGGTAACGACCCTGCTTTTAATTTTTCAAATCATTTTAGCTCCCCTCTGCTGCTTGCTGCCTGTAAGAATCCCTAGTGCTCTAGGGAAGGAGAAAACAAATATATTCACAAGCACATCTTAAAGCGGCGCCACTCAGAGTTTACATGGTCACATTCAGTTGGATTTTCCATTCAAGGGCTCCATTTGCCCCCAAATGACAATTTTCTCTTTAGAGAAAAGATAACACGACCTGTTTCACCTCACTTTGACTGTTGGGGTGCTTTGCCTGGAGAGAGGCGCCCCAGCCTGCACAAATCCCAGCAACTCACCCCCCTCTGCTGGGGTGGGTGGCTGGGTGCCAGCTCCTGCTAAATCTCACTGCAGGGGTGACAAAGCAGCAGGAAAAAGCTGCTTGGTGGATCATGTAACAGTGAATTAGCCAATGAAGAAACCATCACCATAAAACAACAAGCTGAGGGGTGTGGACAGTGGAAAAACTCTCCTGTTGCAGAAATTCTGCATTCCAAGAAAGGTAAAAGGTCCTGTCAGGTAAGATCTGCAGCACCCACTTTGTCAGCACAGAAATATGTGATACCACAAGCTTCATTTAATCAAGCACATTTGTTTCAGTTCATTCCCTGTGCTGTGTCCTCCTCCTGCTGTCAACAAGTGGAGTTTTACACTCCGACCAACCCAGTCACAGGCCCTGAGCTGGGAGCTGAAGAATTGCACAGTTTCACTAAAGAGCTGAGCAATTCCCACTGAAAACCTGATGTAAACAGATCCTCCGCCTCTGGAAGCTTCAAATATTTCCTGTGGTAAGGCAAAAGAAAGGTGAATTTTCATCTGTGAAATGTCTGGGTGAAACCCAGCAAGAGGAGAAAGTCTGAGTGAAAAAGACCAAGCGATAGTTTTCACACCTCAGAAAGATTCAGGTTGAAAACAGATATTTCCACTGCCTGTTTTAAGCCAGGCTGACTTCAAAACTACCCTGGGACGCTCAGTGTCTTTTATTCAGGCTGTTCTAATCAACCCTTTCTAGTTCTAAGCCGTGGAATTAGAAGTGATGTCTGAACTGAGTCCCTTATTCTCACCAGGATGAGCTGCCATCCCAGAGAAAAACCAGCCAAACCCTAAACAATTCCATGATTCCAGACCAAACCACCTTGGTGGTGGCAGAACAAATCTTTCCCTTCTCCCCCAAGATACCAACCCTTCCTCCTGGGAGCCTTCAGGCAGGAGAGGAAGGGCCTTGCTCCTCCATACACACTCAGCTTCCCTGACCTTCACCCTTACAGACAAGCTTCCCTTTTTAAGCTAAGAACACATTTGATAAATTCTGCCTTTGGCTTGGCACAAATCCCACAATACGAGGATCCTGAGTTTAAGGTTGGTGTCCCCAAAGGTTTTCAGGTTAGTGCTGTATTATCCCACCTTCTCCTGCAAAATCCCACCAAATCATCCAGAAAATGGTTCTGGGCTTGGACTCCTGGCAATGCTTGTTAAGCCCTGTCATTATTTCATTCTTCCCCTCCAAGCCCCCCATAGCATCCTGATTCCCCAAATACAGCTTAACAACTCCTGGTTGCCTTTCTTTAATTAAACACATGGCAGAAACTTCCCTTAAAGAGATGAACTGACACTCCCTAGAGAGAGGAGAGATTTACCAGGTCCCTCCAGGGCTGTGGCAGGAGTCCCTGGGGTCCATCTGGAGGCCCAGGTGATCCCACGCTCCTGCTCCCAGGTGATCCCATGTTCCTGTTCCAGGTGATCCAATCCTGCTGCTCCCAGGTGATCTCCTGCTCCCAGGTGATCCCACGCTCCTGCTCCAGGTGATCTCCTGCTCCCAGGTGATCCAATCCTGCTGCTCCCAGGTGATCCAATCCTGCTGCTCCCAGGGGATCCCACGCTCCTGCTCCAGGTGATCTCCTGCTCCCAGGGGATCCCACGCTCCTGCTCCAGGTGATCTCCTGCTCCCAGGCGATCCCACGCTGCTGTGCCCAGGGCTGATCCGAGGCAGGGCAGAGGAGCAGGGGCCCCGGGAGCTGCAGGCTCCTGCTCAGAGCTCCCAGGGCAGTTCCACCCCTCTGAAGGGCTGGGACTCCTCCCAGCGCTGCCACCACTCCCTGGCCGGGCTGGGGAAATGGGACAACACCTTTGCCCTGAGCCGCAGAACAAAGCAGAACTGACAGGAGCACGGGCAGAAGGAGCAGCTGCTCTCCGTAAAGCACAATAAAACAGGCAAAAATCACACCAAAACAGCAGGGGAGGAGTCCCGAGGGAGAGGCCAGCAGCTCTGCCCGCGGCACAGCTGCATCCCAAGCCCAGGCGATGGTCAGCTGGTCACTCAGCCCAGAGGACACGGCCACTTGGGCTCCTGCATCTCCCTGCAGGGACGGGAAAAGGCAGCAGCAGTGGGGCAGCCCTGGGATCACACCGCCGCTGCAAGCTCCCAGGAGCTTCTCTCCACAAACTTTCTGCACTCTCTGTAACAAGGAACATTCAGGGAGGATTTCGGGTCTTTGCAATACCCAAGATCTGCAGGACAGCTCTGTTTTGTCACTCAATCCCCTGCTCGAGGAAATACAGACAGAGAAGTTCCATAAAACGTGGTGCACTTAAGGATGCTATGAAGAAAACCTAAAGCAACGACATCCTCCCACCCCTCAAAGGCATCATATTGACAATCCACCTCATCTCACCCGAGCCCTCACTGGGGATCTCACTGAGCCTGGCTAATATCCCTGGCTTAAGCAACATTAAATCCCCACATCAGAACAAGGCAAAGCCACTGAATCAAGCCAGACATCACTTACTGAATTTCTCCACATTCTGCGCAGGGAGAAATAGGCTCACACAGTACCTCAGACCTGGGCTCCTTCCACAGCAGAGTTAAACAATTCCTTCTTTGGCAGACTCAGTGAAACCTCTCCCTATCTTTTAGATTTAATTTTTTCTTTTTACATGAAGACAAGCAAAAAAAAAAAGCCCTTTGCTTTCCACACTCTAGGAAATTCTGTTCTTCCCCTTGCAGTAAAAATGAGTAGCAGAGCTTTCATCACTTTTTTCCACCCTCTTCTCTCCCAAATGGGATCAGAGGTGTCCAGCAGTAACATCCTAAGCTCTGACTGCAAGGCTTTTAAAGCAGCCCTGTCTCAGTGACCACAGGAGCACCTTTGTGTCACCCAGAATGTTTTTCACACCTTAGTGCATGGACTCAGTGCATGTTCTCCTCCCTTAACACCATTCCCTCCCTGTATCTCATCTAACTTAGATAAAACACACCGACTGAAGCCAAAACCTTCTTTTAAAGCTGCTTTTTAGCAGATGCCAGGACCATATCTTGTCAGATACCACAAACAGCAGAGCTGCCCAGTTGGCCTCTAGAGAAGGTCTTGGAGGGGTTCTGGAGCTCACAGCATCAGCTCTCAGCTCCACCAGCAGCTGAGCCAGAGCTGAGAGTTGTGGCACAGACAGCCCAGACACCCTCAGCCTGCAGCAGAGCCTGGTGCCAGCCCCAGCCCCGGCTGCAGGGATGCTCCTGCAAGCAAAGCTGCCCCAGCTCCCTGCCAGCTCCACTCTGCAGAGCCAGGACAACCTAAGGACACCAGGCTGAGGGATTCTGCTGATTCAGGAGCTCGGGAACAGCCTGGGCAGAGTCCAGGCTGCTGCAGGCAGGGAGGACCAGCAGAGCTGTGACTCATTAACCCAGCACTGCAGAGATCGGGAGGCAGGAAGGGATCAGGAGGCAGGAAGGGATCTCAGGAGGCAGGAAGGGATCAGGAGGCAGGAAAGAATCAGGAGGCAGGAAGGGATCTCAGGAGGCAGGAAGGGATCTCAGGAGCCAGGCTGGGATCTCAGGAGCCAGGCTGGGATCAGGAGCCAGGCTGGGATCAGGAGGCAGGCAAGGCTCTCAGCATCCCATCCCTGCTCCAGTTTGTCAGCCCAAACAGGAATCTGCCAAGTTTATCCAACTCAAAGTGTTCCTGACCTGGCCTCCAGATCAGTCTGCTGGGACAGAGGATGCTGCCAGGCTGATCCACAGCAGAGATTTCACTGTCACAGCACCTTTTTTTAACTTGTTAAACTCAGCCTCCTCCTTTATCAGGACTTTGAGGGATCTTTGGAGAAGCCCCTGGACATGCCTCTCTCCCTTCCAAGGCCAGACGCACCAATTTTACATTTGTTACCCTCAGATGTTCCCCACATCTTCCTCCCCAGCCTGGCCTAGGCTACACCTCCCTAACAGAAAGGACCATCACCCCTGGAAGATTTATCAGCATTTATCAGCTCCCCAGGAGTGCAGTGCAATGTTCCAGACAAGGAGAGAATTCTGCACCTCAGCTGCTTCCCGTGCAGAGGTACAACAGCAGACTTACATCACCAGCGGGAAGAGTCCAACTCCATTTTCAGTAGCATGCAATTCTTTTAACTCCAGTTCCTCTTACCAAAGCCTTCTCTGGCCCTCTAGGTGAAGGATTCTTTATCCAGGGCTGCTCCAGGCAGGCTGGGCATAGGTTGAATGCCTGGTCACTTCTCCTACAATGTATTCAAATGAAAACAAAAAGAAATATATAAAACTGAAGGCTTGAATTAGATCCCCACTCTTGTATAAGCCCCTTCAGCTGAGTCTCTCTTTGGAAACAAAACAATGGCTCATGTGTTATTAACTTCTCTCCATTTGCACTAAGAAATGATCTGTACCAGTTACTAGAAGATTACTGCTGGTTTACCTTCAAAATACAAGGAAACACAGATTTGCCTACAAAACTGACTGCTTTTGGAGCCTCCAAAATACCCTGGCATATATACAGCTAATAAAATATCAAACTGACTGTAGAGATGAAAGATAGGCTGCTTACAAGTGAATGCATTCCATATCAGAGATACAGAGCACGGGTGGGCCTGTCCTCGGAATAAAGGCAAACCAGAGCTTCCCTCCCCCCTGTGAGCACTTGAGCTCTGTTATTTATCCTCTCCATCACAAAGGGAACGAGGAGGCGACACGCTGAGCCAGGTAACAGCTCTGGAGGCAGGATGGAGAGCCCAGTTGGTGCCAAGTGTGGCAGGAGAGGGGAGCAGCTGCCAGCTCCTCACAAAGAATTGAGCACTCAGCTTTATGTTCCCCCTGTAAACGCCTGACATGACAATGCATCCCAGAGAGCCCAATTCCACATCGGTTCGGGGACCTGGTCCCACACAGCTCCCCAGGATCCCTCCGTGCTCCCAGGCTGAGCTCAGGAGCATCCAGCCCTGCCTGCGCAGCTCCGGCGTGCTCAGTGTGAGCACACAGCTGCTTTTGGGGGCTATCCCTTCCTAGGATCCCCCAAAACCCAGAGCAGCACCCCCAAATCCAGCCTGCAATTTCTAGGAGGGGCTTGAAGGAAAAGGGCTACAAAGAGGAAGGAGAAAGAAGGCAAAAGGAAACCTTCTCAGCCCCGACATGACACACTAGCACATGACTTGCTGTCATGTTCTACGTGATTTCACAAGCTCCGAGAGCCCACCCGGCTGTGCGGACCACCAGCAGCTCCTGGCACGGCACGGCCAGGCTCTGCCAGAGGCTGCAGGGAGCGCAGGGCAGGCAGAACCATCGGCGGGGCAGGAGAGGGAGCGGAGCTCACCTGGGGCAGCGCTCACCTGGGGCAGCGCTCACCTGGGG
>WBMY01005670.1:505005-522060 GCA_013397315.1 Donacobius atricapilla
CCCGTGAGCTTATCCCTGCCACAGGTGGGCTCATCCCTGTCACTCGGGGCTCATCCCTGTCACTCGGGGCTCATCCCTGTCACCATGAGCTCATCCCTGCCACAGGTGGGCTCTTCCCTGTCACCATGAGCTCATCCCTGGCACCGTGAGCTCATCCCTGGCACTGTGAGCTCATCCCCCGGATTCTGTGTGCTGCCCTCGCACCACAGTGGTGTTTCCTCATGGCCCCCCTGTCCTGCTTTTCCAGGGTTTTGGGAACGGCTGCTGTCACGATGCTGGGGCCAGAGCACTCTGAGTGAGGCTGAGTCAGAGCCAGAAGGGCCAAACACGAATTCGTGCACCTTTCAGCTTGTGTTTAATGTGAGTCTCCTCATTAAGCCCCGGACTTTTCCAGAAGCTGATGGTGAGGTCATTCCTGCCCTGATGCGTGCGAGCACAGAAGACCAGTAGGGTTTCCCCAGTTCTCAGAGACTCTCAGAGCCCTTTCCTTCATGTGGGAGCCCCAGGCCATGCTGCATTTATCATAGAATCATAGAATATCCTCAGCTGGAAGGGTCCCACAAGGATCATCAAAGTCCAGCTCTTTTAGATGTGCATCTGATAATTATTTCTCAGTAGGGATACAGTGGTAACAAAAAGTAACTTTGGCATTTTTTCCATGAAGACCTGAAATGAGCTCCTGTTGAGCAGGACCTCCAGTAGCTGTGCAAGGGAAGGCACAGCCTGACTGCTGGGCCAAGCTCTCATGTGTTTTATGTGGATCAGGCCCAGGAGTCTTTTCCTGAAGCCTGACTGAGTAACTTTGTTCTGGCTGGCTGGTGGATTTCTGGAGTATTATTTTTTAATGTGAGCAGTGGTGATTAGCTGATATGAAAGCAGTAAACAAACACTGCTGGGTTTACTGAGCTTATTCTGTGCAGTGCAGCTCAGTATTTTGCAATTGGGAGGGTTGTGAAACTGGCCTTCCCTTGGTTTGGGAATACACGTGACTGTGGCTGAACCTGCCAGGAAGTTCCCTGGCTAATTCCCTCTTTTCCGTGAGTCTGGAGCAGCATGGCCCACCCAGCCGCTGCCCATTCCTCACTGGCTGCCTGCTCCTGGGCTGCAGCACGGCAGGGGCTGCCAGGGTGCAGCAGGCAGTGTGTCAGTGCCTCTGGTTCCTGGAACAAAGGTTGCTCAAGAAGTGTAAATATCCCTTGATTGCACGGAGAAACTTTGACATCTGTGTGTTATAACTGCACAGAGGGGAAGGGAAACCAGATAATCCTTGATTCTGCAGGGAAAGCTCAGGAGTGCCCCTTGGCAGCTGCCAGTGCTGCTGGCTGGATTCTTTCGGAGAGTCCATGGAGCTCCAACAGCGAGGAAAGAAGGCAGGAAGAGGAGACAGCCACACCAGAGGGCTGGAGTTAAACTTACAGACTACATTACACCTTGTTCTAGCTGTCTGGGAGCAGGAATTACCACTCATGCCTGTGTTTTACCTGCTCACAAACAGCAGCCAAGGGCTTCAGCACAGCCAGTGGGGCAGGACAGTCAGCAGGGGCGTGCTGGGACATTGCTGGCTCAGGCGTATTTGTTTTTTTCTCTGTTGTAATTGGGTCTTTCCTCCCGTTTTCCAGGAAGGGAACAACCTGCCTTATCTGTCCTGCACACCTGACCACTGATCAGAGACACCCAGTCACAGGAGGAGTGGGATCTGCGCTGGGAGAGGCTGTGCAGGAGGAAAATTTCCAGCTGCTTTTGCCACTGTGGTCTCGAAAGCTCCTGTGTTACAGGTGAGTCTGCTGGAGAGAGAAACACAAGATTTCTACAGACCAGTTTAAGCTGCAGACAGGGAGAGCTCTCCAGATGTTCCTTGGAACTATTTAGTTGTCATCATTTATTGACCAGAGCTCAAAGTTTATAAAGAAATAAATTACACTGTGTGCTGTGCAGGCTCTGGTCCGACTAAACACAGCTTCAGAAAATGAGATTAGTGGAAGGAGATAGCCAGTGTGAGAGCTGCTGAAATAATACCTGATGTAATGAGAGCAGCACAGTGGTTTAGTCACCCATACAGGAGTGACTAAACCTCTCTTCAGTGACATTACGTCTCTTGAGATGCAAAGTCATTGCTGTGTTTCTCAGTGTAAGTGCTAAATGTGTCTTTTCTCTTAAAAACAACTTTATTTTGAATAAATAAGCGTGAGCAAAGGGACTTTTTGGCCTGGCTGCAGTGCTTTGAATGGGTACTGAGTGGAGAAGGCCAGAACAGGACCTGCTCTTCAGTGGTGGAGGCTGCAGGAGGCTGAACACAAACACAGGTTGTCACCTGGCACAGACACAGCCACCATGAGGCAGCATCTAGACTGGCTCATGTCAGTCTGGGGGCTGAACTTCTTCCCCAGAGTTGTTTTATCACACCAGTTTCCCAGCAGAATCCAGCTCAGTGGTGGTGCACAGGAGCCATTAAGTGAAAGAAGAAGAGCCTGGGACTGCCAGTGGTCATATTTGTCCCTGAGCTGCTCTGACAATATTGACATGACGCCATGCCAAGGCAGCCCAGCTCTGTTTGAGCAAAGTCCCAACCAGGACGTTGGAAGCAGGATTCGGTTTGCAGGCACGTGTGCTCAGTGTGCAGGCACGTGTGCTCCTTTGTGGCCAGCTCTGAGATTTGGATAAAAATGGGTTTCAGTTTCCCTGTGACCCCCCCTCGGCTGTGGGAGCAGTGCACGTGCTGCCCAGAGACTTTCAGCACACACTCCCTTCCACTTGTGGTGTGCAGAATGAGGCTGCAGGCTTGTCAAGAACCCAAATTAATGCCTTGATTCAGATCATGGAGGGGAGGAGAGGCTGATGGGTGGAGGGTCCAGGCAGAAGCCCCTGGCTCTTCTGGAGAAAGCAGGTACCTTGTGTTGTGTTTTGCAGTGCTACAACATGGATTGATTTGGGTTTTTATTCCTGACTCCAGTGTTCCTGGCTCTGCCTCTTCTCCCCAAGATGCTGGGAAGGGTCCTGTGCACCGTGTTGCTGGTGGGAGCCCTCCCACCCCCAGCTGGAGCATCCCAGGGCCACATCTCTGTGATCTTGCTGGGCGCCACGGGAGATTTGGCCAAGAAGTATTTGTGGCAGGGTCTGTTCCAGCTCTACATGGACCAAGTGAGCAGCGGCCACAGCTTCACATTCCACGGGGCTGCGCTGGCAGCTCTGGAGCCAGGGCAGAGGCTGATGTTTGACGTGCTGAAGAAGCTGTCCTGTCCCCCCGACGAGGCTCCCAACAGATGTGCCGTGCTCAAGGACCAGTTCCTGAAGCTGAGCCAGTACCACCAGCTGAAGTCTGCCGAAAACTACACAGCTCTGAACAGAGAGATAGAGACCCTGCTCGGCCAGGAGGGGCTGAAGGAGGCCGGGAGGATCTTCTACTTCTCAGTGCCCCCGTTTGCCTACGTGGAGATCGCGGGGCACATCAACAGCAGCTGCCGGCCGCCCGCCGGCGCCTGGCTGCGCGTGGTGCTGGAGAAGCCCTTTGGCCACGACCTGGCCTCGGCCCAGCAGCTGGCTGCACAGCTGGCAGGCTTCTTCAGGGAGGAGGAGATGTACCGGGTGGACCATTACCTGGGCAAGCAGGTGAGCAGCCCCTGCCGGGCTCAGGAGCTCGGTGCCTGGGGCACTCGTGGTGGTCAGTTCTGCATCTGCTGAGAGCGTTGTTCCCCTCCCAAATCCATGCAGAGCCTCCGTTTGCTCCTGCAGGCCTGTCCTGTTTCTCTGGGCGGCTGCCCATCCTCTGGGAGAGCAGAGGAAACGTGCAGACCAAAGCAGGGCTTGCTCCTGTTGGGGTGAAGAGGGTCCCTCCTCAGGGCTGGGCTCTGGGTGCCTGGAGCAGAGATGCAGAACTCCTCTGGCCTCCTCCCCAAGGTCAGGGCTTTGGTTTCGCTGAGTATGCAGCACCTGTCCTCTCACAGCTCCACAGCCCATTACACACTCTGCCATGGCTTCTGGAGGCGCTCCTTCATTTGATATGATCAGGAGCTGATGGGATGTTAGTTCTGTGGGATGCTATACGGAAGGTTTCCTCCTGCCCCGTGCTGCTCTCCGGGCTGGAAGGAGTGTCTGCTGCAGGTACAGCTCAGGATGTGGAGCTGCACTGCCCCGGAGGGAATGTGTTCAAGGACATGCCATCCTGGTTTCTCAGGAATGTGATGCCACACTTCAAAAGCAGCCTGTTCCAGCCATGGTGATGTGGCCAGGTTTTACTCAGAAGCTGCATGTCCAGCTGCAAGGAGAGCATGTCCATGGAGAGGGGGGATTTCTTCTGTTTTGTTTTTATTCTGTCTCCCCAAAAGAGCAGATGGCTTTAGTGGTGCAAGCACCTGAACTGATGTATTTCAGCACTTTGGAACCTTACATTAGTCCCAGGATGGTCTGACTCAGCCCTTTGTCCTCTGACAGATATAATCGGAGTGCTCTGCAGTTTGTAGTTCAGCCTTTTCACATGAAACCTCAAAATGCCTTGAAAAGACCTTTAATGTCTGCTCTGGACAGTCACTGGTGACCCTACTGTGCATCACTGCATGCTCTCCTGCTGCTTTCCTCTTCTCTGACCCGCTCTGCTCTGCTGCCTGCCTGCTGCATGGGCCAGTGAGGCAGAGGCACTGTGGGAGTCTGCTGAGCTTTTATTGGGTGTTTGAATTTTTCCCCTCACAGGCTGTGGCCCACATCCTGCCTTTTCGGGATCAGAACCGACAGTTCCTGGACCCCATTTGGAACCGACATCACGTGGAAAGAGTGGAGGTTGTCCTGAAGGAGACTGTGGATGCTAAAGGTTGGTGAGGCGAGTGTGCAGAGTGCAGGGTGAGTGGGTGGGTGAGTGAGTGAGTGAGTGAGTGAGTGAGTGAGTGAGTGAATGAGTGAGTGAGTGAATGAGTGAGTGAGTGAGTGAGTGAGAACTCGGTAATAATGGGGAGGTGGCCCTTGGGGTGGTGCTGGTACAGAACTAAAAAAGGAACAGGTGAATGGTGTGTTGCTCCCTGGAAACAGAGAGGGACTGTCCTGCACTTCCTGTGCTGGAGACTGACTCACTCCCAGTAGTGTTGCTGCCTCTAAGAAAAAGATCCATTTGCCATTCATCTGGGAGCAGGGGCAGCACCCCCACCTTTTTCTGCTGCAGAGCTCTGGGGGCATTGCTGACCTTTCTATCCCAGTTCTTGGTAAACAGCAACTGATGAATTGATGCAGGCTGAGGCCACTTGAGCTCAGTGCAGCAGTAATGTGGCTGCTGTAACAACAACCCTTTTGTGTTGCTGTCCTGTCAGACACCAGGCTCACGCCGAGTGTGCCTTTGTGCTCTTCTGTGGGAGGTGCTCAAGCATCTCCTGCCTGGATGTTTCTGGTCCCTGGGTCAGTCTGGGTTTGCCTGCCCGTTCTTTCCTCGCCTCTCTGTCGTAGGAAGAGCACTGCAGAGGGACAGTCCCAGCCCAGAGTGGCAGCGTGGGTCTCCTGCTGAAGGACAGGCTGCACTGCCTCCCTGCAATGCTGCAGCGTCCCCACTGCAGTGCTCAGCACAAAGCTCCCGGGCTGGGCTGCACCTGCAGCACTCCTGGGCACGCCAGCTGCCCTGGCTCCTGCACCATCGGGATTGCTCCCACACTCACTTTACCTCTGTCTCCCTCCCTCAGCCACCACAGCCTCAGTTGATGCAATTTTATCAAACTTGGGGTGATGATCTTTGGTTTGGCAGCCCAGAGCTCACCTGAGCCTGTTGGTGGGAGGGGGATGCACTGCAGAGAGATTTAGGGAGGGCAGCATTGTCTGCACACAGCCCCAGCTACTGCCTGTGCCCTCCCCTCTCTGAGCAACTTGGTCATTTGTCATTTGATGTCTTTTTTTCCCCTGTGCAGCTTCAGCTGGCAGCCTGGCTCCCAGCAAGTCTGCAGCATTGATTCCATTAATGAATGTGCCTTTGGATTAGAGCGGGGGAGATAAATTATCAGTCAGTAAGGGAAGCCTGTGGTCGTGATGCAGCCTGCTGCTGTGACACGCAGCCTTGAGTCACTGCTCAGGTGCCCTGTCCTTCTCCCACTGTTCCCGCCTGCACGAGAAGCCAGGCAGGGAATGGGAAGCGTGGCTCCGTGCACGAAATTTTGTCTCCCAAGGGCATGGCTGAGCCAGAGCCTTCTGAGGACGGGAAAACCATCTAGTCCTGCCACAAGCAGTGACAACTTTCACTGGGACAGGTTGCCCAAAGCTCTGTCCAACCAGACCTTGAACACATCCAGTGACAAGAGACCCACAGCTTCCCTGATTGCTTCAGGTTTTAATTGCAGGGTGGGGAGGAGAGGAGCTTGGAGCTTTGCTCTCCCTGGCACCCACGTGGTGGAAGCAGGAAGGGAAGCGGGTCCCCTGAGCAGCATTTTGCCTCCCTGCCGTGCCCAGGCCGCACCAGCTTCTACGAGCAGTACGGGGTCATCCGGGACGTGCTGCAGAACCACCTCACCGAGGCCCTCATGTTCCTCATCATGGAGCTCCCTGCCAACGTCAGCAGCGCCCAGGAGGTGGTGCAGCACAAGCTGCAGGCGTTCCAGTCCCTCTGGAGCCTGGAGAGGAGCAGTGCCGTGCTGGGGCAGTACCAGGCCTACGACAGCCAGGTGCAGGAGGAGCTGCAGGAGGCCCGGGGCTACGTCAGCACCACGCCAACCTTTGCAGGTGAGAGTTTGGGCTGGGCCCTGGCCGGGGGAGCAGTCAGAGCTGAGGAGAGCGGCAGATGTGAGCCCTTGCGTGCAGCACCAGCTCCATGGCTCTGGAGCTCACTGCTGACTCAGGGATGCATCCAGGCATTACTGACACGGTAACTGGGAGCTGGACAAGATAATGCTGCCGTTGTGTCAGTTAACCAAAGGTCCAGGGAGTGGGAAGTGTAAGAGCTAAGGCCCATTATTATAAAATCTGCGTTGTTTTTAGAAGTGGCCTGTAAACTCCTTTGCCTTTTCATAAAGTCGAGTTGCTCTCTGCAGCTGAGGGGTAAAGCTTTGTTCTCTGCGATGAGTGAGCCACGGGGCCGTCTCTAGCCGTGCTGTGAACATGAAGGGTATTGTCGAAATGATGTTCATGCCCACAAACTGGTTTCCTGCGAGATGAAAGGAGGCCCAGCAAGTGGGGTAGCTGGGAGGGAGCCCAGCAGGGGAGCAGGAGAGAGAGGGAATCACAGAATGGCCTGGGTGGGAAGGGACCATAAAGATCATCGAGTTCTGGGTGGGCACTGCAGTCATGGAAGGGCTGAGCGTGGAGCTAGGCCAGCTCCCAGAGGAGCAGAGGAGGGGCAGCACGGGCAGGTGTGAGCCTGGGGAGCGTGCTGCTGAGGTGTGCTGTCGCCCTGATGTTTTCAGCCTTCTCTTCTGTTTCACAGTTTCACGTTTTGGGTTCTTTCTCACGCTCTGGTCTGTAAACACAGCCACTGTTACTGTGTAGTTTCAAGGTAGTTTTCATTCCTGTTCTTAGAGGTATGGACAGCTGATGGACAGTTGTCTTGACCAATGGGATGGGGAGAGGTGTCAACCTTCTCCCCCAATCCCTGGCCTTTGTAGATATACTATATATGGAGTCAGACTTTCAAATAAAGGAAGTTTTTTAGTTCATGCCTTCTGATGAAAGTGCGAGTGCGTGTTTGTGTGTGTGTGACGAACGGCGTCATCGCGCAGTGCGTGTGTGCCGTTGCAGGGGTGCTGATCCGCAGCGGCAGCCTGCGCTGGGACGGGGTCCCCTTCCTGCTCACCTCCGGGAAGGCTCTGGACGAGCGCGTGGGCTACGCCCGGGTCCTCTTCAGGAACAGGGCCTACTGCACCCAGAGCGCCGCTCTGAGGGATGCAGGGCACAGCCAGTGCAAGCCCAAGCAGATCATCTTCTACTTCGGGCACGGTGCGCTCAACACGCCCGCGGTGCTGGTGAGCAGGAACCTCTTCCAGCCCGTCATGCCCAAGGACAGCTGGAAAGAAGCAGAGGCTCGGTCAGAGCTGCCCATCTTTGGACAGCCACTGTCTGATTTCTACGTGTACAGCCCCGTGAAAGAGAGGGATGCATACTCTGTGCTCATCTCCAACATCTACCACGGCAGGAAGGATTTCTTCATCACCACGGAGAACCTGCTGGCCTCCTGGGCTTTCTGGACGCCTCTGCTGGACAGCACCTCCCGCCAGCCCCCGCGCCTGTACCCCGGGGGCGTGGAGAACCAGCACCTGCTGGACTTTGAGATGGTGAGCGGGGGAGTGGCGTTCACCCTGGCAGAGCCAGCCCAGCTGCTGAACCCCGGCGCGCAGATGCCGAGGGACTTCAGGGCAATGCAGTCCAAATTCCGGCAGAGCCCCCTGGTCTCGGCGTGGGCTGAGGAGCTGATCTCCCAGCTGGCGTGGCACATGGAGGAGGCGGCGCTGAGCAGCGTGGCTCGCTCGGGCCAGTTCCACCTGGCCGTGTCGGGCGGCTCCAGCCCCGCGGCGCTGTTCCAGCGCCTGGCCCGGCACCACCTGGGCTTCCCCTGGCAGCACACCCACGTGTGGCTGGTGGACGAGCGCTGCGTGCCCCTGACCGACGGCCAGTCCAACTTCCTGGGGCTGCACAGGCACCTCCTGCAGCACGTCCGGCTGCCCTACTTCAACATCCACCCCATGCCCGTGCACCTCAACCGGCGCCTGTGCGTGGAGGAGGACGGCGGCGCCCAGCTCTACGCCGAGGACATCGCGGCCCTGGTGGCCAACGCCAGCTTCGACCTGGTGCTGCTGGGCGTGGGCACGGACGGGCACACGGCCTCGCTGTTCCCCCGTGCCGAGCACGGCCTGCACGGGGCTCCCACCGTGGTGCTGACCGAGAGCCCGGTGAAGCCCCACCGCAGGATGAGCCTCAGCCTGCCCCTCATCAACCGGGCCAGGCGGGTGTTCGTGCTGGTGCTGGGCAAGGGCAAGCACGACATCACCACGCTGCTCAGCAGGGTGGGCCNGGGAATCACAGAATGGCCTGGGTGGGAAGGGACCATAAAGATCATCGAGTTCTGGGTGGGCACTGCAGTCATGGAAGGGCTGAGCGTGGAGCTAGGCCAGCTCCCAGAGGAGCAGAGGAGGGGCAGCACGGGCAGGTGTGAGCCTGGGGAGCGTGCTGCTGAGGTGTGCTGTCGCCCTGATGTTTTCAGCCTTCTCTTCTGTTTCACAGTTTCACGTTTTGGGTTCTTTCTCACGCTCTGGTCTGTAAACACAGCCACTGTTACTGTGTAGTTTCAAGGTAGTTTTCATTCCTGTTCTTAGAGGTATGGACAGCTGATGGACAGTTGTCTTGACCAATGNCCCAAGGACAGCTGGAAAGAAGCAGAGGCTCGGTCAGACCTGCACATCTTTGGACAGCCACTGTCTGATTTCTACGTGTACAGCCCCGTGAAAGAGAGGGATGCATACTCTGTGCTCATCTCCAACATCTACCACGGCAGGAAGGATTTCTTCATCACCACGGAGAACCTGCTGGCCTCCTGGGCTTTCTGGACGCCTCTGCTGGACAGCACCTCCCGCCAGCCCCCGCGCCTGTACCCCGGGGGCGTGGAGAACCAGCACCTGCTGGACTTCGAGATGGTGAGCGGGGGAGTGGCGTTCACCCTGGCAGAGCCAGCCCAGCTGCTGAACCCCGGCGCGCAGATGCCGAGGGACTTCAGGGCAATGCAGTCCAAATTCCGGCAGAGCCCCCTGGTCTCGGCGTGGGCTGAGGAGCTGATCTCCCAGCTGGCGTGGCACATGGAGGAGGCGGCGCTGAGCAGCGTGGCTCGCTCGGGCCAGTTCCACCTGGCCGTGTCGGGCGGCTCCAGCCCCGCGGCGCTGTTCCAGCGCCTGGCCCGGCACCACCTGGGCTTCCCCTGGCAGCACACCCACGTGTGGCTGGTGGACGAGCGCTGCGTGCCCCTGACCGACGGCCAGTCCAACTTCCTGGGGCTGCACAGGCACCTCCTGCAGCACGTCCGGCTGCCCTACTTCAACATCCACCCCATGCCCGTGCACCTCAACCGGCGCCTGTGCGTGGAGGAGGACGGCGGCGCCCAGCTCTACGCCGAGGACATCGCGGCCCTGGTGGCCAACGCCAGCTTCGACCTGGTGCTGCTGGGCGTGGGCACGGACGGGCACACGGCCTCGCTGTTCCCCCGTGCCGAGCACGGCCTGCACGGGGCTCCCACCGTGGTGCTGACCGAGAGCCCGGTGAAGCCCCACCGCAGGATGAGCCTCAGCCTGCCCCTCATCAACCGGGCCAGGCGGGTGTTCGTGCTGGTGCTGGGCAAGGGCAAGCACGACATCACCACGCTGCTCAGCAGGGTGGGCCGCGAGCCCAGCAAGTGGCCGATCTCGGGGGTCAGCCCCAGCTCAGGCCAGCTGGTCTGGTACGTGGATTACGAGGCTCTGCTGGGGTGATGCCTTCCCCGTGGGCCTCCTCCCTTGTCTGCGTGGCCTTCGCAGCCTGGATTTCCCCACGCCACGGCCACGCTCCTCTGCTGCCAGCAGCAGCTCCAGCGCTGGCACCTGCAGCTTCTGGGGGTCCCTGGCCTGCAGCACCTCTGACATTTGAGCTTGGGGGCAGCTGGGCTCGGCGTGCAGAGCTCGGGAGGAGCCAAGAGCCCAGTGCAGCGTTTCTGGCTCTGCTCTGGGTTCTGACTGAGACTTTGGGCAAATGACCTCACCTTGAAGTGCCTCTGTTTTCCTGTCGGGCCTTTGTGCTTATTGGCATGTAACTACCTCACAGGCACTACTTGTGACTCGTTAAACCAACTGCCTGCCAAATTCTTTTAAATTTTATGTCATTCTCAGGCTAAAAGACAGTAATAACACGTTCATCCCCTGCCCTGCTCAGTCTGGCTGGGCCAGAGTCGTTGTCTCAGTGAAGTGATGGTGATGTGCACATGGATCTGGAACCTTGTCCCTGCAGCCCACCCTGGCGTGAGCCAGGCTCTGGCTGTGCCTGGGCTTCCCTGGCAGCTCAGACACTCTCTGGCTTTGGGGGCAGGTGGCCCCGAAATGCTGGCGCTGATGTGTGAGCTCCCTGCAGTCCCGAGCCTGTGCAAACTGCCCAGCGGCAGAGGCTGAGCCTGGGAGCAGAAATTGGCTGCATTTATTGGGGGCTGGCTGATGCCACGGGGCACGGGGAGGGGCGGCAAACTGCTCTGGGGGCTGTTAAAATAACAGGGACAGCGTGAGGAGTGTGGCAGCTCACAGAGCTGCTGTTTCCCAGCACTGCAGGAATTACTGAGGGAAAAGCTTGGTGCTCAGAGGGCTTTAGCGAGCAGAGAAATCTTTTCTTTCTAAACAAAAATGTCCATGTTAGCTTCATTCCAGTTCTTTTGTGATTGGTGTGAGGGAACAAGTTTTAATGAAAAGCTGGCCTTTGAGAGAGTAACTATATTGTTATGAATAACAGAGATTATTCCTGTCTTACAGGTGACTGTGGCATTGGAGTTTTCTTATTTTTGCACACTTGCTTGGTGATATGTGGCTGGCACCTCTTGAAACAAACCGAGAGGTTTATTTGCACTTTTAAATAAGCACATCAGGTTTTTTCCCAGGGAGCTACTGTTCTTTGCAGCTGAAAACAGGGTTTATTTGTGAAGTCTCTATCCAGTGGGTCACCCCAAAATTTATCCTAGATTTTATTAAAATCCATTTAAAGTTTTCACATCTTTTCCTTGGTGATTGGAACTATCTGAGTTCTTTGGGGGATTTTTCAGAAGTGTACTTTTTTTCACACAGGCAATTCCTCTCAAACTCTTTAATACTTAGCATTTGCTAAATAAAAACCAAATATTTTTGATTATAGAAAATTTATGACTGGCAAGAGAGAGACTGGATGGGAGGAAGGGTTAAATGAGCAACAAATCCAACAAGGAGGAATGGTAGCAATCCACTGGGCTGTTGGCCAGGGAAGCAGGGCTATTTTTATTTTGTGAAAGTTATTAATAGAAGGTGTGCACCTTCTTGAGGGCTTGTATTAACCTTTCCCTGCAAAGGCAGCTCCATGGAGTAACTTCTTACAGGCTGTTTCTCCCATAAGTGATTATTGATACCAATTTTTATTAATTTTTTTTAATGTCAAGTGCATTCCTACAATTCAATCATATGATTATATATTTTACAGAAAACTAACACTGGAAAGAACTCATTTTCAGTTCAACTTTCATAAATGAAATTGTAAAATCTTTTTTTTTTTTCCATAAGTAAAGTTTTGTGATTCTTTTCATGTTGTTTAATGAATGAAGAATTATATTTTTCAAAAATAAATAGTTTTTAACAAGAAGTGTCTTTTAATTTCTTCCAGAGAAGAGTGGTCTTTCCCTGCCCTCCTGGTGAGTGAAGTTTTAGGGTTTTAGTTGTGCAAAGTGGACAGAGTCACTGCAGCATTAAATGTTCACTCTGAATCTTGCTTTTTGTGGGGTTTTGGGGGTTTGGGGTTTTTTTGGTGTCTCATCCAGACAAGGCCAGGACTTTTCAAAACAAGGAGCAGCAAAAGCCCTTTTAAGGTGAGAAGATGGAATCACCCAGTGCAGTGCAGGGTGCTGGAATGGCCAGGCCTCAGGAACGTCTGCCCTGGTGCACATTTACTCCCTGAGTTGCATTTCCATGGCTACTGTCACCATAGTGCAGAGCTGCTCAAAAACAGAGTGTGCAGAGCTGCATTTTTAACTCTGAGCTGCACGTCTGTGAGCTCAGAGCGTGCAGCCGAAGTTCCAGCACCGGCTGAGCTCGGGTGCTGCAGCAGTGCAGGGCTGGCATGGATGCTGTGGCAATGCAGGGCTGGCACCGGGTGCTGCAGCAATGCAGGGCTGGCACTGGGTGCTGCAGCAGTGCAGGGCTGGCATGGATGCTGTGGCAATGCAGGGCTGGCACTGGGTGCTGCAGCAATTCAGGGCTGGCACTGGGTGCTGCAGCAATGCAGGGCTGGCACCGGGTGCTGCAGCAATGCAGGGCTGGCACTGGGTGCTGCAGTAATACGGGGCTGGCATTGGTGCTGCAGCAGTGCAGATCTGTCACTGGGTGCTGCAGCAATGCAGGGATGGCACCGGGTGCTGCAGCAATGCGGGGCTGGCATTGGTGCTGCAGCAATGCGGGGCTGGCACCGGGTGCTGCAGCAGTGATGAGCTGGCATTGGTGCTGCAGCAATTCAGGGCTGGCACTGGGTGCTGCAGCAGTGCAGTTTTAAAAGAAGGTTCCGGTGTTTTTCTCCTGTTCTGCTTTTCTTCCGTGGGTAAGGAGAAGGGCTGGCAGGGTGTCCCGTGTGTTTGGAGATTTGTCAGAGGGGAAGGCAGCGAGATCCTGAGCAGGGAACGGAACGGGAGCTCAGTTCTCCGGGGCTGGAGCTGCAGCCAGGCTCTGGATATTTGCCCACATGAAGAAGGAAAAGCGGGAGTCAAATGCCGGGGAAAGGGGAGCTTGCCCTCAGGGAAGGGGAGAAATTGGGAGGAGGAGACCAAACACTCTGTGCCTGTCTGAGGTGTGCATATCCCGGCTGGGAACGTGCTTGTGGGATGGCCCTGACTGACGTTAATAATTCGGGCCAAACAAGAAGGCTGCAGCAGGAGGGAGGGGGACATCCCAAGGGCGAGGAGGATTCTCCTGACTGCCTGGGCCCCGCATCGCCCCGCGGCTGTCTCGGGAGGGAGCTCGGTGGTGGCGCAGCATCACTCCGCGTGTGCCGTGCCGGGAGGAGCGGGGACACCCTCCCTGCGCTCCCAGCCCCGGGAATTGCCGGCTGGTGGCCGGAGAGGGGCCGAAGGGGCTGGGCTCTGCCACTGACTGACTGTGGGTGGCTCAGCCCCTCCTGGGCTCCCCTCTCCTGCAGTAAATGAGGTCCCAGGCGCTCCTCGGCATCCCGGAGCCGCTCTGGAGACAGCTCTGCCAGCAGCAGAGGGTGCTGCTTGCCCGTGCTGCTGCGAGGCGCCTTTCGCAGCCCTGCGCTGCCTTTGCAGGGCAGCCCGGAGCAGCCGAGCTGTGTCTGGGGAGCGCGGGGAGCGGGGCTGGGGGGACAGGGCAGGGNCACACGGGAGCGGGGCACGGCCAGCCCCGGGCCCCGCCGCTCTCCGGGAGCTGCTCCACCGCTGCTGTTCCTGTAGCTGTCCCTTCGTGGCCACCCATCCTTTGGGCGAGGAGCTCTTTTCTCTGCTCTGCCAGTCCCGGTGGCGCCCCCCGGCCAGGCTGTGCCCCGTGCTGAGCTCCCCGCTGGCACAAGGAGCGTTTGTCGGGTGTGCCCCGGGTCTGCAGGACTCGTGTCAGCCAGGAAATCACTGCGACCTCCAGGGCTGCTCCCCCAGCGAAGTGAGAGTCACGTCCAGGTACCCAGAGGTAAGTCGGCAGTCAGCTGGGGGGAAAGTGTTGCTCTCAAAGGAACAGGGAGTAAATTCTGCATCCAGTGCTCCCGTTACATCTATCCCATCCTGTAAGGCATCGTCACAGCCAGCACCCTGTGCTGAAACAGAAAGGCAAAGGGGTCGTGAGAGGAGGCATCGCAGCAAGACTCTGCTCTCCTGGTGTATGTAAAGCAAAATACCTGGATTCTACCTTTTTATTCCAATTTTTTGTAAAGTGTTTCATTTCATTCAGCAGCCTCATTTACTTGTGCTGCAGTGTGTGAAGCGCTGTGCTGGCTGTGCTGACATCTCAGTTCTCAAGAAGGGACTAAAATGAAGACGACTACTTCTTCTTTTGCCTGCTAAGTACCCCTTGGGGATGCCTCTTTTTTCTCCTCAACCCCTCCTTCTTTTACTCCCTTTTCCACCCCATCTTCCAGCTGAGGAGGGTTTGTTGATTGTCCTCTGGGCAGGCTTGGCAGGGTTTTTCCCTGGCGAGGCTGCTGTTTTCACAGCCTCTCTGTGTCCTGCAGCACCCTGGGTTACTTTGGCTTTGTGGCTGCCCATTACAGACGCTCATTGTTCGTTATCTGCTGCATTGTCTCGCTCAGTCCCCACAGGCACAGCCTGCGTGCAGCACGTACATGTTTCCGGGCAGAGCGGCTGCTCCCTCTCCCTGCTGCCCTCCCTCCTGCCCTCCCTCCTGCTCTCCCTCCTGCTCCCCTCCCTCCTGCCCTCCCTCCTGCTCTCCCTGCTGCCCTCCCTCCTGCTCCCTCTCCNAGGGCACGGAGAGCTCCAGGCTTTCTGCCTGCCCGTCTTTGCACAGCCCCTCCGAACGCAAGGCACCAGGATCCCCTGTGCTGCTGCAGTCCTGCAGCTCCCTGCTGCCAGGGCAGGGGCAGGCGGGCAGAAAGCACATCCACAAAGTCTGTTCCAGCCTCAGAGCCCGTGCTGGGAACCCAAAGCGTTTAAATATTTAACTTCAGACATTCAAAGGGGACGCAGTTTTCAGAAGGTGGAAGCTCATCCCCATCCAGACCCCAGAGCTAACCCTCAATGCCGAATGCTGACCACGAGAAAGCAGGCATGCCAAGTCATTCCACCTCCCTTTTAATAGTCTTGGCATAAATTCACAAGGATGGGAGCTGGAAACGTCTCCTGATCCCAAATCCGTTCTCCAAAAAGGCTTAGAGGGATCTCAGTGCAGGCCACAGACTCTGGTCCTTGTCTGCCACCCCCCTCTGCCTCTGCTTGTGCTGTGCTTTGCGATGTAGACAGTGCTCAAAGCAAGTGACTGAAGATCAGCAATTCCTGCTTCTTGAGGAAGCAAGAGAGTCAAATATTAAGGAAATAAAAGCAGACAAGATTCCATAGGAGCTGTGATCTCATCTGGCGAGGAGCCACCACAAAGCTGAGAAGTTCTGTTTCAGCACTTGTCAGGTCTGGTTTCCTCCAGCTTCCCTGCTGCTCCTCTAGCTCCTCCACCCCACTTCTCCCTGAAATTGGAAGGGAAAAGTAACTTAAATATGAGCAGGACCAGGTCAAAGCAAATTGGTTTTGAAAAAGCTACCCAAATATGTATCTATTTGACATAAACCCTCCTGTTTTTATTTTGGAGGGTGTGAAGGAACCTATTTTTGCTGTCTCTGCAATCTCCCAGGTGTTTCTGGGCAGCTAGAGTAATAAATTTATCCTGATGTGAATGTGTTTTTTTAAAGGATCACAGTGGCTGGCACAGAGCAGCTATTCCCCACGGATATCAGAATATGCTCAACAAATCCGTGCCTCAGTCCTGCAGAGATATGAGGGCCCATGAATTAACTGTGCTCTTTTTCCACGTGCCCCAAGACCATCAGTGATGAGAAATGCCACGACCCATGCTAATGTCCGATCCCAAAAGACAATAACTCCAGCAGCAGGCAGGGGCATTCATTCCACACTGACTCAGATGGCAGGCTGCCACCTCCTGAATCACTCCCAGCGCTTCCCGCAGCTCCTAGGTGGTCCTTGGAGGCATCCCGTGCAATATGGCTTGCTGAATTTATGACAATCCGCGGGTTTACAGCTTGAGCAGTATTGCTACAAGCAAGTCTTTTTGTCTGGAAACGCCGACAAATTAATTATCTCAAAGGGACACTACAGGGTCAGATTTGTCCAAAGGGTTGTTTTTTGAACGAGGACTGAAACGAACAGAATTGTACCTCCCTGGTTTATTTCGGTAAACAAACGAGCCTTTAAAAAGCAACCAGACATTCCCAGGAGTGGTTGAAACAAATCACAGAATCACAAAATCACAGAACCACAGAATCACAAAGTCACAGAATCAGTTAGGCTGGAAAAGACCTCTGAGATCATCGAGTCCGTCCCGTGACACACCACCACCACATCAGCCGGAGCATGGCACAGAGTGCCACGGCCGGGCATTCCTTCAACACCTCCGGGCACGGAGACCCCGCCACCGCCCTGGCAGCCCCTTCCAGGGTCCGAGCGCCCTTTCCGGGAAGAAATGCGGGGCGCGGTGCGGGTGTGCGCACCCCGAGGATGCGCCCATCGCCCGCACCGTGCGCGGACATCCCCGGCGCCACGCCCGGGACTCGCCGCTATCTTCAGCCGTTCCTGGAGCGAGCGTGGCACGACAGCGCTAAAGCGGCCCAGGTTTCACAGAGACCCGGCGCCGGCTGCCGGGCGGGGATGGGCACCGGGGCCGCCGCTGCGGGGCTGCCGCTGCG
>WBMY01005670.1:522909-546218 GCA_013397315.1 Donacobius atricapilla
GATACAACGGGGGCTTACATAATTCTCTATCTGAGGGACCTAGGCTGTTATTGTAAGGTCAGCGTTGCTGTAGCCTCCTGCTGGGCTGTGCCGTGTTTTGTCCTTATTCTCTGGCTGAAGTGGGCAGCCAGGGTGCCTGGTGGCCGTGCCTGATTCAAAACCTGTGAATTGTCCGAGCCAAGGCTCGAGATAAGGAAGTTTACAAAATGATTGTAAAAATGGGAGTTGCTCTTTGGAGAATGATCGCGCTTTTTTTTTTTTTTTTTTCTCCCATGGTAGTGATGCAGGATGGCTCAATGAACCTTTTGTCCCAGGAGTAATCTGTGCCTTTCCCACCCCTCTAACACCTGATTTCTACACCAGATGCAGCACTGCGCAGCTCAGCAGCTCAGACTTGCTGGTGTAAGTTGGCTGCTGCGTGACCAGGACCAAACTGGAGCTTCCAGTGCCCTACAGTAAGAGAGGTCTGGCTATAGGATGGTCAGAGTGGGTGTCCCAGCCTGCAAGGAGGGATATTTCCCCGGTGAGTTAAGAAGGGACCGGCCGGGAATGCGACGCAGCCGAGCTGCTGCTCACCAGGTGAATGGCAGTGCTGCCAAGTGCAGGAGCATCTTCCCTGCCCTGCCCTGCCCTGCCCCGGCGCTCAGCTCTGGGGATGATGGATGCATAAAGCAGCAACCGACTCTTCTCCCCCCTTAAATGCAGGGGATGAGCTGCAGCGTGTTCCTCAGGGGATACGGGGTTGTTGCGGTGCATCAGCAGCAGCCTTTGCAGCCTCTCCTCTGCTCTGGAGGTTACTGAGGCGCTCTGTAACGTGCTTGGGAGCTTGTTTGTAAACTCCTGCTGGATCCTTCTGAGGCGTGGGCCAGTGTTCCAGGAGCTGGCCAGCTGATCCCTGCTGTGACTGTGTGCAGCCACTCACTGCTGCTGCTGCTGGAACGGCCTCCGCTTGTTGCTCTCCTGGGTCTGCGTTGGTTTTTTCCCCTGGATCCCATTTCCATTCCTCAGAAAAAGTGAAAGCAGTCTGCAAGGTCTGCTTGTCTTGTGAGGGCTAATTAAGAATTCATTAAGTTCCTGGAATTTAAAATCTGTGGCTAATGAGGCAGTGAGGACACTGTGCCAGGGTTTGTGGCTGGGCGCAGACAGTGCTGACAGATAATATTCCAGGTCACAGTGTAGTTCTTGAATGGAATGGAGTATGTTCTGTGGCTCTCTGAGGTTTGTGTCTTGGTCGGATGTTGATGCCTCTGCATGCACTGGAATTGGCTTCTGGTGGGCTCAGAGAGGCCAGTGCAGGTGGTGGTTGTAACTTGGGCTTTAGTGTACTTGTACTTCCTGAGCCTGGAGTCACCCAGGGCTTGTGTTGACACGGGGTGAGGATGAACTGGGGCTGGCAGGAGTAGCAGTGAGATGGTTTCAGCTGGGCTGAGCTTACCCTCATGTCCTGTGGCAGGAGCCTTGTGCATTGACTGACAGAGCAGTGGAGGAACCGCTGACCCGGCCTGCCTGAACTGACTTTCCCAAACCTGGTGTGTGTGGCCGGCTGTGGAGCTGCTGCCCTTCTCCTTTGTGCTTCCAGGTGTGTGGTGGAGCTCATACCCACACCTTACCTTGCCAGGTCACAAGTCAGACACCAGCTGCTTTCAGACAAAGCTGTGTGATGCCTGCAAGAATAAAAGTGAGTAAGTGTCTGGTACCAGACTGCAGTCACTGGCTTCCTTTGCTGGTGGCCTTTGCAGAATGAGCTCATGTCAAGGTGTTGACTCACTTCCAGTCACTGCACTGCTCTGGAAAACAAAGAAATCTTCCCTTGAGTTACTCCATGTGAGTAACTGCTAGAGCTGCCTCTGTTTCCATGAATAATTGCTGGGGGAAGAGTGCAGTTGTCCTTAACAAAGATGAGATATGTGCTACAGGTAATGGCCAAATACTCTCTGCTCAGTGTGAGAAAATAGAGCTAAAAAATAATAGTTTCCAAGCGCATGGGGAAAATGTGCCACTGTTAACTGTGTTTTCCCAGGCACTACTAAAACATCCATTCCCTTTTAACTCTGTACTGCTCTGCCCTTAATGGTAATGCTTTGGAAAATCCTGGGATAAAGTAAATTGGTCTGTGGCATTGGTCAGAAAATTCTCTTGCAGACTAAGTGGTTTTACAGCAAGAAGAAAAATCCTCATTCTGGGTGTTAATTGGGTACAGGAACTGCTTTTATCTGTAGCTCTGGGGTGGTGTGAGCTGCCTGAACTCTGGAGTGTTGAAGGGAAGGAGATACAGAAAAAAAATTCCCTAGTAAAATCGGTTTGGTGTGAAGTGGCTGCAGTGTGGAGCTACACCCGCAGGATGTGAAGGCAGCGAGCGAGGCGCTGCCAGAGCCCTCAGCTGCACCAGGAGCAGCATCCTGCTCTCAGTGAACCCGGGGGAGGCTGTGCCAGCCCGGGGGCTGCCTGGCTGCCCCTGCAGAGCCCTTGGGAAGGAGGAGAGGGAGGGACAGTGTCCCCCTTGGGAAGGAGGAGAGGGAGGGACACTGTCCCCCTTGGGAGGGAGGAGAGGGAGGGACACTGTCCCCCTTGGGAAGGAGGACAGGGAGGGACAGTGTCCCCCTTGGGAAGGAGGACAGGGAGGGACAGTGTCCCCGTTGGGAGGGAGGAGAGGGAGGGACGCTGTCCTGGAGCGCGGGGGTGGGCAGGTGTGGGTGCTCGCTGCTGCGTCAGCACCGCTGGGCACAGCTCTGTGCCACCCCCTGTCCTGCCTGTCCAGAGCTTCGCGGGCCAGCTGGTGTTCGTGGCAAGCTGGCAGTGCTCGTGTGGCCCAGGGAGCGTGTTTGGAGGGGTGAGTGCAGGGCTGGGGGCTGAGCCTTCCTCGACATGTGCCCGGTGGGTGGCCCTGCTTCCCACGCTCCCAAAGGCGCAGAGTGAGGTTGGTGCCTTGCCTGGCTGCTGGCTGAGGCTGGGATGGATGCTGATAGCCGCTTTGACTTCGTGGCCTCTACCATGTGGCTCCTTCTGGCAGCGGGGTGGGAATTGTCTCCTTCTCTGCCCGCAGCGTGGGAGTGCCGCGGTGAGAGCGGGGGCTTGGCACGGCACTGACTTGCCCGTGTTCCTGCGGGAGATGCCTCCTCATCCTCCCTTCTGGTGTTGTGTTGTACTCCGGCAGCGCCCAAGGTCAGGTTTCAGAGGGTTTTGGATTCGCTTCTCATTTAATGGAGAAGCAGCCACATCTCTTTGCCTTAGCTTTTTCCCTAACGCTGGAGAGTCTTGTCCACGGACATTTCCTGGTCTCACGGCTTTGAGTTTTTTCTGTTCTAGAGCATGGGAAGGCAGACTTCAAGCTGAAGCAGCGCTGCTGCTGTATAACAGTAACACTTCCCCTGGGAGGAGAAAGTGACACGTTTCTTTGTCCTCTTACAAAGCTTTCTCTTTAAGGAGAAAGCTTTTTACTTAAACAAACAAAAAGACCCCAACAACCGCCACCATCTGCCGGATACCAAAGTGAGAGCAATCGAGAGCTTTGGGGCAGGAGGTGGTAATGTCTGAATGGAGTTACCAAACATGGGCTTTTTCTTTGAGCCTGGAAGGGGAATTTGATGAAGCTTCTAAGTCAGAGCAGCTGTGTCGATGTTAGCTTCAAACTGCTTTCTTTGGAGAGCTGGTATGTTATCAAGTCAGGAATCTGTCCTGAGGAGATCCCAGATGGGGCCTTGACACCATAAATGTACAAAGGCACTCAGTTGCACAAAAACTGCAGAAACAACTTGGTTCTGAAGAACGTGAGCCACAGATGGTAAACAGCCAAGAAAAGCAAGCAAGGGGTAAGGCCAAGCCGTTCCCTACATGAGAAGGCTGCATTGGTCTCAGATGTTCAGAAATTCTTGGTCTAAACTTCTGCAAACTTCACTCTGGATAAATTCTGGTTTGAATGGCCTCTTGTAATTTAAAATCTACTTAATGCAGAGATGTGAAAAATGCCTCCATCCTAACAATAGCGTTTGGAGGTTTGCAGTGGAGTTTGCCCAAGTGTGGTTCTTGCCTAGGTGCCCTAACTCATTGCTGGGTGGTGCCTTGGGCCCCCTGGCCCAGTGCTGCAGGGAGAGCAGCATTGCTGCTCAGCGAGAAGAGAATAATGACTCTTGAAAGGCTTCCGTGCAGTAGCCCGTGGCCCTTCCTGCTGAGCTCTGGGGGCACTGGGAGCAGTGCACGGGGCTGTGCTGTGTTGTCAGCAGCTCTGCATGGAGAGCCCCCCCTGATATTCAGCCACCCTGTGCTATTTTAAGGCTAAACCAGTCATGTTATTGCATGTGGACAATGAGGGAGGGGTTGCTTTGTTTCACGCCGATCCCAGGGTGGTCATGCATCTGGGAATTGAGGATTCAAGAGGTGCCCACGTAAAGAAATACTCAGAACTTTGTGTTCAGCTGGTGAGAGGTAAGCTGGGCTGGGAGGACTCGTGTCTGTGTCCCAGTTCCTGTAAACTCGAACAGCTGCAGAATAAACCTGTTGACCCTTGTGCTGAGAAGAGGTTGTGGGCCTGTGTGAATCCAGAAAGTACCTGGCTTGATGCCTGTGGAGCTGCTTGGGCTTTCTGCTCGGGGGTTGTGTGATGGGCATGAGCTGCCGCAGGCTGTGCTGTCCCGCTCTGCCCAGGTTCTGGGCACTGGTGTCCCCCCAGTGTCGCTGCTCTGGTGTTCCGGGGCTGTGCCTGTGGCACACTGCACCTCCAGCTGGAGCAGGTGGGAGCTGGGGTGGGAGTGCCTCAAACTCTTGGAGCTTTGGTCTTTAGTGAGGCAGGGCGCTGCTGTCCCCGTCAGCTCACAGCGTTTCTGGAGTGCTGTGCTTCCCTCTGGCAGCGGGGACAGAGGGGCGCTTGTGGGGGTTTCAGCCCAGACCTGGCTCTGGTGTTGGGTCAGGCACCTGCATCTCCCTGGGCTGAGCCCGGGAGGAGAGGGGCAGGAGGGCTGCACACACGGCCCTGATCCCAGCAGGATATTGCTGCAGGGTCAGGAATGGGGCACGCTGGCCTGCCAAGGTACAGCTGCTGTGCAGGAGCTGAAAAGGGGAGGCTGATCTGCTCTGGAGTGGCTGTGAGCTTGGGGGATGCTGGAAATTTGGGGAGTGGAGACAGACTCTGGAAGGAAAGCCGTGCTGCTGGGTGCCCTTGGATGCACACCTGGTGTTGGTGTTTCTTCTTCTTCAGGGCTTCCTGCTGTGTTTTCTGCAGAAGGGAATTTGGCTGTGACTGGTGAGGTGCCTTCCAGCTGAGCCCCTGTGAGCTTGGGTGATGCTGGAAATTTGGGGAGTGGAGACAGACCAGCTCCATAACGTGCTGCTGGGTTTCCACGGTGTGGGTTTGACTTGCTGAAGGTTGAGATGGGGAGAAGGAAGGGCAAGCTGCGTATCTTACTTTTTTTAATGTCTCAGTGACTGAGGTCCATCCTGGGACCTCAGTTCCTCAGTTAATTGATCTGCAGATGATGCACTCCAGGACCAACCAGCTGCTAAATAGTTGGGGTTTTTAACTGCGTTAAGGAGGCGCTTTGGAAGGAATTTTCCAGAGCTTTCCTGGACAGTTCCCCCAGCTGCATCTTCCCTGTTTCACTGACTCTGGTGTCAGTGAGTGTGGCGGGGCTGGTGTTCTGTTCCTCTGGCTAGCAGCGTGCCAGGGGGCTGTAGCTGCTCCTTCTGGTGAGGCTGTGGAAGGGGCAGGTTCTGTGTGCCCACAGTGCCCACAGGTCCAAATCTGCACTTCTGGCATGGGTAACAATCAGGTGAAATCCGAGGCTTTATCTGGGTAATCTGAGAGAGCCTGGTGTGACTCGGAACTGGATTTGCAAGAGGCACAGCTTCGTGTGTCAACACTTGCAGTGGGAGGGGAGCACCTGAGATTGCCTGGAAGGAGCAGTGCCCACATCTGCAGGGAGGCTGGGGCTGTGCAAATGCCCTCTCCAGAGCAGGGCAGCGCTCGGGGGGAGCCTGCCAGGTGTGCTGTGTCACCCCGGGGTGGCAGAGACCTGCCGGTGTTTGCCCGCACGGAGCTCCAGTGAGGCTGCTGCCAGGCTGTTTGCTCACTCTGGAGGGAGAGCCGTGCTGCTGGGTGCCCTTGGATGCACACCTGGTGTTGGTGTTTCTCCTTCTTCAGGGCTTCCTGCTGTGTTTTCTGCAGAAGGGAATTTGGCTGTGACTGGTGAGGTGCCTTCCAGCTGAGCCCCTTGGTGTCAGGATGTGGTTCCTGGGGCACGCTGGTGTTCCCTGCCAGGCTGAGCAGCTCAGCCTCCTGCTGTGGCACAGAACCCGTGCCTTAAACAGAATTTCCACTGGCTGCACACTGGGACAGGGCAGCAGCCCCTGACTAAGCTGAGCAGGTCAGGCTTTAGGCCAGAGGTGTGGCAAGACTTGGGATGCACCTAGCAACAGGCAAGAGCAAAATGAGGGATGTGTCTTAGCCTCTGCTGTACTGTGTTTTCTGGGATAAACATAGCAACACTTTTCTGTTCAAATGGAGAAGAATTGCAAGTTGTGGTAAGAAATCAGAATTGAATGGCTCTTGGAGCTTTAGTGGAGGAGGTTTCCTGATGCAGGTGGGCACTGGAGAGCAATGTGCTCTATATTAGGACAGAGACAAATCCCCCTGTGTATTTAAGAGGGGAGAACGGGGTTTAAGCTCACGGTGATTCGGGGGAGAGGAAGGTATTATAACCAGCACTTGTTCAGAGGCATGTGCTCTTATGTTATTTGGATTAGGCTGTCCAAACTTGGCAGAAACGCCAACTGATCCTCAGTCTAGACTGGTTCTGAAAGAATCCTTGGCCTCATGGGAATCTCCATTTCAAGGTGCAAAAAGCACAGCAGCAGGCACAGCAGTGATTGTGTTGGCATAAAAGCCTTCTCGACAGGAAAATGTTCAAAATGCTCTTAAATCTTGTGTTGGCAGACCCAGGAGGGCCCCAGAACGAGTCTGTCACAGAAATGGTGTCTGACCCAGGCCAGTGGTGCCAGAGAGGTGCCAAGTGGAAGTCCTGGGGCCCAGGTGGACAGAGCAGATGGCCCAGCAGGTGGCAGGGTGGCAGCAGGGACAAGGTGGCTTTGCAGGTCCCCTGCTTTGCCTACAAGTCTGACAGAAGAGCTGGGCAGTCCAATTATCTGTGCCTAGAAAACTTGTCCAGGGTGAGCAGCTCCACAGAAGGAACTGTCTGCGGCAGCTTTGCCCAGCCCAGGCTGGGATCTCCAAGGGACTGCTGTTATCCCGAGTGTATGTTCAGGTTCTGCTTTCCCTGGATGTCAGCAGCAGCAGTGTAATGAACTGACTGCAGGGAGAAAACCGCGAGGTGAGTTTAGTCTGGTGTGAGGCTTTAACGGAGGAAAAGACTGCTGGATGTGGTGGCTGTGTTTGATGTTCCAGACATTGGGTATTCCAGACAGTTCACATCCCTCCCGTCTTTGGGGGGCTGTGGTGCACTGGGTGGTGGGTGGCAGTGGCTTTCTCATTGCTTTCAAACTGGTGTGTGCACACAGCAAACCTTGGCCAAGCTGTCCAGCCTCCTCGACAGGAGGAGTAAGAACTTCAGCAGCAGCCAAGAAACAGCTGAACATGCTTTGACTGAGACTGAGCAGCCTCAGAAGAGACAGAAGCCTCCACACTGGAGACAGCAGCCAGCATAAACTGGCTTATCTCTACTATTCTTGATCTCTAAACTTTGAAAAAGCAAGGCAGCTTCTCTTTTCTGCTTGTTCCTGAGTATATTGAGTGCATCTTGCTTAACAACAGATCTTTTGACTTTTTCTACAGGGCTTCTTCACCTATTTCTTAACTCCTATTAATCTGTTTCAAGCCTGGTTTTCTAACTGGAAACTTTCCATTGATGTCATGGGAGCTTTCCGTGGCCCACATCAAATAGCTGGGTTCACCAGGAATTAAGTGACTCTACAAATGTTTATGTTAAACACTTACTTGGAAGGCATGTTGACTTATGAGGACCTGTGATGGCTGTGGTATGTAGGGAGGATAGGTTGGCTGTACAGCTTTTGTCTTGCCTTTGAACTCTGGAAGTGCTGGCAGCTGTTTAGTGCCTCGATAGGGGCTCAGGAGTGCAGCTCAGGAGCGTTTCATCTCGGACTGCTGCGCTGCTTCTTGTCTCGTACTCCGGAGAGGTTTCTCCGTGGGTCAGCTCCGTGGAAAGGGCCCAGATGGCAAAGTCTGGACAGTCACAGCAGGAAGCTGTTGGCCTAATTACAGGTGTGGAATTTTGTTGTTTTAGAGGGGAAACCCACAGTTTAGTCTGCTGAGAAGCCCCAGGGAGGGAAGGAAGGGCTTGCATGTTCTTCAGACCCTGCTTACTCAGGCTTCTGCGGTGGTGTCAGAGCCTCGGGAAGGTGGAAACAGAAGGGATAAAAACCATCTTGGCATTCCCTGTCACCCCCACACAGACCCCAGACACTGGGCAGTGGCGGCTCGTTCCCCCCTGAGGGAGGTCGTGCCTTGAGGTGCAGCTGAGCACTCTGGAGGTGGTGAGGAAGCCACTTTAAATATCACCTGGCTGACAGAGCTCAAGCTTGTGAAGCTGTTGCTTAGGAGTGAATTTCTGAGTGTGTCCCAGTACGAACAAGGGGCAAATTTCACCCCTTGCCACTTCCCCCAGTATTGCAGCCCCTGTGAACAGTGCTGCAGCTCATGTCTTGGTCACTTCTTTTGGCCAAAACATTTGTTCTGTATTACCACGACTGCTATTTCCAGGAAAAAGTTGCTCTGGGATATCTGGCCACCTTACAGTGCAGATGTCCTCTGAAAGCAGCATGTGCGTTCCTGCAGCCACAGTTTGTACAATGTGCTTTTATCCTCTTCATTTTGGTGCGCTCTGCACTTGAATATGATTTGTCTCCTTGGGCTTTTACAGGGATAAAATTTCAAGCAGGCAAGCTAGAAAGGCTTCTTAGAATTGCTGCTTTGTGAAGCCTTTTGGTGGATGATTTAAGAAGCCAGCCAAAGCTTTCAGGTCACCCTGCCCATCTCAAACCACCACAGCAATTTCCAGGGACCCTCTCAGGTGACGGTGAAAGCAAAACATTGCATCACGCTGAGACTGCACTCACTGCCAGCTCCTGTGAGATGGGCAGTGTCTCTCCCTAATTATGGGATGTCCCAGGTCAATTATAGCTAAACACAGAGTCCAACCATGTCATTAAACTTTTTTGGCTAATGACAAGTCAGAAGTCCAGCATCATCCCAGCATGCTGTGCTCTGGGGAGCTGCTGAGTGTGTTCCAGTAAAGCTGGCAGCGTGAGCTGCCTCTTGTGCAATCTGTCTGCCAGGAATATCCTCTTAGTTCAGCATTTGAGAGCTGCTGGGCCACCCCTCCTTGCTGGTGTGTGTTCCTGGACGCGGAGGGCTCGCCGTCCTGAGCCTGCTGGTGGAGTGGTTTGCTGAATGGAGGCAAATGTCTCACGGGCACTGGTCTGTTCCATGTTAACCCAGCTCTTTCCTTGGGTTTTTGCTCCTATAGACAACGTTTGAGTTACACAGCTCCTGGCAGCTGCCTCAGAAGTGGGAGGTGAGCACCACCTCTTCCCAGGGACTGGCGGCTGGGCCAGGCAGAGCGCGCTGCGCCAGCTCCTGGCTGCCTGGTGGTCCCAAACGCCTCCGAGGTCACAGGGAGCAGCTTTCCACACTCCCTGCTCTCCAGGGCAAGGCTGGGGATCCCTGCTTCGCTTCTTCCCCTGCAGCAGATGGTCCTGAGTGCCTGTGCAGAGAACAGGCTGTCCCGGGCCGAGGAGAGGTGTCGGTGCTGGTCCTGCTCTCTGCTGGCTGCATTGCAGACCACTCATGCCCAGACCCCCCGAGGAGCTCTGCCCTGGTGTGCCTGCGTCCCTTCTGCTCTGGGAGATCTCTGGAAAGCTCTGGAGACTCGGGGGAGGGAAGGAGGACTTGGAAGCTGAAGCAGGGATGCTGTGGGGTCAGCAAGGTGAGGTTCTGCGTGTCCCTGGTACAGCGAGCTTGGGTTTGTCTGGGCTCTTCACCTCAGCTGGCTGCTGCAGCAATTGCAGAAGAGAAATTGCATCTTCTGGCTATGCTGTTGGATTTGGAAAGGGTTTTTCCACAGCTTTTGTTATGTTTAAGGGTGGTTGTTGTTCCCAGATTAAACTTGAATAGAAAACATAAGGCTGCTGCCAGCTTTCTGTCACAGGCACCTTTTATCTTGAATTCATCTCTTCCAAGCAGATGCTGCTTTCATTTCTCCTCCTTTTTTTTTTTGCTACAAGACTAAAATTAACAGCCCTTTGATGCAGGGGAAGAAACTGTATTTCAAAGCAAAGTACCTAGTTAACTTTGATAATAAAACTGCTGGTTTTATCTTGGAGGTAATTCCGTGTTCCTTGGAACAAAAATCTGAGCGTTGGAAACTCCTGAACCCTGCTTGCTGTGAGTGAACGTGCTGATCCCTCCTTCCCTGGGAACACCAGTGGCTTCTTCTGGGGTGGGAGGTGTGGATGGAGCTGAGCTGCTCGAGGGGAGGCTGCTGGTGGGACAGGAGGCGCCAGGCACTGGCGTCAGTGCCCAGAGTTCGTGCAGGATGCTTTCCTGCCAGCTGCTGCCTGTGCCTGAAGCTGTCAGGGGGTGCCAGGCACGCAGCTCGAGGTGCAGCACAGCAGGAGGAAGGACTGGGGAGAACGCAGCCCTTCAGACACCTCACTGGGGCAGTGAGGCAATCTGCGTCCCCTGGCCAGACTGAACTGTCTTTCCCAGCCCACCCTGCCCTCCCCAGCCTTCCTGCCTTCAAAGGCTTGTACTGAGCATGAGGCTCATGTGAGCATCCAGCTTTTGGCTTTCATCTTTTCCACTTAAAAAGACGAGCTCTGTTCCTGCAGTGCTTCCCAGAGGGTGATGCGGGGGCTGTTTCCAAGGGGGAGGCTGAAGCCTCTCCTCAGAGGGAGGACAGCTGATGGGCAAGGCTGAGCCACAGCCTTGCTCATGGACCAGGTGACTTCAGGGAATGGAGAATTCCTAAACTTAGGCCATGGCTGGCTTGGCCAGTGGCCAGGGCGTGGAAGAAAAGATGTTGTTGTCATCATTCAGGGTGTTACAAGAACTGTCTGATGCAGCAGAGGCACATCTGCTGTGCGGGTCATGGTCCAAGAGCTGAGAGTAGGAGTAGGGAAATACGTGCTGGGGCTTCCAGACTCACTGAGGGGCACCATGGAAGGTGTTTTTGCCTATGGGCAGGTGCTGGAGGCACTGGAGGATCGGACAGGCTCTGGGGTTCTTGCTTTGAAGAGCCTGTGATGAGCCCCTGCTTTGGATTCATTGCAGGGGTGTTGACTTCTGAAAACATCCTTTTGCTAAGTGAACAGAATTGTTTCCTAAACAGTATGAAAAAAAGTCACTTCCTCAGTGACTCAGCTGTCTCCTCTTGTGAGGCTTTTGTCTGCAGTGGTGACACCCTCAGACTCCACAGGAAGGACCTGAATCTGTGGTGTGAAAGATCTGCTGAGGTCTTCACACACAAAGATGCAATTTCAGTCTTTTCTTTTCAGCACTTAGGAAGCCCAGGATGAAGAGATCTGGGTAAATGTTATAGAGGAATGCTGGGTTTTACTCTGTGTCAAGGTAAGACAATAAGGCACGTGAACTGAATTTGTGTTTGTGTTGCTTGGAGAAATTTGCAGTGTGGCATGAAGGCACTGATAGCTGGGACAAGGGGTTGAATTCACTTGTTTAGTGTTTATTTGACCTGAGGATTAACCCAAAATTCATCCTGGGACTGGAATGACTTGAGCAGGGGGGAAGATGCCTAACCCCAAGCATGAGAAGTTTTGTTACCATGGAGCTTGCCAAGCTTTGGGGCAGGCTGCCCAGAGGTTGTGCAGTCTCTGGTTTTGAAGGTTTACAGGAATACAGTGGTGAGAGAGAAGATAAGATTGGCGTGCCAGGGAGGCAGGGATGGAGCACAACTTCAGCTCTGCACCACGAGGCCCCGGTTTTGCTGAGTGTGCTGCTCTGGCCTCTGAATCAGAGCAGCATCCAGTTCCTAGTGCTGTAAGAATCTGCTTGCGGGGAGCAGAGACTGTTGCAATGGACCAAGAATTATTTGTTTCTATACATGGCCCAGATTTCAACGTTGGTTTTTTTTCTGTAGTGATGAGCAGCACCAGACACTTGCACAACTTTCCCCCTGGCAGAGATGTATTTGATGTAAATACATGTGCTGGAGCTTCAGACACAATAAACGTATTTGAGGGTAACAGGCTGAGTAATCTGGTGCTTGGCAGCTGCTCTGTTACGGGGATTTTTGCTTTACTGTTAGCAGTGCTTGTGACATCCTTCAATGAAAAAAGGAAGAGACAGTAACTGAACAACCTTAATATTAAAATAGCTTCAGCTACAACTGCTTTGCCTGAGAGAAGGGATCCTGCTGGGTCTGTGTCTCCTGGCACAGGATATTGGATATTGTACTGCCTTTAGGAGCAGGGATTGCAGTCCTCACAGTCCACTGTGGACATTTTCATTTTCTGTTTGAGAAAGTCTCTCTGCTCTGCCCTGCTGTCACCTGGGGAGAGGACAGGAGGGGAGTTCTGGGAGGTGACTGCTGAGAACAGGGATTTCCTTTAATGCAGCTGCTGCTAGCAAGAAACCCCCGTGATTCATGAACTGTTCCGGGGGAAAGCAGTGCCTTGTTATCAGAAAGCTTGTCCTGATGGGTTGGTGGTGGTGTTGGCCAGTCTCACAGTCATAGCCAAAAAAGTGCTTTTGATACAGGAGTGGAAACTTTGGACAGAGGTAGAAACATCAAACTTCATTTTTTCCACTCACTGCTCCCCTCAGTATCAGACAAAACTAATTAATCCAGATACTTAAACAGAGATGAAGGATGGACAGTGGCCAGTGTAGGCTGCAAATTAAGTGGAGAAATAACAAAAAGCAGGGAGTTCTTGTGCAAGAGGGTGGCTTATTCTGGATTATGTGGGCTTCTTCAATGCAAATAGTTCTGAACATAAACATTTACTGTTTAAAATTCATGGTAGCTTAATTGTGGAGGAAATGCCTCTCTAAGTGCAGCCTATCAAATGGCTCCAATGCTGGAGGGAAAAGCATTAGGCAAGTTTGGCCAGGCCTTTCATGTGCTGCTTGGTTATAAAACTGGGGGGGTTCACATTGCGCGTGCAATGTGCCGAGCCTAGATTTCAGCCTTAGAGGGTTGTGAGGCCTCTGGAAGCAGTGCTTGTTCACATGCAGTGTCTCCATGGCACAGGGAAATCAGCTGAAGGTGGCTGGGCAGGTACAAAGGTGTAGGGAAGGTGAACCTCTGGAGATGTGAACAAAGCTTTGCCTGTGACCTTTCTTCTGCTACTTGTGTGACTTATTTCTGATGGCGCTTAGTCTGCAAGCAGGTTAGAGACACATCTCTTGGGTGCACCTAAAGAAACTGGAGCTGTGAAAATCTGTGCCTCTTGCAGCGTGTGCAGGTGCTGTCTGTGCTCAGACTGAGCTGCTCTGCTGTTTCCTCCAAAAGAATTCTCTGGAGTGCAGCTCTGTGGCACAAAGCTGAGCCTGACACCCCTCGTCAGCATCAGTGTCCCCCCAGCACGGTTCCTGCACTGACAGCAAGGGATGTCTGCGGTCCCCTCTGTGTGCGTCTCACCTGGGAGCCTCAGGTGAGTGGCTGCACTGCCAGGTGACGTGGCTGGCACCTGGGAGGTGACAATCCCTTTTGTGACACCAGGCCTGACGCAGGTGCTGGGCTGTACCTGGAGCCCAGGGCCATCAGGTCACTCCTGGGGTCACAGCTGCCTGTGAGCCCTTGGGTGTAGAATTGCTTCTGGAAAAGAGCAGCTCCCCGGCTGGCTGCAGGCAGGTATTCCAGAGCAGCAGGGAGCTGGAGAGGTGGAAGGAGGGTCAGTGCTGCAGGGGTGGGACATGGGAAGGGCCCATGGCTGAATTTCTCAGTGCTGAGCTGCCATGCAGAGCTGCTCAAAGCCAGGCTGCGTCCTGTGCTGGGAGAAGAGCTTCACCTGCTGGGTTCTGCCTGTTCCCCACGGCCGATACTCCAGCCTGGCCAACTCACCAGCCCTGCTCATGGCCCATAATGCTGCCCAGCCTGCGGCCCAGGGCTGAGCGTGGAACACTTCTGCACTGTTGGGGATGTGTGCTCGGAGTAAATTCCTCTGGTACAGCTAACGTGCTGAAAAAGGAGCACATTGCTTAAGTCTTTTTAACATCTGTGAGTTAACAGCAAATGAACTGTTCCCAGCCAGAGTCTCCTTGTCCTGACCTGTGCAAAGGCCACAGACTGTGAGTAAGAGTGGGAAGGAAATGGACACATCAGAGCAGGGTGCGGAGTGGCTGTGCTGCTGCTATTGCAGAGGGCTGGAGTCAGCTGCAGGAATTGTTTAACCTGCAGAGCTTCCTAATGCTGCTGCTGTCCTCAGAACACCCAGCACAGAACTTCTGCAAGGTCGTTTTGGCAAACAGCAGCAGAACTGCCTGAGAGTCCTGGCCTAAGTGGGTTGACCACAGGAAGCTGGACCAGCAGTGCCTCATGCCAGGAACGTAGTTGTTGCAGGCAAGTGACTGCAATCTGCCTGTGAGCAGCTATGGTCAAGTCTTGGTTTGTGCCTGGGCTTTAGCATGCAGCTGTCATTCATAAGTTACCTTGTGCAGAGCTGGAAAGAACCTAATGACCTCTGAGACATCCACTGAACTTCCTCTCTGAGGAAAACCAGCCCAGTTCCCTTGTTTCATTTAAAGAAATGCCTTTTCTCTGCAACCAACATTGCTGTTCGTGACCTGCCTTCAGCGGTAGAGAAGATCTCTGGCACAAACTTCCAGAACTCCTTCTGAGTTGCTTCCATCATTACAAATATTTTGCAAAGTAAACTCTCCCCTGTTGCTTAGAATTATTTTTCTGCCAGATTCTGCAGCATTGTAGTTAACAGGAACTGGCTGGGTAGGTGGACCGTGGAAATTTGTTTAAGTTGGTGTCTAGTAAGTGGCTTGGTTGAGGATGGGTGGTGGTTATTGAGGTTTTCATTTACTCAGACAGCTGCTCTGAGTAACCTCAGTGCTCTGTTTTGGAGAACCAGATGCTGGAGAGATGGGGTGAGAGGCCATGCTGCCTTCAGCACTGCAAAAATAGCCAGAAAACTTCAGCAGGGGCTGCCTGGATCATCCCAAGGTGAGGAAGGAGAGCGAGCTGAGCTCACACAGAGCTGACTCTGGGCGGTTGCAGCCCTGGCAGTGCAGCACAGTGACCTGTGCTGGCTGCCGTGGGCAGGAGCCTCTCCTGAGCGTGGGCTTGCTGTGCCAGCAGCTCCCGTGGCACAGCAGAGCCCTTGGTGCCTGCTCGGGGCTGTTTGCCCAGCAGGGAGGTGTCACCCTCCTAGCCCGGGCAGGCCAGCACTGCCAAGCACCCAGGGACTTCTTCTGCCATCCCTGCCCCATCTCCAGCGCTGGGACTGCCTTGCTCTGCTGCAGGATTTTCCTTTTTGCTGTTTGCTGGGACACGTGCCGCCTTTCTTAGTTCTTTCTTGCCCAACCCCTCGTGATGTGTGGCTGCAGTTTCACTTTCTGCGGAGCCCTGCCAGCCCTGAACCTGCTGGGCCACGCTGCTGCTGCTCCTCGGGAGGTGGGGCTGAGCAAGCTGCTTCTGTGGCAACCTCCTCCACGTGTGAGGCTGCCAAAACCAAAACCATTGCTCTGCAGCACGGGTTGCCTGCCCAGTCCTGCTCCCAGCGGAGTGCAGCGCTCCAAAGCTGGCCGTGGTGTTGGGGCAGTGGTTGCGCTCGCCTCTGCTGGGGCTGCTCACCTCTGCTGGGGCTGCTCACCTCTGCTGGCACAGCTGGAGAGCTCCAGCAGCGCAGGTGAGCTGCCTTTTCCCAGGCTTTGCTCGGTGTCCAGTGGGTGAGAAGGTGCTGAGGCCAGAATGCTGCTGAGGTGATGGCAGCAGCCCTGGGGCCGGGTGTGACAGCCCCCATGGGCCAGGTGTGACAGCTGGTGTTGGGGCTGGGTGTGACCATTAGCCAGGTGTCACAGCCACCATTAACCAGGTGTGACAGCCACCATTAAACAGATGTGACAGCCTGCCTGAGCCAGGTGTGACAGCTGGTGTGGGGTTGGGTGTGACCATTAACCAGGTGTGACAGCCACCATTAACCAGATGTCACAACCCCCATGGGCCAGGTGTCACAGCCTGCCTGGGCCAGGTGTGACAGCCACCATTAGCCAGGTGTCCCAGGCTGGAAATCTCCAGGGCAGGGCTCTGATTCATTGTCTGCAGAGCACCCAGAGCCTGGGTGTTCGAAGGTTTGGCCTCTTATCTGTAGAAGTACACCTAGTGAATATTATGGGAAGGAGATAAAGCCACAGTAAACTGACTTGAAGAAACAAAGTGAAGCTGGATCAGGAATCAAGGCGTTCAGGAGCCCTCGTGTGTTCTTGTTGGTGCTCCAGACAGGTGTCCTGTAGGTGCAGAGCAAGGGAGGATCTGTGAGGGCCCACGAGTTTCTGCACAGCAGAGAGAAGCTGGACACCAGCTCTGCTCTGCCACACGCAGTGTCTCACTTGCAGAGCTGGGCTCTCCCTGTTTAACAGCAGGGCTTTGCCTTCCATTTATGTGTCCCTGCTGTCTCCTGCCTTGATCTATTTGCGGCCAGCAGTTGTTTTGGAACCTGGCATTTCCTCCTAGTAAGGTAAACTGCTTGCTCTGAGCACCTAAATGGAAGGGAGGTCTAACACTCACTGAAAATAGCAGTGAATACTTTTCTCTGAGGCACCCTTAGAATTTCATTCCCCGGTTTTTAAGCCCAGAAGGTTAACAATAGAACTGAAAATAGCATGGGAGCAGGAGTGAGCATCACAGGGATGAGCTTGTCTTGGTAGAGTAGAGTTGCAGCAAGCCTGAGCTGTTGATAAGACAGATAAAAGCACTTTCAGTGTTTACATTTGTACTTAAACCTGTAGCAGTTCAAAGGTTCTGAAGCAGCTCATTCCCCAGCATATCTTTTCATTTATGGCTGGCTGTGTCTCGTATCAAGCTGCCCAGGGCATGAATCCATTAATTTTACAGAATAAGCCTTTTTGTCTCTCTGTCCTGCTGCAGGAAAGTGCCTCTATTGTCTTGTGCATGAAGAGGCTTTTCCTTTTAGCAAACGAGGGCATAATTGTGCTCTGACTGCAGGGCAAGGTGCCACTCTGCAGTTCTGGACCAGGCTGGTGCCAGGAGCAGCAGGGCTGTGAGCAGGAATTACTGCCTTGCCCTAATAAGGAACCGTGTTGCACTTAAATCTTGGCGTGGGCTGCTCGGTTCCTGACCTGCTCTCACTCTAAGCAATCTCTTTGTTTCAGTCTTTTTCCTTTCTTTGCCCCTTTGTCCTTACTCTGGCCGTTGTCTTCCATCTGCTGGTGACAGTCTGCCTGGGGAGGAGTCCTGACCGCTGTAAGTGATGAGTGGTGCTTGTGTTCAGGAATCTCTCTTGGGGCAGTGAGGGCTTCAGCAGTCCCTGCTGGTTTTCTCTGGGGTGATTCCCTTTCTGGTGCAGCAGCCTCAGAGAAATACGATGAAGCTTATGTTGGCAGAAGGCAAAAAGCCACAGCGAACAAGGCATTGTTTTGCTAATGAAGAGCACAATTGTATTCCCTTGCTCCTCCCGAGTATTTTGTGCTTCAGAGAGGTCTGCACCAGTGCTCCTGCAGTCTGCTTTGTTTTGGTTCTCGTTTCCTATGCTGTGTTCTCACATGTACGGCACAGGAAATCTCTGCCTCTCCTCCCTCTGCCAATGTTTTGTTCCCTTATCCTAATCAAAATTCCAACAGCTGGATTTGCCTACGGACTTCCACGTGTACCTTGGCAGTCCCTTGTTGACAGCCTTGGAATGCCAGGGAGTTCACCTGGTGCTCTGAGCAGCCCGATGGGCTCGATCCCGGCCCCGGCAAACAGCTTACACTGCAGCTTTTTGCAATGACTGCTTTGGGGCAGCATTCATGTGCCTGTCCCGGGGAAGCTCGGCTAATGTCTGTTTTGGCTTGTTCTCGGGGTGCCTTGCCTGGGGGTGCCGCTGTTCTGAGGCCGCAGAGCCCCGAGGGTGAGGAGCGAGCCGTGGGAGCACGCAGGGCACAGCAGCTAAATCTGCGTGCGGGGAGGGTGATGCACTGGCATCCAGTGGCTGCCCTCCCTCAGCTGCTCCTGCTGCTCCCTGCTTGTTTTCAGCTGCTCACCAGCTGCCTTACACGGCCCAGGATTTGTTTGGATGTTGTGGATGGGATTTATTTCACTTCCAGGATGTGGTGGTCGCCTCAGCAGCTGATAACATGATTGGGCCTGTTGACGTGGCATCTTCTGTCACAGTGCCCAACATCTGAGGTCCCTGAATGGTTTGAAATAGCTGTACTGCAGCCTGTGCATTGGGATGTGACTTTCAAAGCATCTCAGGCATTTTCCTCTCCATCCACGATTTAAAAGAAAAGTGGGTAAGGAGAGAAAAAGTAGTCTTGTCTCTTGTTACTTAAGAATTGGGATTTAGCTCATTCTTCCAATGGCTTACCTTGGACTAGTAGTAGAAACCTGTAGGGAAGCTGATGAATTGACCCCTAACCCAGAACATTTGTGAGCTTTCCCCGTTCACCTTCTAGCTGAAGCCTTGCTGATGTCCAGAAATCTTATTTTTAAACCAGATCTGATTCATGCTCTGTTTTCTGTGCCAGATGAGGTCCTTGGTTGTGAGTAAGTGTTGTGACTCTAGCTGGCAGGAGTGCTGCATGATTGCCTCACTTCAGGAAATGTTAAAATAACACTTTTTTTTCTTAGAAAGCTCGTTTGCACCCCTCCCACTTCTAATTCTCCTAATAGCTGCCCCCAGTTTGGCAGCTGTGTGACAGAGGGCTGTTTGTGTTGCTGAGTGAGAGCAGAGACACTTCAGTGGATGCAGTTCTGGAGGAGAGGTGCACAGAGTGAGCAAATATCTCTGGCCAAGCTGGCTTAAACCTTTCAGAGGTTTCTCTGCACTCTGGAAGGAAAACTGCTAAACTGTGAGAGGGATCTTGCTCCTCCCCCTGGACTCCGCAGCTGAAATTAGGGATTTTTGTCTTCCTCCTGGAGAAAAGAAGCTGCCCCAACCAAAGCTGCTTGCTTGAGACAAGCCAGGCAGCAGGTTTATCTTGGTTTATCTTGGTTTATCTTGGTTTATCTGCTCCTTGGCTGCAGGGGTTCAGAGGGACCAGGAGCTGCTGGAATGAGTATCCCCCAGGGCTGGACCCAGCAGCTTTTGTCTGCGGGTTTGGACTTGCAGCCAGGCCCCCGAGGTACTCAGCGAGGCTTTGGTTGAGGAGAATTTCCTCCTCAGCCCTGTGCCAATGGCCAGCTGAGCTGGTGGAAAGGAAGCACACATTGTTGGGAGGGACAGATGAACGCTGCTGCCGTGAATGTGGCCGAGTGTGCTAATGTTTAACTTGTCTCTTGTTTTCCTTTCCGTCCATTAGGCAATTCTGAGCGGCGCGCATCTTGACGGAGTCTCCCGGCAACGTTCTCGGCGGGGCTGAATGACAGCAGAGGCTGCCAGGTGAACCCATGAGCCTGTGAGGAGGCGAGAGCAGGACGCAGCATGGGGCAGAAGGTCACGGGGGGGATAAAGACCGTGGATATGAGGGACCCTGTGTACAGGCCGTTGAAACAGGAGCTCCAAGGGCTGGACTACAGCAAGCCCACCCGGCTGGACCTGCTGCTGGACATGCCCCCGGTGTCCTACGAGGTGCAGCTGCTGCACTCGTGGAACAACGACGACCGCTCGCTGAACGTGTTCGTGAAGGAGGACGACAAGCTCATCTTCCACCGGCACCCGGTGGCCCAGAGCACGGACGCCATCCGGGGCAAGGTGGGCTACACGCGGGGGCTGCACGTGTGGCAGATCACCTGGGCCATGCGCCAGCGCGGCACCCACGCCGTGGTGGGGGTGGCCACCGCAGAGGCCCCCCTGCACTCCGTGGGCTACACCACGCTGGTGGGCAACAACCACGAGTCCTGGGGCTGGGACCTGGGGCGCAACAGACTCTACCACGACGGCAAGAACCAGCCCAGCAAAACCTACCCCGCCTTCCTGGAGCCGGACGAGACCTTCATCGTGCCCGACTCCTTCCTGGTGGTGCTGGACATGGACGATGGGACGCTGAGCTTCATTGTGGACGGGCAGTACATGGGGGTTGCCTTCCGAGGGCTCAAAGGGAAAAAGCTCTACCCGGTGGTGAGCGCGGTGTGGGGCCACTGTGAAATTCGGATGTGCTACTTGAACGGACTGGACCGTGAGTATGGCTCCGTGCCGGCTCTAGCGGCACAGCCCCGTGCCTGCCCTCGCTGGGCCGCCCCAGGAGGGCTCTCCTCTTTCTAGGGAGCTGAGGACTCGTGCCAGCAGCGGGATTGCTGGGTGCAGCTCGGAGTCCTCGGTGGCAAACGCACAAAGCCTGTGTGACCTGGGCAGTCCCCGAGGCGCTCTGCAGGGAGCGGGCAGGGGCTCTGGGGGGAGAAGGGGATGCCAGTCCAGCTAGAGATGGGAAACCTTGTACTGCTACCAAAACAGCAGCAGGAACATTCTTCTGGCAGTTGCGTGGCTGGCACTGGAATCCTGGTGTCTCTTTGCAGAAAACAGCCTGAGACAGTCCCCTTCCTTAAATGGATAATGAAGGGATGTTTAAAATCCCTTGCAGGCAAGAATGGGGACAGATTTTCCCGTCTAATAAAATGGGAATGTTTTTCGTCTTTCAGAAGAGTAGCTCACTTCCCTGCCCCTCTCAGAGCAGGGTGTGCTCCTTTCTAGCAAGGGGCTGGATGCTGTAGTCAGCCCAGCTCGCATGCCAGGCCTTTTACTAACAGGCACATCAATCTCTAGCTAAGCTTAGTAATAAATTTGGCCGTCCAAATGTGCTAAAGTCTGTTATCTCTCATAGTCAGAAGTTCCCATGGGGCCAGACTGTGACTCAGTCCTCTGGGTAGGGTGGAGGAGAGAGGTGAAGGAAGTGGATTAAAATCTGGATTTATGTTGCTAGTGAAATAAATTTGGCAGTATTGGTATGAAGAGCAGTTTCCCCTGCATTCTAGAACAGTCTCTGCCCAAGGGCTGCAGCATGTTGGGCTCTTCTGCTGGCCCACCACTGGTGAACCCTGAGTACAACAAAGCTGCCACCTGGCACCAGAAAAACTGAGCTGTCAGAAGGACCAGGAGAGCCTTGCAAAGGGGCAGGAGCAAAATCTGCAAGTGCTTTGAGAAATACACTTCAGCTGTGCAAGACCAAACAGAGAGCTCTTGGCAGGGCATTTTCTCACCCAAAGAAAGCCCAGCTCTCTCTGCACAACAGCTTAAAGAATGTCAGCAGCTCCAGGAACCAGGGTTTGCTGCAGGGTCAAAGCCAAAACCTGCAGCTCCACTCAAAGCCAGCAAGTCTGTGGAATTGCTGGCACGGAGCTGCCCTTAGCAAGGAAAGGGCCACCTCCAGGGTTGGATTTGGTTGTAGAGTGCTCTCAGCTAAGGAGTGAATTGTGGGCACCAGGCCAGCAATGACGGGATGCTGTTTTGGCACAGATAGAAAGAAGGTGTCTGGCTCTGAGCATTCAATAGCAGCACTGTCCAGTGCTTATTGTAGTGCTTGTGAATGGAAGGAGGTCAGATGTGTGTGTGCTTTCCCTTCTGGTCTCCTGTCAGACTGGGTTATCAGTGCAAACTAGGTGAGGACAAATCTTAATCTCTGTGGAAGATCCTCTCCTTTTAAGGCCACTGAACTGAAATGTGTTTGTTCTGTGAGTATCTGAAGGCTCTGAAGGTCAGGCCTCTTGTCCCCCGGGGATGCTGGTGGGGCAGTGCCTCTGTTCCAGCTATCTCTGAGCAGAGCAGGCAGAATTGGGGCAGACTTTGAATGCCAGTCTGTGCCCCGGTGGTTTAAGAATAAGCTCCACTGGGAAGTGCCAGAGGAGTGCTGCCAGTAAAGGGGCTCTTTGGCAGGGTGACAGCCGGAGCAGAGAGGTGCAGGCTGCTGCAGGAAGGGGAAGGGGCCGCACGGATCCTGGAATGGGTCACGAGCAGACAGGGCCAGGGCTGGGTGCAGCCTCGTGACACACAAAGTGTGTGCCGAATGCTGGGCCCTGGGGAGCTGTGTGAGCAGCCTGGTTAATTTGGCACGTGGCAGTGGCAGCTGGAGCTGTAGGCATCCACCAAAGTTACTGAAAACTGCAGCTTCTCAGCCAAACTCACTCCGAGCCTGTGGGTGCCTTTGGGTGTCCGTTCAGAGCGAAGGAAACTTTCCAGTGGTGCAGGCAGAGCCCTCGGGCAGTGGGAGGATGTGCAGGTATCTGCTTTGGGATGCCTTCAGCCTCTCTGGGGGCAGGACAAACCCCTCAGGCCTGAGCAGTGTCGAGGTGAGCCTTGGCAGGCTCAGCGGCAGAGGCTGTGAGGAGCTCATGTGAATCTTCCCCCTGTGCAGCTGGGAGGTTTTAGCTCTGGCTTTGACCTCAGCCCCTCTGTGTTGGGAGGGATTCCTCAGCAGCCAAGGGCCCCATGTGCCATTTCTGAAAAACTTGTGTGATCTTGTTCAGGGTTTTAAGTACAGGATGCAGAAAAAGACAGCCAAAGGCTGGTATCCTTCCCGGGCTTGTGACACGGGAGGGGCTCCTCTGGTGGGAAGTGTCACGGTGCAGACAGTAACATGAAGCTTTGACAGATGGCTGTGTTTTTCATGGGAGCTGTGCAGTATAAATGGAGGGCTTGACAGCTGTTAGCCTCCTGTAGGAGATAAATCATGGTGCTTTCTGGGTGCCCAGGCCACATGATGCTCTGGCTGCTGTACTCTTTCACTTCAGTGGCTCTTACCAAAGTTTCTGGACACTGCAGTAAGAGGCATGAGCTAGAAGATGTGTTCTGACTGGAATGAATGGAATTGCAGAGCAGGAACTTCAGTCTAGGATTGTTTCATTCACATGTAGGCTTAAATAGCCTACAGGAACCTCATGCTCTGCGGGTTATTTGGGGAGCTGAGGCTGCTGAATGGCTCAGATCCTGCAGACTTGCCAGGCATTCACTTCTCCTGCTCAGGGTTTCCTGGAGGGTCAGAAGCAGGAGACTGGATGTGTCCCGTGGGGCTGGGTTGTGTTTCCTGGGGGTCAGAAGCAGAGGGAATGTGTCCCGTGGGGCTGGGTTGTGTTTCCTGGGGGTCAGAAGCAGCAGACTGGATGTGTCCCATGGGGCTGGGTTGTGTTTCCTGGGGGTCTGGAAGCAGAGGGAAGGTGTCCTGTGGGGCTGGGTTGTGTTTCCTGGGGGGGTCAGGAGCAGCAGCAACAGAGGGAACATGTCCT
>WBMY01005670.1:546516-557933 GCA_013397315.1 Donacobius atricapilla
TGTCCCGTGGGGCTGGGTTGTGTTTCCTGGGGGTTTAGAAGCAGAGGGAAGGTGTCCCGTGGGGCTGGGTTGTTTCCTGGGGGTCAGAAGCAGAGGGAAGGTGTCCCGTGGGGCTGGGCCGTTAATGTCTCGGGTCTCTCTCCCCAGCTGAACCACTGCCTCTGATGGACTTGTGCCGGCGAGCTGTGAGGCTTGCCCTGGGCAAGGACAGACTGGCTGAGATCCCCAGCCTGCCCCTGCCAGCCTCCCTCAAGAGTTACCTGCTCTACCAATGACCCTGGTGCTGCAGGACGCCGTGGGACCAGGGATGGATGGAGCTGACCCATCTGATGGATGGACTCTGCGCCCCGGTGTCCTCCCCGCTGCTGGAGCCCCCTGGCCAGAGGATTCCTGCCACTGCTTCAGCCCCCTGGGCCCTTCCTGGCCAGCTCTCAGGCAATCCTTGTCTCACAGCCGAGTGCTTTGTTCCTTGGAAGTCACTTCCCCAGCACACTTACAAAAGGAACATTTACAGAGGCTCTGTGCTTCCCTGCTCCTCCTGAGAAAAGGCTGTGCTGCCTCCTCTGGGCTCAGGGGCCTCAGAGGGAATGGTTTTTCTCTACCACCTAAAGGGAAAAATGATAATAAAAGAATAATAATAAGAAGAAAAGAATAAAAGTAAGGATAAAAACATAATTTGGGGAAGGAGGAGGCATTAGGAACAGGAATGTTAAGACCAGGTCCTAAGAATGGAAAGGCTCAGGGTGGCCAGCAGAGTTGGAAAGAGTCTGGAATACCATAAAGAATCAATTGATGAGTTTTTAAAAGCCAAAAAATAAAAAGTACAAGCCCAAGCCCTGAAACACCAAAACCAAGAGCCCTTCCACCAGGACACTCTTAATTTGGAGAAGGTGGTTATGTTACGTTGCTGATGTCTGTATCTGTGCTGGGACTTCCCACCTCGCTCTGTTGCTGTTTCACAGGTTGTGACTCCTGCTTGCCTGTTTATCCCCGTTGCTTCTCCTGCTCCCTGCTCTGCTCTGCCTCCCCCTGAGGGTTTGCCCGAGTTGATTTTGCAGTCAGGCTGTCCTCTCCAGCCTCCTTCCTGATGCAGCTTCTGCTGTGGGATCAGGGAAGGACAGACCTTTGCAGGAGGGTGGGACCGTGCCTGTGACCTTTGTCACAGAGCTGCAGGTCCTGTCCCCTGAGCTCTGCCCAGCTGAGGCTTTAGAGGAACGCTCGTGTTCCTCTGATGCCTCTGCTGGGGAATTCCCTTCTTGGATAAGCTGCTTAAATTCACCCAAACCAGGCTTTGTTCTGCCCCAGACCGACTTCTGTGCGCCGAGCTCTGCGGCGGGGATGTTCTCCGTGCCTTGCTGGGGTGGGAGCCTGTCCCAGGGCAGTGGCTGCACCGGTGCCAGCCCAGGCGGGCACTGCTGCAGGGGGAGCTCGGGAGGAATAAACGGGCCAGGGCTCACCTTCAGGCACAGCAAGAAGAACCTGAACCTCTCCGGAGCTGGGGAGCAGGGCAGGACTGCAATAAACAGGACAAGCAATTCAGGCAAAATCAGCACATCCCAAATAGATCCTCAGTAGCCAAGTAAAGAGGATGACGCTCCTTCATTAGCAGGAGCTGCTCTCTTGACCTCTCCAAAGGTTACTATGCTGCCTTTCTGGGGTTATTTTGCACATTTCTTCGTGTTTTTTTTCCTTGAAAAATGTTTGTGTGATTGGTTTTTTTGGGTTTGTTTTTGTTTGTTGGGTTTTTTTTTTTGCTTTTGAGTTATCCCTTCAGTTTTTTGTAGGTACAAATGAGTTTAGTTGTTGAAAATGTTAATATATATATTTGTGGTGTATGTATAAGAACATGTTTTAAACAGCTGCTGTAGGGTACCTTTTTGAAGATAAACTACTTGCATAGTATATTTTTTAAAGCACAGAGTTGGTGCCAAGACTGGGTTGGGGTGTGATGTGCCCCTTTTTTATTCTAATATTATATGACATTTTTTTTCAACGTAGGGGTTTGTACTGGTTTCTGTTCCAGGGTGGGACACAAAATTCAGTGTGTGTGGAGCCCTACTTGGTTGCCTTCAACTTGAACCAGTGTCTTCCAGAACTGCAGGGAAGGAGCTGTGTTCTCCCTACTTCTAACGCTCTTTGTGCTCCCTCATTTCCATCTCTCCTCACTTCACCAGGACATTACTTTGTACAGTTTAAAATTCTTTCTATTTTATGACTGTAGATAATACTCAGTAACCTAATAAACTTTATTAAATATTACATGGTGATGGGTTTTATTTGCATGAAATGATCAGATTTCCTTGTGCTTTGTTTCTGCATGAGCAGAGAGCTTATTCCCAAGAGGCCTGCCCAGACAGGGAGAGCAGGGGCTGCCTTGGCCTCATCTCTGCCTGGAGAATAACAACTGGAAGCTGGCATCTCAAAGGTGTGTGCAGGGGTGAGGTGTGAGTGTGTGCAGCTGCCACTGGTGCCCCAGAGCTGGAGCTGGATGTAACCTGGGCCGAGACAGCCTTGGGTTAGATGGAGCTGAAGATAATCTGTGCTGAGACAGCCTTGTGTTCCCGGTGGAACTTGGGTTCCAGCCGATTTTACAGCTGTTTGCTGGCTGTGCCTTCTCACCGGCCTGTGCAAGGCAGAGATGCTCCCACGTTGTGTCAGCACCGAGGTTCAGCCTCGGCAAGTGTGGCGATGCTTTTCTCCGTGGTGATGAAGGCTCCAAGCCCTCGTCCTGCCCGCACAGTTCTCTGTCTGCCCTGCAGCCACCGAGGTGTGTGAGGAAGCCAAACCTTTTAATCAGTTCTCACACACACTGCAACACGTGAGGTTCAGCTTCAGCCTGAGAAGTGCCTGATGCGGATGGTGGGGAGGGAGGGCTCAAAAAAAAGGCAAGTGGTTTCTTGCCTCTTGTCTAGTCAGGACAAGATTTTTTTGGTTTTGTTTTTTAAATTTTGGATGTCTCTTACATGTGGAAAACCATGTGATTAGGGTGAGGGTTTGTAGATGCTGAGCTTCAACACCCAGCATATTCAGCACTGCACTTCTGGTCTGCTGCAGGTAGCAGAGGATCAGAGGATGCAGTGAAGCCCTGACTGGGTGCCCGTTTCTGTCCCCTTCCCTTGCAGTTCGCGCTGGGAGGGTGCAGGAGGCGGGGTGGGTGCAGAACACTCAGGAATTAGTTCATGCTCAGCTCCAGACACCCAAACAGGCTTGTGTTCCAGCTGCATGGAATATTTGAAACAAGTGACCTGCTCGGGGCCGGGAGCCTGCAGTGTTTATGTACAGTGCCGTGGCAACAGGAGAAAGTCATGAGCTGGGGCTTGGACCTGATGGAACCGAGAAATGATATCACAGATCAGCAAGCCCTGAGAAATCCGTGGTGCTGTGCTCCCTGCTGTCCCTGCCTCCATCCCAGCCCTGCCATGGTGGCAGGCACGTCTCTGCCTTTGTGGGTAGCAGGAAAAGCTGCCAGTTCTGCTGGTGTCAGGACTGCCTTGAGAGGCACCCCTGCTGCCCTGCCAGCCTCTCATGCTGCTGCTGCTGCTGCTGACTCATCAGGGTTACGCACATGGAACTGTTCCTGCGTTTTTGGGGATGCTGCTGGCCCTGCTGCTGCTGCCTGGCTGTGCTGCAGCACTGCTGGGGCCACCCTGCAGGCAGCACTGGCATCCTGGTGCTCTGCACAAGCACTGGGGGAGCTTTTGCTTCTTCCTGTGAATTGAGGCTTTGTGAAAGTAATTTGTGTCTAGGAAAGGAGGGAAGTGTTCAGTGGAGGAGCTGATAAGGAAATCCGTCATCCTTTGGCAGCCTTGTTTTCCTCTCCGAAGGGCAGCCTGTCCTGGGTGCCGCTTCCTGCACAGACCTGTGTCTGTGGATCTTCATCAGAGCTGCGGCAGCGGCAGGACAGGAAAACCTGGAGCGGGGAGGACAATTGCCAAATCTCTCCTCTGTCTGCAGGACTGAGAATTTCCTTCTGAGCTCAAACAAGTTCCCTGTTGGGGCTCAGCCAGCGGTCTGTACCTGGCAAGGCCTTTGCCAGTACCAAGGCAATTTTCCCTTTCCCTGGGATGTGGGAACTGGAAAGAACTTGCGTCATACTTTTCAGAACTTATTTTGGCAGTCACACCTTTTCTCCTGCATAAGGTAAGGCAATTATGAAAAACAGTTGCTAGCACACTGCCCCTCTTCTCTCCCACACGCTTCCTATGCAGAGCTAATGCTGTTCATCTCATGCCAAAGCTGCGTTTGACTGGGGAAGGAAATACAGTGATTTATTTAGTAAAGTTTATTAAAATTAAAACCCTAACCCAAAGCACAGCCTTTCTTGGCTTACACAACCGTGCTGAAAGGAACAAAACTCATTCAATGCCTGCACAAAACACACTGAAGCGCTGATCTGCCTTTGCACATGTTTTCATTCTGAACTATTGCAGGCTTGTCTGCCCTTCAGACAGAAAACTATTTGAAGCAGCTGCCAGATGTTTTGTCTGCCTGATGTTTTACAGTTTGCTGTTCCCAGCCCGTGCTGGGGCTGCCCTGTGCATTCTGTTCCTGTGGCACCCCGGGGCTGCTTTCCCACCCTGCACCCTGACCCGGGGCAGGTACAAATGCAGGAATTTCAGTGCCAGCCTGGGTGTCACCTCTGCTGGGTGCTCCAAACCGGGAATTTCAGTGCCAGCCTGGGTGTCACCACTGCTGGGTGCTCCAAACCAGGAATTTCAGTGCCAGCCTGGGTGTCACCTCTGCTGTGTGCTCCAAACCAGGAATTTCACTGCCGGCCTTGGTGTCACCACTGCTGGGTGCTCCAAACCAGGAATTTCAGTGCCAGCCTGGGTGTCACCACTGCTGTGTGACCTGCTGGGACCAGCACAGAGCAGCCACGNGTCACCACTGCTGCGTGCGCCAAACCAGGAATTTCAGTGCCAGCCTGGGTGTCACCTCTGCTGCGTGCTCCAAACCGGGAATTTCAGTGCCGGCCTTGGTGTCACCACTGCTGGGTGCTCCAAACCAGGAATTTCAGTGCCAGCCTGGGTGTCACCACTGCTGTGTGACCTGCTGGGACCAGCACAGAGCAGCCACGTTCCTCTGCCCGCAGGGTCTGTGAAAGCCAAGGTGATTTGCAGTCTCCTGTAATAAAAGCTCACTTTCATGGCCTGAAGTGAGCCCTTGATGAGCAGCCACAGCTCAGCCCCTTGGACTGGAACTTGGCTGAGTTATAAATCTTACTTCCCCTCCATCAGAGGGATATTAAATTCTCAAATACAACGAAGTGGGGCAAAGACCTTTGTGTTTTTTTCTGAACTGTGACAAATTTGACTCAGTCAGAGGAGAGATACCTGCTGATCAGGGAATACCTTGGGATTTCCTTCCTGTCTGTGCAGAACTGGTTAACTGGGAGCAGTCCCATTTCCACCCTGTTTGGAGGCACCTCCTTGGCTCTCTGTGCTTCTGCCCCACTCCCACTCCTGTGCCCGTGGGGCATCCTGGGCCAGATCCTCATTAAATGGGTTTAACCTGCAACTTTGCACTTGGCTCAGGCTCACACCTTTTCATAATCAGAAGGCTCCTGTCGACACTTTCTGGGCTCCTCTTGCCTCTGACCTCAGGTGTGACATTCTGCAGCTGGTGGCCAAGGGAAGCTCTGCTCTGCAGAGGTGCTGCTGGGACGTGGGCCAAGAGGAGCCACTTTTGGGTGACCGTGCAGAGAGCACCGGGTTTGTGCTGAGGAGTCTCTGTAAAGTCTGTTCTTACCAGAGCCTGTCGTTGTTCCCTCTCAGAATCTCTTACTGAGCCATCATTTAGGAGCACCTATCAAAATTTCAGTTTAAAGCCTGCACAAGCAAACAGATTCTCCAGCTTATTTGTTTTAAAGGTACATGGGCAGGCCAAAAACACCTCCCTAAACTGGAATCTGGTAGGACACAGGTGTTGATTTTTCTTTTTTTTATTTTTTTGCCTTTTATGAAAAAATACTGAAGGCTTCCCACAATGGAAATGGGTCTGAACTCTTTGTTCTTTCACTTTTCTCAAAAAACCCAAAACCTTTGAGAGTGCAGAACTTTCTGGCAGGCTGCAGGTAAAGTGCCATCCTCCAAAGCAGTAACTTCATTTCCTGCCACAGGCTGGATGTTTTCCTTGGAAGAGAACCATCTAATATTGATAAGGTCTGTTTCTACTTTATTTGAGGTCTAGCAGAGAGACTTGAGGAGTACCAGCTGTTCCTCCTAAATATGATCTGTATTTTTCAAACTGTCTAGACACCTGGGTGGGTTGCACACATTAGCAGCAAAGGTAGTTAATCATGTCAAACGTTCTCTTTCTCTAAAGGTTTGTTTTGTTTAATGAGCTTTATGGAAACCCAGGGGGAACACAGGGAGTCAAGCAGACAAGGGAGGAAATTTGATCACTGAGGCTGACACTTGGACATTTTTCATTCTGACCCGGTACAGGGAGTGCAGAGATTTCAGGATTTCAGGAATTACTGGCTGTGGTGTTAGATAACACCGCAGTGTGTGGTGTTTGTGGTGTTTCACCTGCTCTTTGAGAAATGGTGTTCAATGAAAACTGACTGAAAGTGTGCTGCACAATAGGAAGTTACGGCAGTGAAATTTGGATTTACAGAACGCCAGGAATGAAATTTACAACTGGTTGTAAAGGGAAACCTAGAAGAATGACCCCTCAAGGTCCTTATGTTGCATCCCACTTGGACAAATACGAATGTTTTCAATTAATGCTCTCACAGATGGCAGCTACCTATTCCAAAGTGAAGTGCTGTGTGATAAGAGCCTTTTTGTAGAAAGAAGGTGATTCGTCATATTCAATCTGACTGATTTATTTGCATTTAAAAAAATAGAGAAATGCAAATAACCCTGGAGTTGAAAAGGGTGAGAGACAGGACAGAAACCCACCCTGAGAAGCTGCATCCCACCGCTCAGACACTCCTGAGGTGGGCTTGCAGATCATGGATCTGGAATGTGGATCCTGGAGGATTCCTAACATTCACAGCAGGGACTTGTGGCACACATGCTTCAGGTCTGTGTTTTCTTCTGTTTCTGTTTGCTAACTGTGTTTTGAACTTCATAATCAAGACTAACCATGGCCTTCTCTAGAATAAACTTGTTTTCCTCTCTCAGGTTGCCTGGCACTGGCGCTAATCACAAGAACTTTTCAGTAAGCACAAGGGGTGTATCTTTCTCTACAAACAGCAAAGGCAAATAAAATAATATTGTGGTCAAACAGGTGGGGTGTTTGCAACCTAAACAAGCATGAGAATCCCAAGACAAGCTGTGATTCATTTCCCAGTAAGTTTAACTTGCAGTTTAGAAGAACTGAGCACCAGCATTAAACACTGTCTCCCAGATGGGTGTGAAACAGTGTTTTCAGGAGGGATGGACACTGAAGGAGCAGATCTAGCTCTGGAAGAAGCCAGGATGCAAAAAGATTGGTCAGGAAAAGCCTTTGAGGTGTGAACCTTTTAGCAGATGCCTTTGACAAAGGTTCAGGATGGCAATTGGGAAGGGGAGGGGAGGGTTTGGCCTGGCGCTGGTTGGGTGTTCTGAGCTGTTGGATGAAGCTCCGTGGGTACCGGCTGGGGCTGAGCCTGCAGCACTGAGGGGGATTTCCTTCGGGTGTTTTCCCGGCCGTCAGTGGCTCCAAATGGTGCTGGAAGTGGTGTGAGAGAAGCTGCACGCTGCAGACCGCTGTTTCTAAATTCTCTCAGATATCTTCTTTGCCAAATTCTCCCGGAGAGAGATTGAGTAATCAAGCCAGGCTGCATGTAAAAACACTCTTGTGTACGTCCGGGCGTGCAGGGGATTGCCAAAGTGGACAGACTGTCCTGCCTGGGCCTGCCAGAAAAGTTGTGTTTTGTCCAGCGGAAAAGAAAACATCCTTTTCTCTTTGCGCTTTGGAATTTGTCTTTTCAGACTCTGATCTCATCAGCAGAGTCTCTCTCGCTAGGACAAGTTTGGCCATTTGAGCCGGGACCATGGTGCAGCAAGCGGAGTCCTGCAGCACCAGAACTCAGCTGTTCCCACAGAAAGTGGCCCTGTGGAAACTTTCCTCCTTCAAAGTCCAGGACACGCTGGGAAATGCTAGAGCTGAGAGGTTCCTGCCCTTCCTCTTACAGTTCACTGTGAATATGCTCATACATTTTAAAAAAAGGCTTTTACATGTCCGACATTCAGGTGGCAGAGGCTCCAGGGATCGCAGGAGCGTGCGAGGAGGGAGGAGGCTGAGCAGTGATCTGGGACTCACAGCCTTTTGTGCTGGGGGCTCTCTGCACTACAAAAGGCCTCCAGACAAGGGAATATTCCATCCCTGGCGTGTTTCTTGGGTGAATTGTAGAACACGGGCGGTCTGCAGCAGGCTGTGTGTGAGCTCTGTGTCACAGCTGGAAATGGCCTCTGCCCTAGGTGTGCCACCAACAAGCAGCTTCATTCCAGACTGCTCCACAGAGCTGGAAAAGCTGATTTTTAAAGAGAAGCACCTAAATACAGTGACATTTTTGCTGTCTCTTGCTTTAAGCCCTCATCCTAATCTAGTATTGACCTTTTGTTTCACTCTTTACTGTCTGCATTAGATTAAAATGGCAGATTTCCTTGGATTAAATGTTAAAATGGGACTACCAACTGTAATTGGTAGTTTCATTAAGTATGACCCGTTCAGTTAGGGTCTGCCAGAATGGCTGCATGAGAAAACCCCACATTAGGCACTTGTGAAGTAAAATTGAAGGTCTTGGCGCTCCTGAGCATTGTCTGCAGGAGGGCAGAGCGGCTCACGGTGCCGAGGCCATCCTTGGAAGGAGGGGCTGCCCCTCCCCAGTCCCACTTTTCAATCAATTCTTTGCTCTGGGGACATGCTCAAAGCAATCAAACAAAGGTGGGAGGAGAAGCAGCAAAAGGAAACACTCTCCTGAAGCCAAATTGTTTGGGAGGGTTACTGGGGAAGTTGTTTTGTTTAGTTTTCTGAGAAAACATCCCTACGGCCAAGACAAACAAGGATGCCTGCTCTAGGTCTTGTTACCTTTGGTCTCCTTGGGCACCGTGTCAATTCCCAGATTATTTTTATGGACTGTTTAATCCAGGGCTTTATTTCCCCCGTAGATAAATGGTATTTTAGATTCCAGGACAGCCTCAGATGCTAATACCGGCTGTCTAGACAAAGAGTGGCCCATAAGCATGATGGTAAATAAAAACAGTCTTGGGGCTTTGGGTTTTTCTTCCTTCCCTCTCCTGTCCAGCGGCTTTGAGAGAGGCTGGCAGTGTGAGGGCAGGCACTGCGCAGCTCTCACCTCCTCTGCCATCTTCTGCGTGGAACTGAGCTGCCTCGGGCCACGCTTGGTGTCTCAGAAATGTGAATATTTCCAGGTGAGGAGCCAGGGGATGGAGCTCACGGTTGTGTAGTGCATCTCCAAGGTTTCACTGGGGAGCCTGAACGGTTTCAGGCCTCTCATGGCTTTCACTGCCTGGAGCCTCAGCTGGATTTTCCTGGGGGAAGGAGAAGTTTCTTGCAGCTTCTGTTCTTCGTTGCAGCTGTGCAGGGCTGAACAGCACTGCCCTGGACCGTCCTCCTTTGCAGAGATGCTCTTATGACATTTCCTTTTCTAATGCTATTAGAGAGCACATTAATCCTCACTCAAAGCATGTTCTGCTCTTTTCCTAAAGGCAGAGCTGATGCTGAAGTGCCCCACAGGCTGAAGGAGCACATCAGGGGAAAAAAAAAATTAAAAAAAGAAAAAAAATCATAAAGCTTAAAAAGATTTTGGTGGGTTGATTCTCTCTTGACAAATAAAGGTGCAGGTATGTAATCCTTAAAATTTTCATGTTCCCTTTTAAACACTGGTGGAATCATGCTCATACAATCACACTGAATATGGATATTATTTTAAAAAGAAGGAAAATGATAGAGTTTGATGGACCCAGACCGAAAAAAAGAAACCCAAACTTTCATTTGGTGGGAAATGTCAACATTTCAACATTTTCCCAATACTGTAATTTTTAAGAAATCCCCATATTCCTGCTCCCAGCCAGCCTTTCTGGCCAGCAGCATCAGACACAAAGCCAAAACACAGCAGAAAGAGTCTCTTTGAACAGTGTGCACACACCGTGTTTATAAAGCCAGCACTTTGTTTTTACTTGACTCTTCTAGAGGATGTACAACTTCCTCAGCATTTCACGTCCACGGGTTCTGCAAAGGCCGGGGTATTCCAGCAGGCTGGGAGCCAAGGCAACCATAAATCAGCCCTGGCAAGAAGTTCCCCTCTCAGCAGCATTTTGGGGAGCATAATGTTTCCATTTCCTGTGCACCACGGGGCTCGTCAGGGTCCCCTCTTTGGCGTGATGGTCTCGAGGAATTTGTAGAACAACAACAATTTACATTTGTAAAGCAACCTTGGTGTGCTCCAGGTGCACCCCTGGAGCCTGCCCTGGCAGCACTCAGGGCATGGTGCTGGGGTGCAAGGGCAGCATGGGCATGACACAAAACTCTGCCAGGCTGCAGTCCTTATTAGGTGGCAAAATCCAGGACAAGAGCTCTGCTCAGTTACAGATAAGCCCTGGGATGAGTGTGAGATAACCCAGAAGAGACTTTTTTTCACTGGAGTTGAGACAAAGAGAAGATTTGGACTTTTTTTCTGACATACAAAGCCCTGGATGTTGACTTCTTCATTCTTCTAGGAAAATGTCTGACCCTTTTAGCCTTTCCAGAGGGTCCCAGCAGGTAGTGGGAAGACTGTGGAGGTCAGAAAGCAGCAGATGTCTGGGCTGGTAGGGTTTCTAATCCTGGTGTGTGTTACTACAGGGCAGCTCTGGCTGGTGAACCCACAGAGCAGATACAGACAGGCCAGGAAAAAACACCCAAGTCACAAAACCTAGGTGTCCTACCATGGCATGTGGAGCTTCTGCCCAAAAGGGAGAAGCTGCCTCCCCCGTCTGTCCCAGGGCTGCCTGGTTCTCCTGCAGCCTTCCTGGGTCACTCCAGGGCAGGGCTCCTCCTCCAGACACCAGCTCAGGGCTGCTGCTTTTCCTCTGGGAAGGTGAGGGAGACCAGCCAGGAAGCCGGTGCCATTTCAGCTGTCTCACAAATTCCCCTATTTTGCCAGGGCAGGGGAACGGCCAGGGGAGGGCCACGGGGCAGATGGATTCCCCAGGTAACACCGAGTGAGAGAGAGACGACAGTCTCGCCCAGAACAATGCGTGTGTTTCGAGCTGCTTGTCAGGAACTGACCTCTTTTCCCCTCTCATCCTCTGAGCTTGGGATCCTGGGGATTCTTGTTTTCCTTCTGCTCCCCCTGGCTGAGATAACATTTTCCTCTGGGCGCGGTGACGCACACGGCGTGGATCCAGCAGGTCTCCCTGACATCAGTGCCTCCAGCCCAGCCCCTGCTGCTGTCCCTGGGGCTTCTGCAGGGCTGGGAGGTC
>WBMY01005670.1:564306-580810 GCA_013397315.1 Donacobius atricapilla
CTCCTCCTTCTCCTCCTTCTCCTCCTTCTCCTCCTCCTCTCCTTCTCCTCCTCCTCCTTTTCTCCCCAGCTGCAGGAGATCATTTCCGTGCGGGTTCCATCTCCCCTGCTCCCCTAACCCAGCGCACCAAACGCTTTTCCCTGGCAAGATGCAGCTCGGGCGATTAGGGATTTGTTGGGCAGGATGTCACCTGGCCAAATAAGACTGTCTGCATTTTGTTGTTGTTGTTGTTTTTTCTTCCTGGCTGATGGAGCTGCGGTTTGTTTCCTCATCACTATACTTTTCCCTCCCTCTTTTATTCTAAGGAGAAGTGTTGGAAGTGCAGGGTCCTTTAGAAGGAATGAAGTGCAGGAAACGCATTAGGAAGGGGATGAGCTGAGGCTGAATTGGACAAACCCTCCAGAAGCGATATTTAACACCTTCTTAGCAGTGCTCAGGAGCAGACCCCTAACGATGTGTGCCTGTTATACCGAGCGGGGAAACTGAGGCACGGAGCAATGAATTCACTCGCTGAATGGCAGCAAAAGGCCAGGGCAGAGCTGGGAACCGAGCCACAGCCTTCTGAATTCCAGTCCAGAGCTCTCTTCAGCACGACACGGTGCTTCTGGCTTTGGGTGTTCCCTCTTTTCTGCCTTGCTCTGTCTGCACAGGAAGCAGTTCGCTTAAGACGTGAATAAACGTGAATAGTGCTCAGAGTTGAATTTTTTTTTCACCCTGTTTTCTTTTTAAAGGACAGTCTCCCAAAATAAATGTTCCCTTGAGTCAGTTCAATCTCTAGTAGGAAGAGTTTCCACAGAGTAAAGACCTTTACCATTAGCAGTGGACAAATGGGTGACTCAAAATTTTCACAAACATAGCCCATGATCATATAACTTGCTATATTAGGAACTTGTGTAATTGAGTCTTCTGCTCAGTAACTTCTGAGAACATCTAGTATAGATGCTTCAGGGAAAAACAACCCTGCCCTCCCTTTCACCTGCCGCTGGGTCTCTATAAAAGACAATTGTGTAACGTTAATTTCTCTGTAATCTCAGCTGTCTCTTTGGGACCAGCATCGTTACCCTTCCAGCCTTTTCACTGCTACCTAAAAATGGCCTGACCTCGATGTTGCATCCCCAGCTGAGATGCCCATGGGCTGTGACACCGTGACAAAGGCTACCCCACACAGGTGCAGGCTGCCCTGTGCTCAGTGCATCCACTGCTGCCTCTCATGGAGCTTCTCCCCATCCTGGGCAGCTTCTCCGGAGCAGCTCAGTGCTCTGACTTTCCATCCCTTATTCACTTCTGTCTGCACTGACTCACTGCTATCCCCTGACTGTAGCTTCTTTCTTGCTGAAATCACACTAATTATTGTCACAAGGGCAGTTTTGGCCAGGCACGTCCCTGTTCTGCCAGGATGCACTTCCCAAACGCGGGGTCAGGACAGGAGGGGATCCCAGGGAACCATGTCCTCACCAGAGGGAGTGTCTGTGTCTCACTGTCTCCTTGCCATACTGGAGAAAGGGAGGGAGTGGGAACTGCAGAGGAGAACAGCTTGGAGACAGAGGAGTTAATACCTCAGATACCTCTAGGAAGGGAGGAGAGTGTGAGACAGACAAAGGGTGGGAAATGCAATTTCCTGATGGAAGAACTTTGGCTGACACACTTGCTGTGAGTAACACAGACCTAGTGGCCCGTGTCTGATAGCTATTTATAACTGCCCAACAATGATCCCTTATCACGCGGCCCCGGGCAGTGTCTGCGCACCAGACAGGGACAATCAGCCCAGAAGTGATGGGGTTTGCAACAGAAGCAAGCAAATTGCCAAGAGCTCTCTTCTCCGTGAGGGAAGCCATGGGCCAGCAGAACACCCAGACTCAAAATCAGAGAGAGGAGCCTTGTGCTACCCACACGCTGTGCAGGATTCCTCAGCTTGGCTCGCTGCGCTGCCCACTCCTTCCTCTCTCAATCCCGTCCCAAGTTCCTGGGCTGATGCCATTTCTCCCAGCTCAGATGGGCACGGGCACAGCGAGAGGCTGTGCTGCCAGGGCACAGCCTGGCTGCTGGCAGCGAGGCCTCCGCCAGGAGGTTTCCAAGACCTGGGAGTGCCTGGACTGCGCTGCCTTCCCCTCTCCCCCAGGGCCTGGGTTCACTCCGCAGAAAAGGCAGCAGACACCTGAAAGCACAGCCCTGGCAGCCTTGCCTCCTTAAAGCCCTGCTAGGGAGCAGGGACACTTTCCTACACGTTCCTGCACTGGAACGCTCAGCTCCTTGACCTTTCTCTGACTTCTAGGATGAGCTAATATTTGGGCAGTAACTGTCTGCTGGGCTAATCCATCTCTGGGTGACAGTGAAACCTCTGTGTTCGGGGCTGAGGTTTGTAGGTCAGAGGTTTGCCCCGTGCGTGGGACTCCCAGGAGAAAGCAGCGTGGCTCTGCAGGCTGTTATTAAAGCCAGTTATGTCTGTAAAAATGTCTTTCCGGGTGGAAGGTTGAGGTGTTTCATGACATGTAAGTCACACAAAGGACACGGATGGGTATTTATTGCCACACAGGTCCAGCCTCACTGTTCCCCTCCTGCAGAACCAGTTCTCCCCTCCGGGGCAGTAACCCAAACCCCTGTGTAGCAAGAGAGGAGAAGGAAGAGCAGTGGTGTCCAGGCTCCTGGTGTGACACTCCTTGCCCCCAGGGGCTGAAGGAAGATTTGACATGGAAACTTCCTTCACCCTGTCATCAGTGACTCCATCCCAACCCTCTGCCTGCCCGTCCCCGCCAGGCTGTCCCCGGGCTGTCCTTGTTTCAGAGGCTTGGGACATCCGTGGCCACCAGACAGGACTTAGCCATGCTGATAACACACCCGAGAGCCACTGTCTGGTGAGAAGGATGAGCACCTACAGCCCTTACCTGATTCCTGTATCAAGGCCAAGATGGAAATAAAATCATCCTATGAGCCTACTCTATGTGGTTTCCAGAGCTGGCTGAAAGCTCCAGCTCCCAGGCAAAAAAAAATATGCTTCCATCCCGTTTCAGTCCAAGAGATCAAGGAGATCCGTTTTACCCATAAACAGGCCAATATTCTGGAACAAATCATTCCGTAATTCTTCTTTTTTCTTGACTAGATCTCTATCTGCTTTGTCAGCTCAGGACAATGTCACCCAAACCTTGCTAAACAGTGGGCTGCACCTATGTTGCATAAAACTGGATTAACTGCAGGGAGATGCAGAGGCTGACTATTCAGTAATGCCTTCCTCCCTCCCTGCACTCAGATTCTCCTGTATTTAAGAGGCTGTAGAGACCCTGGCTTGTGTTAGTGTCATGAATTAGTTCTTACATTGTGAGAGAGCTGCTGCCACTTTGTCATTTCAAGCTGTCAGCAGGGCTTCATTGTGAATTTTAGCTGCCGAATATGGGTGGTTTTGCTGTTGTGATAGAATGGAGATTTGCCTACATCCCAGGTAATGGCTGAGCCATAAAGCTGCTCCTCACCCATTTTCATTTCTTGTGGCAATAGGAAAAATCAAATTTATTCTCGAATGCTGAAAATTCCCAGTGAGCTGTGGTCAGTGGAGCTCAGGGACTGGGTTAGATCTCACCTGCTCTTGTGTCTCCCACTCCCACTGACAGTGCAGCTTCTCCCTGTGCCCAGCAAGCTGTGACTCCTGTCCCGGGGGCTGTGGTACCTGCCCTCAGCACTTTGATGTATAAATACCCGTGTGCCTCATGGGTTTTGAATGTTGTTTATACCCCACTGGCTGCCACGCCATGTGCCAAGGTTATAAATACCCTGCTGCGTCTAGACTGTATCTAAACTTGGCATTGGGCACCCAGCTTCATGAGAGGACTGGTTTCATCTCCCAGCACAAAGGAGGTGCCCCAAAATGTTTGATCAGGGTCCAGAGGGGGCTTGGCAAGAGACTTCTCTCCTCCTGCCATGCCACAGCAGCACTGGCCCCACTTTCTGAAGGGGCCTTGGAAAATCTCTTCCTCCCATGCTCCAGAGCTGCTGGGCACGCAGCCCAGAGGAAATACCTGACCTTATCCCTTCCTGATGGGCTTCAATGCCCCATTGAGTGCAAGGGGTCCAAAACACCACAGCCTCACCTCCACTGCCCCGACAGATCCGAGCTGAGGCTGGGCTGGGGCTCAGGCTGGCCCTGAGACACCCGTGGGGTACTGGCTGGCTGCAGGGCTGAGCTGGAAAGGAGGGACAAACCAGCATTATCTGCCTGCTAAAGCCACGCTGGGACAGCGGCAGCAGGAACCTCTGCAGGCAAACAGAGCCACGAGCAAAGCTGATGCATTTCCCCAGGCAATGTGAGGGTGGGAATTTGTATTTTGATAAAGGACAGTGAACCTTGTCTGTAGCTGTGTGAGGGGGACTGTGGGAACTCCTTCCCACTCCTGCGTTTTGCTTGGAGGCTGAGAGCTCTGTTGACATCTAATGGGGCTGTTCCATGATGGATAAATGACAGAACAGGGGATCACACCTCCCATCAGAGCGCTGGCTATAAACACTTTTTGTGTCAACAGTGGTGAAACCTCACTAGACCATAACCTCAGTCAGTACCATGCTAAAGCCTCTTGAGGCGTTCCAGCATTGCTCCTCCCTGACGAGGGCCACAGCATTCCCTGAAGGAATCGGGACAGAATTCTTGTGGCTTGCCTGTGAATGTGGAACATCTCCGCGTGGTTGTGGCGTGCAGGCAGGCAGGGCTCCAAACTGCAGGGAGCACAGAGCTGCCACTCAGTCCCCGAGCAGTCCCTGGTGATTTATGGGATGCAGTTTACAGCCTTGGAAAGGTAAACCTGTGGCCATGACATACTGAGCAGCAACACTGCTAGAACTGTGCTTTGACCTGGGAGATGAGCACGGTTGATACGGAGGCTGTAGGAGGGACACCAGCCCTGACAGCGTCCTCTCTGCACAGACAATGTTCCTTGTGTCCCCAGGGAGCTGCTGGAATCGGGATTGCTGAGTGCTGCCACAGCCTCCCCGGCAGCTCCTTCAGCCCCTTTAGCAGGGATTGAAGGGCTCCATGAGCTGTCCCTGTACCTCAGCTGGTGCCCTGGCTCAGGAGCAGCGTCCTGCGGGGCTGTGCGTGGCTGTGGCACTCCCAGAGCGTGTCAGAGCACGTCCTTCCCCACGGGATGCGCCCCAGAGGTGCCAGTGGCAGTGGGGTGGTGCCCTTGCCTGGCGGCTTTGCAGGGTTTGGAGAAGCAGAGTGCTGGGGGACGCTCCGGGGTTTGTGTCAGGCACCGTGTGCTGAACGAGGTGCCTGCCCAGCGATCTGCCTGGGCATGGGTCTCCTGCAAGGCCTGCAGAGCTCTGGGATGCGCCGGGGAGGCTGCCGAGCTCATTTCCTCAGCGCCGGGCAGCAGCGCTGCTCCGCAGCTCTCCCAGCCCTGCGGGGCTGCAGGGAGGCCCGAGCTGAGGCGTGTTTGAGCTGTTACCTGGGCAACAGCTAAACACTGACTTCAGAGCATCGTTGTGAAATAGCTTCACTTCGGGGTGAGGAGGCAGGGAGGAAGGGGGGCTGCCACGGCCCCTGGTCCCAGGGAGCCCCATAAAACCCTCAGCGAAAGGCTGCCTGTGCGAGCCAAATTGGCCGCAGCCCAGCCTGTGCTCCCAGTGAGCTCCCAGCGAGCCGTGCCAGGCTGGGGCACAGGGGTGTCCTGGTCCTTTCACCGCCTGCACCATCACATGCGGTCACCTGCCACCCCTCCGTGCTGCCTTTGGCTTTGGGGAGGCTGGGGATGGCTCCAGGAAACGCCTCCAGGCGGGGAGGTTTAGCACGGGCTGTTTCCCGAGGATCCCCGAGGCAGCGCAGCCTCCTGGCACAGCCCTCGGGGCCTCGGAGCAGCAATCTGGGTCTCTGGCACCAAAGACTCTGCTAGAATTCAGCCAGTGATAGCTCGCTTCGGGGTTTATCCTTGAGATGGATGCAAAAGGCGGAGGCAGCAGCGGGGCAGGCTGCAGCTCGGGCAGCACTGGGGCTGTGTGCCAGCAGCGGGGTATTTTATACCCGAGCTGGGTACGTGTGCTCCACGCCCAGCAGGGATCCCGACGTGAATTTAGGGGTTTTGCAGAGTTTCTCAGGCATGGCCTAAACTTGCACCTAAGCACTGAACCATTCAGCCCTGTGCCCGTGTGCCAGCGCAGGACTCCGTGTTTGCTTGCTGCCCCCAGATCTGCTGGGGAATGGCTTGTGCGGGGCAGGCTGTACAACACGCAGCCATACAGAGCACAGGGAGGCACATCTGTGTGTATGTAACACCCATCCATACAGAGCACAGGGAGGCACATCTGTGTATATGTAACACGCAGCCATACAGAGCACAGGGAGGCACATCTGTGTGTATGTAACACGCAGCCATACAGAGCACAGGGAGGCACATCTGTGTGTGTGTAACACGCAGCCATACAGAGCACAGGGAGGCACATCTGTGTGTATGTAACACGCAGCCATACAGAGCACAGGGAGGCACATCTGTGTGTGTGTAACACGCAGCCATACAGAGCACAAATAGGCACATCTGTGTATGTGTAACACGCAGCCATACAGAGCACAGGGAGGCACATCTGTGTGTGTGTAACACGCAGCCATACAGAGCACAGGGAGGCACATCTGTGTATGTAACACGCAGCCATACAGAGCACAGGGAGGCACATCTGTGTATGTGTAACACCCATCCATACAGAGCACAAATAGGCACATCTGTGTGTATGTAACACGCAGCCATACAGAGCACAGGGAGGCACATCCGTGTATGTGTAACACCCATCCATACAGAGCACAGGGAGGCACATCTGTGTGTATGTAACACGCAGCCATACAGAGCACAGGGAGGCACATCTGTGTGTGTGTAACACGCAGCCATACAGAGCACAGGGAGGCACATCTGTGTGTATGTAACACCCATCCATACAGAGCACAGGGAGGCACATCTGTGTATATGCAACACGCAGCCATACAGAGCACAGGGAGGCACATCTGTGTGTGTGTAACACGCAGCCGCGGTGAAAGGCAGGCTCTGCTCTGTCTCTGTGGTAGGGCTGGCCCTGCTGTGGGGCCATCCCTGTCCAGACAGATGGAGCTGCAGCCTCAGGTAGTTATGGGAGGGATGGCATTGTGTTTGACAAGCAGCATGAGGTCACTCTTCCAGGCCCCTCTGGGTGGGATGTATCAACAGGCTGCCGTTGGCCTTGAATGGAGTAATTCAGTTTTTAAAATCTGCTTGTGCTGCTGCCCCTTCCCTCTAAACCCATTCTCAGCCTTTGCCTTTCCTCACTGTTTCAGTCAGTGATCAGAAAGAAGTGTGAACTACATCAAATAATGACATTTATCACAGAGTCACCTGTTTCCTTCAGTGGCCAACATACCCTAAGGTCACACACTGGCATCCCCTGCAGCCAGCTGGTACCAGCTCTATAAATCCATAAAACAGAACTAATTCTCCTTCATTTACCTGCCTTATCCCCTTAGACTGTGAGCCATGTAGGTCTTACAATGGGATTAAATCTGCAGTGGAATCCTGAGGATCAGATGAAAAGGTGGCATTTAGGGCACGTTTCAACACAGCTGTTGGAAGATCTGGTGAACCAACAAGACTGACGTGCCCACAGCACAGAGACGTGCCCTGGCTCCAGGTTTTATTTCCCACCATAAATGGCCTGGTAACAGAAAGGCTGGGCTGGCACTGGCCACAGGCATTCCATAGGTCGATTTATTCTGTGACTGCAGAGAGCCTGGATCTCTCCTGCTCTGCCGCTCCTGCCCCTGGTTAAGGAAAGAGCGAGAGAAGGAGAAAGGAAATTAACACAACAGAGAGCTTGACATAAAAGTGGTTTATATCATCTCCTATAAACCCACCCATAAATCCCTGCCCTCCTGCTCCACCCCTCACATGGTTTTCATTTCAGTGGCTGGCTGAGAAGCAGAGAAGTGGAGGGTACAAAGCACATATTCTTGGTGGGAGAGGTTCCCCTTCCCTGCAGGCTTCCTACTCACACCTTGTCCCTGTGCCTCCAGCACAGCATTCTCCTCTGGTGAGCAATCAGAGCCTGGAGCAAGCCAACATCTGGCAGCATCTGTCTGCCCTTGCACAGCTCCAGGAGCCCCTGGTGGGAGCACTCGGGGCACTGCCTTGGCTGGGGAAGCAGCAGTGACACTGAGGCAGCTCCTCAGCACCAGGAAAAAGGGAAAGGCCGGAGCTTTGAGAGACCCTTGTGTTCAGATTTGGTCCCAAAAGAATTCCTGAGGTGCTCCAGGGCATTGCAGCTTAGTCTGGAGTTCTTAGGAGAGCTGGCTGAGGAGGTTTCTGGAAGGATCTGGTGATTGACAGTGTCACAGAAAAAGAGGCAGTGCCCATAAAGCTGTGACAATAGGACACACAGTCCTTGAGGGGTTTATTGCTGTTTTGCAAGAGCCTTGTTGGATCATTGCTCCTGTATCCATTTGTAATATTACAGGACGTATTTAAATGAAAATCTTCATTCACTGAATAAAAACCAAATCCAGGGTAAAATATGTTCAAATGGTAGCAATTATTGCTTTTGTTTCTATAACACTTAATCCTCATCTTGGGCTGTTAGAGCAGATTCTTTTAAGGCCATGCTGGACAGAAGATTGACTGAGATAAATCTGAAGGTCAGGCAGAGCTTTAACGTTGTAGTGAGAGCCTTGGTGATTTCAGGGAGTCTGCACAGACCTCATGGCAGAGCCAGGGTGTCAGGGAGGAGGGGAAGGAAGTGGTCCTGGGATGACCCCATGAACCTTGCACAGTAAGGCATGGAAAATTGGCTACAGCCTTGTTACTTAATTCTGGAGTGAGGACAGCAAAGATCAAGACACAGGAAAGGTTGGAAAGGATTGTTTAAAGCTAAGCTAATGACAATAAAAAAGCACATGTGGAAGGTAATAAAACTGATGGGATGGGCAGCCATTCTACTGAGCACTTTATGCTGATGTTAGCTAATAAAACAGCAGAGCCTTTGGTAACTGAGCTCCTCTCCTCCTAGCATTCCATCCTCGCTTCAGTTATTTAATTCCTCTTCAAAAATAACCAATCCTTATTTTTAAGGGAAAGATTGCATCAAGTGATTACCTGCAAATCCAAGGAGGTGAGAGGTATTGTTGAGATGAAGGATATTTCATCCTTGCAGGTATTTTGTTGGTTAAACTGCAGAGCGCCACGAACACGGCAAGCAGATATTCAGAACGCTGTCACACTGGGAATGTTCCCACCATGTTTCTGCTGTCATTACAGCTGAGGGGTGACATGAACACGTAGGTGATGCAGCTGTCACCGTGCTGCCGGGGTTTAAATTGGAAGCAACCCTCATTCTGCTAACAATATTCTGTTCCTTGCATTATAGCACTGCCTTTAGTCCCCAGCAGGAAGCAATGACCCACTGGCTTTAGCAGAGCCCCGGTGACTCTACCATGAGTCCAGTTCTGAGAGTTTAACCGGCGAGGGCGGGACAGAGATGCTGTGTGGAGGATGCAGGGCACGGTCAGTGACTCTGGCCCTTTGTTGTCTGGAGCTGGAATGTTCCTCCCAGCCTGGCCTGCTGCCCTGGCAGGCTGGGAAGCACCAAACTGGACCCTGCACCTTGTAAATTCCCCACCCAGCCCACTCCCCATTCACGAGATGTTTGGTCCCTGAGCTCACTCCTGAATGGGGTCCAGGTAGCTCCTTTTGCTTCAGCTGCTTGTCCTGAGCCCTGGATCACTGACTCTCCTCCCATATGGTTCCCATTAATCCTAGTCCTGCCTGCAGAGAAGCTTGCTATGGGGATGGAGGGAAGTTGGCTCATACAGGGCGATGCTGCCACTCTGCTCCATTGATCTCCTTTGGAGCCTCCAAAAATCAGGATTCTTTCTGCCTGTATTTGGCTATATCCCCAATATTTGACTATATCCCCTATATCGGACTCTATACCCTCTCTTTGGCTCTGTAGGCTGTATTTGCACTGAACTGCCAAGGATGGAGGAGCTCTGCTCACCCGCTGCACTGCAGCCGTGCTGGCTCCTGGGAGGCTCCTGGTGTTCCTCACAGACCCCAGGGACTTTCACGTCCCCTTCAGGGGTGTCTCAGCCCTTGCCCGGAGTGTGAAGCCACAGGATTTCCTGCAGTTTGCAGCCGAAGCAGGGCTGGCTGTCCCTCAGTCCGTGGTGGCTGAGTCAGCACCAAGCCAGGCTGGCCGTGGGCAGGCTCTGAGCAGCTTCCCAAGGGCTCCCAGTGCCCCCTTCCCAGTGATCCAGGGAAAACACTTGAGCCTTAGTGGCATCTCCTGACCATGAGCTCGTGAATCCAGTTCTGTGTTAGAGTGGAAAAGATGTCTTTTGCCAGCTCTAATTTTGCCCAGCTTCCCTTTCCCCTGAATGCCCACCTTGTTCCTCCCGGGCTGCTCGCGGGGTGGGTCAGCCCTGCAGGGGCAGCGTGACACAGGGTTTAAACTGACAGCTGCTGCTTGCTGCCTTGGCCCTGAGCGTGGAACCAGAACTGTTTTAGCAATGACAAGATGTTTAGGAACAGAGGCCAAGTGTTGGAACAGCCTGGGCTCTCCATCTGTAGCACCCGCGCGGCTGACTGAGGGAGTTGTGGGTGTGACAGACAAATGCTGACCTTGGGGCAAGGAGCTCTGCCCTGGCCTCATCCCTGCCCGCTCCTTTTGTGCCCTCGTGCCCCACCTTCCCACGTGGGAAACAGGAGGAGTCAGCAATCACTCACTGCAGAATGAGAGATAGAAGGAATTCAGAGTATATACATTTACTTTACAGCCTTCGGGATGTCCATTAAATCACTCAAGGTACTCTCAACAAAATTTTGCTGACAGAACAGCCCAGTGATCTGTCTCTTCACTGTGTTCTACTACTTATTCTTCACTATGACTTTGGATGGTCTTTTGGACATACATTTCTCCCCAGGCTGCTCCCAACCTCTGAGCATGCCCTGGGCCATTCTGAGGGCAGATGAATGCTATCAGGATGTTCATCACCTCCAGGGAGATTCCTGCCGTGGTGCTCCTGCAGGGATGCACTTTGGAAAGAGTGTCAGCGTCCCACAGACACCCACTTACAGCAGGCTCCTACATTCCTTTCACCAGCTGCTTTGGCTGCTCTAACTTCAGACCTTCAGTGTTTTCAGGAAGGAAACAGAATTCCTCATGCTCTTGCTTGACTGTGTTGCTGTTTTTAATTTGATGCCAGAAAATAGCAGGGTTGCAGGCCCCTATCTGTTGTTTTGGACTATTTTACCAATATTTCACCTAACTCAGGGCTTGAGGCAGGTCTCTTACAGGAATGTCAGACCCAGCTCCAGCTGCAGTCAGTGGAAAAAAGAGTAACTGCCTTGAGTGGGAGCTGGACTGGGACCTAAAACAGTGAGTGCAGTGGTGCTGCAATGTCTTTCATCTCAGAGATGCTGGGTGAGATCCAGGCTGTGCTGGTAATGGCTGGAAAGCTGCCAGCTGCTAATGATGTGGAACAAGCTGGTGACTCCTTGCTCCAGTTTGTAGGAAGCCACCAGACAAAACAAGTCCCAGGAATAGCCAGCTCAACCCTTTCCTGGTTGGGTTCACGCTGTACTGGCATGGGAGTAATTTAGGAACTTGCCCTGATGTGGCTCCTGTGGTGTCTGATCTGTGGAGGCCACAATGCCTCTGCACATTTATCCTCATGTAATTCCCTAGAAATGCTCGACAGGCTGTACCAGCAGAGTCTGGAACACAGAGTTTTCCCAGATCTGGCCCATTCTCGTGCTTTGAAATGTTCTCAGCATGACACAGAACCTGCCTTCCTCTGATTTCGCTGGCTGTACCCACATGTCCTGCAGCCAGAGCTGCGCCCCGAGCTCTCTGAGGTGAGGGCTGGAGGAGCAGACACATCGCAGAGTGCTGTACCCCAGCAGCTCCAGCCCCGTGGATGGCTGCAGCAGGAAAGGGGTTGATTCTCCAGCAATGTCCCTCTGGCACGGGCAGCATGTGGGAGATTGGACAGTCCCTTCCTACCCCGATTTGAGACCAGCACCAGGAAATGACTGTGGGGAGGAGGGGTGCTCCACTGCATGGCACATCTGTACAGCTGTTGAGGCTGTGCAAGCAGGTACGAGCAAGCACAGCTCCTCGTTCCACCTGCCTGAGGAAAGGGAAAAGGAAAATCAAGGTGATGACGCCCAGGAAACTGGGAGTATTTTGCTGTCTGGCTCAAACAAGAGAGGTGCCCAAACAGTGCAATGGCTCTGTGTGCCAGGGCTTCAGAGAAAGTCACTCATCGTCTGAGCTTTTTAGAGCTGATCTCTCCTCGGCGATGTGTTTGGTGAAGGGGAGCAGGAGCCGCAAGACAGAGCATCCTCGAGGAGTCCAGGGTGGGTGACAGGCGTTTGCAGGCGAAGCTGCAGGTTCAGTCAGCCCGCAGAAGATCAAACCTGCTGCGCTCATCCCTCCCCGCCCAGGTGACGGCTCCTAACGCTGCTCTTGCAGTGCTCTCTGCTGGGGAATGAGCGGTACCGGCAGCCCGGACTGCAGCCAGCCTCGCGGGGAGGAACGATGCGCATCCCGCTCCTGCCTGGCTCTGGTGACCGTGTGCTGCATCAAGGCAGCCATGCAGCCATGCGTGCGTGTGCAGCCATGCAAACCAGGCTGGATCCGCGCTCCAGGAACGAGCTCCTGGCCCATGCAAAGCAGGTGGCACAAGCGGCGGGGGTCAGTGCCTGTGGCTGCTCTGCTCTCCCTGGGGTCAGTGCCTGTGGCTGTTCTGTTCTCTCTGGGGTCGGTGCCTGTGGCTGCTCTCTGCTCTCTCCGGGCTCAGAGCTGTTGTTGCTCTCCCTGTGAGCGGCTGGGGTCAGTCAGTGCCTGTTGCTCTCCCTGTGACAGCAATGCTCGGGCGGGCAGCAGCCGGGAGCGCTGGGAGCACACCGGGAGCGCTGGGGGCACACCGGGAGCGCTCGGGGCACACCGGGAGCGCTCGGGGCACACCGGGAGCGCTGGGAGCACACCGGGAGCGCTGGGGGCACACCGGGAGCGCTCGGGGCACACCGGGAGCTCTGGTAGCACACCGGGAGCGCTGGGAGCACACCGGGAGCGCAGGGAGCGCACCGGGAGCTCTCAGAGCACGCCGGGGCTGCCCGGGCCGGGCTCCCGAGCGGAACCCGCCGGTGCCGCTCCCCAGGGAGCTCCGCAGGGCAGTGAGAGCCGCGTCCCTCGCTGCCTGCAGCGTGCTGCTGGCCCTGGCGGCCGGGATAACTCACCCCCGAACCGCGGCGCTTTTGTCACCTCCGCGGCTCCCTGTGCTGCGGGGCTGCTCCCAGCAGAGGGCAGAAACCGGGTGAAAAAAAGGGAGTTTTGGTCAATCTCGCTGTCAGCCCCGCCGGCCTGGTGCCGCTGTAGGGTCCTCCCTGCTGATTGCTGTTCTTCATCAACAGTGCTCCCCGTAAATACCCTGCAGCTCTTTAGTGGCGTTGTACAAACCTCTCAGTAACTTGCGACTTGTCCCTAAACATTCTCACTAGGTTTGGGGTTAGATGGTCGGTATGGCCCCTTCCCACCCTTGGCAGTCCATGAGGTTTTATGTGTCTCTGGCAGTACCAAAGGGCATAAAGTGAGAAAAGGAGCTGAGTGTTTAAAGATGTCACCTCAGGCCTGGTAAATCCCGCACACACCCAGGGCACACTGCAGCCAGCTCTTCCCTTATGGCTGCATTCATAAATATCCCAGCTTTTTCTCCTGCTGCCCATCTTTGCCTTTGCACAGGTTGCAGAGCATAATCAGGCTGAAGTTTAAGTGATCAGACTTTGCTGGCCTTCACCCGTCCTGCCCCAGCCTGGCTGACACAGAAACAGAGCTGGGAACAAGGTCCTGCAGCTTTACTGGCAGCACTGTGCCAGGGCTGCCCGGCAGGCACGGACCTGGCTTGGGACTGTGCCCAGCAACAGCACAGCCTGGACATGGCCTGGACACAGCTGGGCATGGCCTGGACACAGCTGGACACAGCTCGGGCACAGCTGGACATGGCCTGGACACAGCTGGACACAGCCTGGACACGGCCTGGACACAGCCTGGGCACAGCTGGACATGGCCTGGACACAGCTGGGCATGGCCTGGACACAGCTGGACACAGCTCGGGCACAGCTGGACATGGCCTGGACACAGCTGGACACAGCCTGGACACGGCCTGGACACAGCCTGGGCACAGCTGGACATGGCCTGGACACAGCTGGGCATGGCCTGGACACAGCTGGACACAGCTCGGGCACAGCTGGACATGGCCTGGACACAGCTGGACACAGCCTGGACACGGCCTGGACACAGCCTGGGCACAGCTGGACATGGCCTGGACACAGCTGGGCATGGCCTGGACACAGCTGGACACAGCTCGGGCACAGCTGGACATGGCCTGGACACAGCTGGACACAGCCTGGACACGGCCTGGACACAGCCTGGGCACAGCTGGACATGGCCTGGACACAGCTGGGCATGGCCTGGACACAGCTGGACACAGCTCGGGCACAGCTGGACATGGCCTGGACACAGCTGGGCATGGCCTGGACACGGCCTGGACACAGCTGGGCATGGCCTGGACACAGCTGGACATGGCCTGGACACAGCTGGACAGGGTCTGGACACGGCCTGGACGCAGCCCCGACACAGCTGGGCATGGCCTGGACACAGCTGGACGCAGCCTGGGCACAGCTGGACATGGCCTGGGCACAGCTGGACACAGCTGGACGCAGCCTGGGCACAGCTGGACATGGCCTGGACACAGCTGGGCATGGCCTGGACACAGCTGGACACAGCCTGGGCACAGCTGGACACAGGTGGACATGGCCTGGACACAGCTGGACACGGCCTGGACACAGCCCGGACACAGCTGGACACAGCTCGGGCACAGCTGGGCATGGCCTGGACACAGCTGGACACAGCCTGGGCACAGCTGGACACAGCTGGGCATGGCCTGGACACAGCTGGACACAGCTCGGGCACAGCTGGACACAGCTGGACACAGCCCAGCTCTTGGAACCCCTTGTCCAGAGGGATTTCTGGCCTGCCGCTGGGTGAGTGGCCGTCCTGACCCTGTGCCCTGCACAGCCCTGCTTGGGCTGGCCCCCAGGACACGGCCCTGGAGCTTTTCTGCTCCCTGCAGCAGCCCCAGCTGGCAGAACCCCCCTGCCCTGGCCCCGAGCGGGAGATGCTTCTCTGGGCACAGCCTGAGGGCACGCGAGGAGCAGAGGAACAGGACAGAATAAAGCAGGGCGGGCCTCCGAAGATCACATGGCCATCAATACCTGGAGCACACAAAGGAGAGGCGTTAACGGGGCCATCTGTGTCCTGAAAACCTGCGATGGTTACCAGCTCCCTCCTGAGTCATCCCTCTCCAGGTCGTTTTTATTCTCGCATTCATTTGCATGATCCAAAGGGATCACTCTTCGGAGAATTCTCTTCATTTTGTCACCATTTCACAAGCTCAGCATCTTTAATATATTTACAGCAGCAAATCCATGTTGCTGCCTGGATCTGAAGTATGTTCTGTGTCACTGGAGAGTAACTTCACAGGATCTCAGTTGTGACTTGGGCTCCGCAGGGTCCCAGGAGGAGTGGGGACCAGGCAGACAGAGCTGTAACTTTGCCTCACATCCTGTTTGCACTTAATGCTCTTGTCATTCCTTGTTTTCAGCAAAGTCCACGGAGCAAGGATCCCATCACTCCTGTCCACCAGACTGATTCTGCTTTAGTAAATCATTACTTGTGGAGCACACAGATCAGTTCAGGCCGTTCTTAACAGCACCTCAGGGTTCAGCCCCATCACTTCCACCAGAAATATGAAGTTCTAAAAGGTTCTTCGGAGACTGAGGGTCCAGGACAAGTGCACCCAGACATCACTGAGCCCACTGGGGACCCGGGCATTCATCTCTTGGGTTTAACCTAAAAACCTCTGTGTCCCTCTGAACAGGCTGAAGTTTAAATGGGGAGAATGTGCACACCCAAATGTCAGACTCCAGTTCCTGGCAGGTTTAGGACTGGGAATTTGTGTCATTCAGGCAGGAGGGAAGTTCACGTCTGGATCTGAATTTAAGCTAGGAAGCTGTTCAAGAGTGTTGTCAAGGGTGATGGAAAACTCATGTGCATGAAAAACATGCAGACCTCGAGTCTCTTTGTAGATTTTGACGTTTTCTCTTTTTTTACGTTAAAAGCTGGGCATTCATAAATATCCCAACTGTGTTAACCCTCCACACACACACCGATGGCAGCTGTCCTGGAGAGGGGTAAATAAATCATTTTTATTTATTTATGGGTGACAAAACCTGGGACAAAACCCTTCCATCTCTTACAGAGGGGTAAATAAACCATTTATTTATGGGGGACAAAACCCTTCCATCTCTTACAGAGGGGTAAATAAATCATTTTTATTTATTTATGGGGGATAAACCCAGGACTAAACGCGCGCCGGAATTCTGGCCGCCCCGTGACGTCACGGCGAGGCGGGGGCTGTTCCGTGACGTCACGCGCGGCCGCCGGCCACGCCCCC
>WBMY01005670.1:580878-598020 GCA_013397315.1 Donacobius atricapilla
GGGGATGCCAGGCCGGGGATGCCAGGCCGGGGGTGCCAGGCCGGGGGATGCCGGCCCGGGGATGCCGGCCCGGGGATGCCAGGCCGGGGATGCCAGGCCGGGGGTGCCAGGCCCGGGGATGCCGGCCCGGGGATGCCGGCCCGGGGATGCCGTCCCGGGGATGCTGTCCCGGGGATGCCAGGCCGGGGGTGCCAGGCCGGGGGTGCCGGCCCGGATCCCGTCCCCACGGCGGGTTCGGGCTCTGTGCGGCCCGCGGCTCCGTCCTGCCCGGGGAGGGGAGGTTTGCTCCGTGAGCCCTGCGTGCTGCCAGCGGGGCTGCCGCTGCCTCATCGCCGGCATGACACCGAAATGCGGCAGCTCCGGAAAGGGGAGAGCAGTGGGGAGAGAGGGCTCCAGGAGCTCCGGGTACCTGCGGGGAAATGACCTGGCTTGGCAGGCCAGTACTGTCCGGTTCTTCCTTCGAGGACTTGTAAACCGTTGGGTTTGTTGTGTTGAAAGCCCTCACCCACAAACCCCAACCAGAAACCCTTCAAAAAATAACTTACTACAGTTATTTTAATAGTAGCCTGGGAAGAAAATTTTATGGTGCAAATTAAGTTTTAATCGTCTGTTGTGCAGATTAAGTGCACTTCTGGCCTTGTCAGAAATATTTTGTTTTAATTTTTTAACAGCTTAAATTATCTAAGTAATAGAATACTCCTTAGTGCTTGTCAGCTGACAGTAGTTAGGAAGCCAACATGAAACCTGTTGTTAGTTTAAATCTGTCTGATAGTAGACCACTGTTTTTTTGTTGCTTCACAGGATACTTCAGTTTCCTCTGACATGTCCCTGGTTTATTTAATATAATATTAAACCAAACAAAACTTAAGTTTTTCAGAGACTCTGCCCTTCTGCTGGCATGAGTACTCTGCACAGAGTCCTCTGTCCCCTCTGCCTTCCCCACTTGGATCAGAGCAGTACCTGGAGCGTGGGACAGAAGCTGGACCTAAGTGTACACATGGAATTTGTCCGGGTAGTAACAGCGCCCATCCAGAGCTCCTGGTGTCCTCATGTAACTCCTCAGACTATAAATAAAGAAGAATTTTAAACTCATCAGTGTTTAATCTAGTGCTGGGAGGTCAGCATCTTCCTTAGTGGTTTATTGTGCCCTCTGCCTTCTGCAAGGATCCCAGTACTTTGTTCAGTTGTAAAGTGGCTTTTGCAGAGAAAGTAAAAGGAGCCCATTCACTTGAAATAAATTTGATAGAGGCATTATCGGTATTATGATGGTTTTCTGGGAAGGTGGGGATGGGCTGCGGTGTCAGATTAAAATTCATTCGTATCTTTGTGTTTGCACAAAGCAGGCAGGCCAGCCTTAGATAATCTCAGTGGCCAGAATAGAATGCTGAGCACTTCAGAGCCTGGGAGTGATGAAATGCGACTTCAATGTTGCAAAGTGCTCTCCGGTTGTGGAAAGAGATGGTTTCCTATTAACCAGCTTATTCAGGCAGACAGACTCGTTGGCCCTTTGGTTTCTGTTCGTTCCTTTTCAGGCTTCCAATAGCAACAGCAAACCAAAGAGTCCTCTTGGTGTTGTGGTGGGAACATGGCTCTGAGGGCTGGGAAGGTTTCAGAGGCAGCAGGGACAATGATGCCCGAGTTGCACAAGAGACAAGAGCGTGTTTACAAGTCAGGGTTCCTGTTTCCTTGCTGAGATCAGTGCTGTTGCTTGTTTTTGTTCGGGAAAAGCTGCTGCAGCAGAGGTTATTACTCCATGTTGGCTTCCCAGCCGGAGGAATGCTGGTTCCTGCAGAGATTTCCTAAGAAGCTGTAGTGTTAAGCAGTGTGCAACAGTTTGGGAAGTGTTCCATCTGTAAGGTGGGGAGCAGCCCCTGAAGATGTGTGTGGTGCAGGACCCGGAGCTGGTGCTGGGATTGACTCTCTCGCCCTGCTCCTACTTTGGGTTCCTGTGCGTTCCCTACCTCATTAACAGTGTGGCAGCTCAGGGAACACAGGAATCGCTTACAGGAATATCCACACCTGATAACAACACGATTAGGTGGAAATTGAATGAATGATTAATAACATTGAAGCATTAGGAACAGTCTGTATTGTTCTAAAATTCAATTTCCTTTGGCATCTGAGAATGCAGAAGCTTGTTTTGTTCACAGTCTGGACAGTGCAGTAATGAAATGTCAAAGGTAGAGCCTGCTTTGCTGTTTCTGCTGTGCGTGTCATGCTAGCGCATGTGGCATGTCCTAGAAAATCAATATAATTTCAAATACACAGCAAAATGTGTCGGGCTGGTTATAAGCTGTGACTGCTCTAACCAGGCAGCTCCATCATCTCTGTGATCTTGGTGAAGTCAGTGGTGCTCTGCTGGAAGATCTTTGTTCTGCAGGACTGCCTTTAACATTCAACCTTGGCGTGATGTTTGTATTAAGAATATTGCCCAGGGATTAAATCTAGGACTGATGAAGTACGTCTTAATTAAAATTCTTGGCATCTCTATCAATTGTGCTAGTGGGTGATGAGAGTTTATTTCAAATGCAGCTCATTGATGCTTTGGGGGTGGACTCTGTAAAGATAGAAAGCTGGCAGCAAGAGAAAAATGGGAATTGGATTCTGATGTGTGCATCCTCTGCATGTTTTTTAAACAGTGTTCTCTTTATGGAAGTGAATGATTTTGCTGTTAACAGAGAGTACATTTTGTATCTCCACATATCATCATGTTTGACCTGTTGAAAATACTCTGCCTATGGTGTTTTGTTTCCTGGGGGTTTCTACCCTGTTATCTAAAGACAGATTTGGACACTGTTTCAGGATTTTTGCAAGAGGCTTGTGCGGTGAGCACTGCTTTAACATCTCCAGAGCAGTTGTTCTGCACTGATGCAGCAAAAAACCCTGACTCACAGTATGAAGGCTTGGAGGTTTTGCCTTGATTGCAGCTCATGATTTCCCAAATCAGTTTTATCCTGTGTCATATCCCTGCACGTTTCAGGGTCTATGGCTGTTTATGTAGCTGAGGTTGTTTCTCCTTTTTTCCAAGATGTAGGCATTTGGAACATCCTAGGAATACAAAGTGTTTCTTTTGTGCCCAGTGTGTTGTTTTTCAGGCATCTTCCCAGGGGATGATGTGTGGAATTCCCATGCAAAGGAAAATCATCTCATCTGAAGAACTGCCCAATATATCAAAGTCCTTACTTGAACTATCTGCAGTGTATTGATACTTGGGACAGAATGTCTGCGCCCTGGTGGCACTCTGAGAGTTGCTGTTAGATAATGTTTTCTTTCCACTGACAACATAAACTCTGAGCTGTTAAAACTGGTGTTGCTGATACTAACTCGTCATGCTGGGTATCAGAGGATTACATATGCATTAGCAGAAGTACTTAAATATTAAAGGCTGCATAAATTAACTGGATTATCAGACTAAAAGGATGAAAGGCAAGGAGTGGGCTAGGAAGGCAAGAAGACAGCTGATGTGGGAGAGAATATACCAGGGAGGCTAAAAAACTGTGGGGCAAGGAGTCACTAGACTGAGCAGCTGGTAGTTCAGAAATAGGAAATACAGTTTCAGTGCTCTGGATTTATGAAATGTTACTGTCAAAGTATTGTTTTAATCTGAACTAAATGGAGACTGAAGACTGAATACACAGTAGTGGAGCATTGGTAGATAAATGAATTAGGAATTAAGGCAATCAAGTTACCTTCATGAAGTTCCCCCAGACTTGCAGTTGCTCTGGAGTGTGTTGATTAGTCGGGAGTTAATTGCACATGTGTGTCGGTATTGGAGAGACACAGTTGGAAAGGCAGCAGTGGGGGGGGACCCTCAGAACAGTTTCTGTTCCAGGTAATGTCTGAGCTGTGGGAACAGAAAAGGTTTTGTGGAGAAGCCATTCCTGATGGGCCTCTTCCCCTTGAAATGTCATTTCGGAGAAATGTGAGATTCGTCTGACAAAAGAGAGAAGGATGAGCTGAAGCCATTTCCTCCTGAGCTGTGTGGACCCACAGAGGGCTCAGCTCCAAGCCCTGCTTCAGTACACAAAATTATCAGGGGCTTGATAAGGTCTGTGAGCCCTGGTGTTCCAGAGCCAAATGACACAGTTTCAGCTGCTGTGTACTGAGTTCCATGATAACTCAGTGACTTCAGTAACACTCAGAAGCACGAGTGCTTTCAGAGGGATGAAGGCAAAGTTCTTTCTTACGGTGTCTGTCATTGTGGGTGTGTGGATTGTCCCTAGTTTAGGTTTCTGTCCCTTGCAGCAAGGAAGAGTGAGCAGGGACTCGCTGAACAACGCTGTTAAATCACATCACCAGTCTCCAATGGAAGCAGTTTCTCCTGGTGGATGCATTTGCATTTGAAAAGCACAGTTTGGGGTTGTACTTGGACAGAAACTTGCGAACCTGAAAGCTGCGGTGAGGAAGTTATGTTCCCTGGCCATGAGATCTGGGGTGTTCTTCTGAGCCATGTAAAGAGCCTTGATTTCTGTGCTTGCACAGCCTGGGTGGCCACGCTGTTAATGCAAGTGTCGGGACTTTGGGGCTTTGGCAGAGAATGGTTCCTGTTCATATAAAATATGCTGGTTCAGCAGGCAAAACAAGCTGCATTCCCGAGCTGGTGTGCATCGACAGCTTGGATCTTTTTGCCATTCTTTTATTGCCCTTTCCCTTGTGTTTAAAAAAAGATTCTCCTAGTAAGGTAGTTATGTCTGGAAGAGGCTTTAGAAAATACCCACTAATACCTTTATTAATGTCCTTCTGAGGAGCTCTGTTCCCAAATTAGTGCATGCAATGTTCTTTAGCAGCAAGGTGGGCTTTCATACACAAGAAAAATGGTACAGTTATTTTTTAAACTCATCCCTCGTTCATGGAAAACTACTAAAACTGCAATTTCACATGAACATCAAAGAGAGTTAAGTTGCTGACCCCTGGTGTTTTCTAAGGAAAATCATAAACACAGGTTTCTGAAGCAATCACATGCTTTGACACTTGTGCAAACAATGAAAATATTTCCTAGTCAGTTCAACTGTAGTAAATACCCTTGCAAGAAACCCAAAATATTTAGTTAAGCCTTCCTAAGCCTAGTGTGTTTGAGTAAAAAAATGTAGATATAGTACCTTTTAGCCAACCTCAGCATTATGTTTAATCACGAAGTTTGCCAGAGGGAACATTCAATTACCTAAGAGGAACAGCAGCAGAGAGAGAAATAGTTGGGCCAGTCACTTTCCAGATCACCAGTAAAAATGAAAATTAGGACTCATGCACTTTGTATTCTTGGCCCAATGTGATTTTTAGAGGTTCAGTCTGACTGTATTAAGATGAATATATGCCTATTATAGGGCCATGTGTATAATAATTCATTTTTGTCCTGTTATCAGAGTATGGGAGGTCTGTTCTTCAGCCTTTCTGCCCTGCTATTCTGTTTGCCAACCCTCCTTCTCATCCTTGCTGCTTCCTTCCCCCCTACAGAAGTTGATATCCATTGTTTTTAAGAGTGCCTAGCTTAGTGTAGTCTTGATATTTGCTCCTTCTGAAGACAGTTCTTTAATTGCAAGTACTGAAATGGTACTTGTGTGGTATTTTTTTCATTCTGTAGTGTCCTAATCCCCAGTGGCTCGTTCTCATCTGGCAGCTTCCTGCTTCCCATAAGAAAAATGCATCCAAGGCTGTGTCTGTTTTAGGACAACAGCCTCTGAAACATGGATTCCATGGAAGTTTTGACAGGCAGAACTCCCAGGGAATGGTCCCATGACCCCATGGTCAGTCAGGGATTTTTGTTGCTGTTGGTATCTCCTTTGTGTTCAGTGTCATCACTACCCAGGAGCACTGGAGCAGTCCCTCCCACTGGGCATGGGAGCAGCCTGCCTTGCCTAATGCCAGAGCTGCCTAAAGACTTGTCCACAGTGTGCAGGAACTGCAGATGAGTCTTCAGGCTGCATTTCTGTGCTCTGGTTCTGCACATCTCTGCAGCAACGTTTGTCACATTCTGCCTTCTCTTTGGATTGTACTTTGCAGGTGTGGAGGAACAGTTGGAGCCATCTTCACATGTCCCTTAGAGGTGATAAAGACGAGGCTTCAGTCTTCAAAACTGGCATTCAGGACTGTCTACTACCCCCAGGTGCAGCTGGGGACCATCAGTGGGGAAGGAATGGTCAGGCCAACGTCTGTGTCCCCTGGACTCTTCAGTGTTCTCAAGTGAGTGCTGCTCCTCCTCTCATTCCCCACTCCTCAACACACTGATCCGAGTTTCACTTCACTAAAATATAATGTCATGTGGGGGTCCTGGGGACTTGGATCTTCTCAGCTGTTGCTGGCTTACTGAGCTCTTCTCTGCTCTGTGGTGTTGTCTTTGCTGATTATTATTGTGCATCAGTCCTTTCTTAGCCTCTGATAAAAGTCTTGAGTGGTTCAGACTGCAGTGTTTGATGCTCTAGCTGCTCCCTTTCAGATGTGTGTTCGTAAAGAAGAGGAAATGTGAAATTATCTAACAGCTGCTCAGTAGTTCCACCAGCAACTATGACAATCTCAGCTGCTGTATTTTAGTACCAAGGCGCCATCGAGTTATGGTCAGACCTGCTGCAGAAGGACTGGGTTTGTTTGGCTGCTTGGGCACCCCAGGGTGATGCAGAGGTCCTGCAGAGATCAGGTGGCAGGAGGGCCAAGGAAAATACCGACCAGCAGTGCAAGTTGAATGATTTTATGTAAGGCCAGCAGGCCTGGCAGACTGCCTGGGGAGAAGCTGCACAGTTATATAACACTGGAGTGCTAATTCAAATTCTCTGCAGAGCTCTCTGGCTGGAGTCATTCTGGGACTTGAGTTTCTGTATTGTAAACAGCCTGCTTTCCCCTGCCAAACATTTCTTTGTCTACTCCGAGGTGAGTCTAGAGCAATTCGTGACTGAACGCATAAGGCAGTGCCAGTTGCTTTGATTTTAATGCCCTTTCCTTTGCTGTCTTTTCACCTTGCAGCACTGGATTTTGGCAACTGTAACTAAAGAAAGGGAAAGCTTTTAAGGCAGAAAGATCTTAATTCATCCTTTGGGCCCATCTTTTTGGGGGGTTGTCTTTTTTTTTTTAGGGATAGAGGAAATGGTTTAAAATGGGTGAGCCTTTTAATATATTTATTAAGCTCATTAAGTTTGGTGACTGGGATCTTGATTTCATTTTGCTTCAGGAATTGCTTAGCTGTGCGTATTGCCAAGTTTTCAACCTGATTACTTTAGAGGATTGAGGAGTGAGAGCAAAGTATTTCTGCTGTCATTCCCTTGCAGGCAGCATCTATGAAGAGCAGATAATGCTCTTGGTTATGACCTGAGAAAATACAAATGTAGGAAGAAAGAACTGAAGTTCAGTTCCTACTTCTTTTACTCTTTCATCCCTTTCTCAGTCCTGATCATTAACTGGACATGACTTGGACCTCATTTGGGAAAATTGTATGGCTAAGGGAGGAGCCATTAGAGCCCAACCAGCAAAGTTGCTCTGTAAGGGTTAAAGATTTTAAAGTATGAAAGGCCTTAACTGCTGTAAATGGAAAGGAAACAGGTACCCAGAGGGCAGGTTAAACCTGCTGCTGCTGGAAAGCCCTGCAGAAGGACAGGCTGGTTTTGTCTAATCCATTTAAGATTCTGATGACTTAGCCCAGCTGGAAGCTGCAGTCGTGACTGTTAAGTGACTAAGAACAAGTAGTTGGTGGATCTGTCTCCTTGGAAACACTCAGCCCTGGAGTTTATACAGAAAGTTCAGCTCTGTTGCAGAAAACAAGAGTTTCAGAAGCTCATGGATCTCCTCCTGTCTAAGGAGGTTGAGTTGCAAGCTGTGGGGAGCACTGTCAGCAGTGCCAGTGACCTGGAGAGCAACCTGTGAGAGCCTGGCAGTGGCCGTGGGCGCCGTGAGCTGCCACAGAGCCCGCAGCAGCCGGAATTCCGTGCCTGGTTTTCCCTTGCTGGGCTCAGTGAGGAGAGCTGCTGTCTGGCAGACTGTGCGCTCACATTGTTTGCAGTGTGACTGCCACATTCAGCTTTCTCAGGGGAAAAAGCACATCCCGTGGTAACTGTGAAAGCAAAAAGGATTTCTTTTTCCCATGTCTCTGTGCAGGACTGTACGGGAAGCAAACTTCTGAATTGCTTAGATACAGAGAACACAAAAAATATTCTTTGTTCATCAGAGTCAACTATCACTGGGTTCTCCGTGAAACTTTAATTCAGTTCCTGACAGCTTTCAAAGAATGGAAATTGTAACCTCGTGCCATTTGACATCCATTTGCCTGTAGAGCACTGAATTTTATGGTACAGTGGCCTTTACTTAGTGTATAATTCCACTTACTTTGAAGTATATCACGTAGATTAAAATCTAATACTCTGTGCTTTTGTGTAGTTCTTTTGGCTCTTTGCCTGACAGAACAAGAAACTAATTTTTAAACCAAATACTATCTTCTCCCTCCCTGTTTGTTTTTTATTTTAAGGTCAATTCTGGAAAAAGAAGGACCAAGGTCACTCTTCCGAGGGCTGGGTCCAAACTTGGTTGGAGTTGCACCATCAAGGTAAATAGTTAAACTATTGCTAAAACTCATGTTTAAGGTGCCAACACAAATGTTACAGCACATTTGTGATTCAAAATAATAGGCCATGAAGTTATCCCATCTGCAAACTGAGATTTGTGCCTGTATTCTGCTCAGTGTACACACCAATAAATACTGATAAAAATCTGCTTTACACTTCTATAACACCGGAAGGTGCAGCGTGAATAAGGCACTTAAATGCCAAGTATACTTAACTTCCACGTCATTGCAAGAGCCACTTCTGTGCTTGAAAAGGAAGAGAGGGCAGTGCAGAAAGGTCTGTAGGGTTAATAATTGCATTACTCTCATGTCCTGCTTCCCTGACCACATAGCAGTGCCTGCCTAGCAGTGAGTGGGAGCTGCGTGCCAGGGGAGAGCAGTTGCTCTCTGGGCCTTGCTTGCCTAAATTCTCCTCAAATGAAAATCTGCAGCCGGGGGGGAAGGAGTCTCATTGCTGCCACACCACCCCAGAAGGGGTGTGTGTCCCTCTTGCAGCAGCCACAATGTTTGCTTGCATTTGGAAGTCTTGGAGCACCTCAGTGGTCTCTCCCTGTGACTGTCCCCTTCTTGGCAGGGCCGAAGATCTCTCTGTCTAGGAAATGATAAAACTCATTAGCAGTTTGGATCTTGGCAGATGTTCTCTGCCTGAAACTCAACCTGTTAGAAAGGAACCTGAAGAGAGGTGAACTCCCTCTCCGGCCTAGTAGGTGGGATGTGCCCCCACACAGAGGCAGGACCCCTGTTTCTGTCCGGGTGATCTTTGCAGCAGGGCTCTGAATCCAGGACTCTGCTTTTCCATGCAACTCACTCATGCTGTCTGCAACACCGTGCTGCCTCCCATAGCAAAATATTCCTGCCCTGTGGGTGTCAAGTCAAACTGTGGCACTGTATTGTAAGGGAGGAAAGAATACAAAAACCCCTGTGTCCATGCAGATGGAAGTAGTCATGTGGAGGGCTCTTCAGAGAGAGTTCTTCTGTTTTTCAGGGGGCTGGGCAAAGAACTGTAATTGTCTAATTTGATATTGTCTGTATTACATTGCTTTTCTTCTTTTTTCCCCCACAGAGCTGTCTACTTTGCATGCTACTCCAAAGCCAAAGAGCAGTTTAACAGTATATTTGTGCCCAACAGCAACGTTGTGCACGTCTGTTCTGCAGGTTCTGCAGGTAAGTGTTTGTAATTCCAAGAACTGAGGCCAGTGTGTGGCAGGTGCTGAAAATGTGCCCTTTATCTCAGCTGGTATATGCCAAAAAGCAGGAGTTTGCTAGCTCCTAGCTGGCCTTGTCTACAGAGGAGCTGTTTTTCTGTTCAGCATGGGAATATTTCTAGATTGTTGTTTACTAATTTGGGATGTTTTTTCCAACTGCAACGCTCTGGTCGTGTCTCTTAACGCAAGGAAAAAATGTTAGTAAACACCATTAAACTTCTGATACCGCTTTTGCCAAATTGTTTCAGGATGTTGTGTTTTTCCTACCAGGCTGGGAAAAATAGTTTGTTCTTGTCGGAAAAAACACTGCAGAAGAGCTCCCCTAGTTCAGTCATCAGTCACCAGAGTGGTCACTAAAAATAATAGTTCCCAAAGTCAGCCCTTAATGAGGGGTGGGTTCTGTTAATGAGCAGCTCAATGGCACCACCTACAGCCCTGGGGAACACGAGTCCCGTTCAGGTTTGTGTCCCCGCGGGTTTCCTTTGGGCGGGAATTCCAAAACCAGTCAGTAAGGAAGGGATCTCGTCTGCAACAGCCTCTAGGAACATGACACGCATATTAAAATAGGTACAAAAAGGAAGAATCCAGGGGTTGATGCCTCCTGAATTTTAACGTAAAATTGGAAGCTGTGCACCTGTGTGGCTTTCGGCACCTCTGGCTGGAACTGATGGTGGAAGTGTCTCACTGCACAGGGTGTAAGGTTCATGGCAGTACAATGGCCTGGATTCAACTGTACTTCTGGGCTTGTTTTTTCAGCCTTTATCACAAATTCCCTGATGAACCCTATATGGATGGTGAAAACGAGAATGCAGCTGGAACGGAAGTAAGTAACTGCTGGGGGGTGATGGGTGCCACTGGTGGCTACAGGAGCCTCTGGAAAACTGAACTGTTGTGGTTTTACTCATGGCTCTTTGATCAGTCTCACCCAGTTTTTCCCTGGCTCTCAGTTCCACCTTTCAAGCCACGTTCCTGTGTGCTCAGACTAAAGGTTCGTGTTCTGTGTGTCTTGCTTCAGTTTGATGCACAGAAACTATTGAGACGGGTGTGGGAGTTGCTTTGAGTGCTGGGTTAGGTTCAGCCTCTGGTTTCACTGTAAATCTTTTGTTTGGCATAGCACGATTTTTCTCTCTGCTGCTTGCAGAGTCATCTGGTTCTGGGGTTGATGATGAGGATAAATGTGCTGAGGACTGAAAGCTTTGATACAGCAGTGATGGAAGCTGTGGAAGGGCCATGAGAGCTCATGTGGGAGGCTGAGCATGAGCGTGGGGTCTGTGTCCCTTCTGGCAGCATCACCTGTACTGAGCTCAGGTCACACAGGTGCCAGGTGCCAGTCACACAGGTGTGTCACTGCAGTCCCAGTCACACAGGTGTGTGTCACTGCAGCCCCAGGTCACACAGGTGCCAGGTCCCAGGTCACACAGGTGTGTGTCGCTGCAGCCCCAGGTCACACAGGTGTGTCACTGCAGTCCCAGTCACACAGGTGTGTGTCACTGCAGCCCCAGGTCACACAGGTGTGTCGCTGCAGTCTCAGGTCACACAGGTGTGTCACTGCAGCCAGCCAAGGCCACTGAGCCCAGGTCACACAGGTGGGATGCTCAGGTAGCTGTAACAGGAAGGCTGCTGCCTTCAAATTGTGATGAAGACGTGGCAGTTTATTTCATTAAACTTCCTACAGAAAGTAAGAATCTGCTGCAGTGGTTTAATGTTCTTTTGCCTCCTTCACCACTGTGTCACTGTTAACCACACATCCAGAAGACAGGGAATTTGACAGCAGTTTCTTTGGGTTGAATGCTTCACAGTCACTGGTGGATATCAAAGCAATAAGGGACTCTGCTAATAACGTGACTGCTTAGAATGGAAATTCCTTCCTGCAAGGACATGCTAGGTCAGATAAAAAGGATCTTATAAGGCACGACAACTTTATAAATAATGTATAAGACTTAATTCCAGCACTTTGCAGGGTGGCACCTTTGAACTGAGTGCTGGCTCTTAAAAAGAAGGATCATTTCTCATGCAGCAGACTTCTGTCTCTTGGCCTGCTGAAGATGGCTTTAAATGGAATCACCAGTTTGACACCAAGCAGTGTCTCTTCAGTGCTTATTGTCTTTTAAGGCCTTGGTGTGAACTGTGACAGACTAGATTGAACTTGAGCTGAAGGAATGATGAGTATATATTAGTGAAGTAGCAAAGCCAAGTGTGCACTCTTAGCATCGTAGTCCTGCTCTGTGCAGCTTTCCTAGGAGAATTTTGGAGTGAAACTTAGAGAACCATTTCCTTACAAAAAGTATTGAAAGCCATAAGGGTTTTTTTTTAGTATTAAATATTTTTCTTGGCTAATGATATGCTCTGTTCTGTTTGTTTTTTAGAGTGAGGGGCTCCAAACCAATGAATGCTTTGCAGTGTGCTAGATACGTTTACCAGACAGAAGGTATCCGTGGTTTCTATAGGGGCCTGACTGCCTCCTATGCAGGAATTTCTGAGACCATTATCTGCTTTGCTATTTATGAAAGTTTAAAAAAGCACTTAAAGGAAGTCCAACTGCCCCCTTCCTCCAACGGGACCGAAAGGACCTCAACAAGCTTCTTTGGACTGATGGTTGCTGCTGCTGTTTCCAAGGGCTGTGCCTCCTGTATTGCTTATCCTCATGGTATGTTAACCCTTCCGTTTGTGGCTGCAGTACAACAGCTGCTGCCTGGAATCCAAGACAAATGATGGGTCTAGGGCTGTAAGACTCTTTAGTTGTTCCAAGGGCCAAATGCACGTTACTTTGGCTTCTGCACGCTATTCTTAGTTAGACAAGTGGTTGGTGGTTGGGACTTGCTAGTTTAAAAACGACTCAAAAACAGCCACAAAACCGATGGCCTGATGTTTCTGTTCTCACTAGTAGCCTCAGCTGGGAAAGCAGCACAGCCTCTGGGATTCTGTGATCAGGTGGTGGGAAGCACCTGAGGACTGAACAGTGTTAGTCTGTTTGGATAGATGTGAACAGTCTGGTTGTGTAGAAGGAGCAGTATTGATTATGTGAGCATCAGTAAAGCATTTAGATCTGTATTAGCTTCAGTGAGCAGATCATTCATTTTTTCCACATGAAAGAGAACTCCCCTTTAGCTCTTCCTCTTGCCTGAGGGGCAGCGTGTCCAGGTTCCACGGCTGGCTGTGCTGGCTGGCACTTGGACCAGGAGGTTTCCACGTCCCTGGGGCTCGCACACGGGAGCTTTCCTGGTCCTGGCACGTTTCTCCCTGGTAACTCTGGGCTCTGGTTCCCTGTTGTGCAGAGGTGATCCGGACACGGCTGCGAGAGGAGGGCACCAAGTACAAGACTTTCATCCAGACAGCTCGGCTGGTGGCACGGGAGGAGGGGTACCTGGCCTTCTACAGAGGACTCTTTGCCCAGCTCATCCGGCAGATACCAAACACAGCCATTGTCTTGTCCACCTACGAGCTCATTGTGTATCTCCTGGAAGACCACGCCAAGTAGCAGAGCCAAGATTCCTGTTACAGACTGAAGACCAATTTCTTCATTGAACAAATAGTCCTTCAAGAGACTGGTGCAGGTGGCAGTGCTGGTGGAAACACTACAAGTCTGTGACCACCTGTGGATATTTCCCTTTGGACTCATGCTTTCTAAAAGGTCTCAAGTCGTTAATGTTAATAGTTAATTTTAATTTTTTTTAACTTGATAATTAAACTACTACTAAATTAAATTACAGTATTTAATTTAATTATATATTTGTCCTTTTCCTGAAGCACAGCCATATGTGGTCAAGGAATGTACCTCATACTATCAAGTGATCTCTTGGACTGATGTTCATTAAAACTATATTAAAACAGGAGAACTGGCTTGGACATTTGAAACTGTCTTCTTACAACTGGATCATATTGCTTTTGCTTTGTAATAGCCTAAGTGCCCAAATAAGTTTGAGACCAGTTCTGTTTTTTTCAGGGTACATCGTTCCCTGCTGTATGAACACCCTGGAGTGTTCAAGTAAGACAAACTTGTTTCTTTGTTTTGGTGGTATGGACCATCATAATAATAATAGTAATAATAATGACAACACCAACACTGTGCACACCAGCATCTTTCAGAAAAGTCACTTTTGCCCAATTGCACTGGCAATATGATGGTGGGAGGCTTGTAGTAAGAATGTAATTACAGTTCTGTGTCTCTGTGCATTTGGGATACATGGTTATGGTACTGGGTATGCACAGATCTCTCGTGGCTTTTAGACCTTGCTTTGATGCAGGCCTGAGAGCGTAAGGACAGTCAGTGACTGGCTGCCCTGTTGGACGTTCCACAAGAGAAAGATTTTCAACAGTTCTTATGATACAATTACTGCCGTTCACTTATAAATTAAATATCCTGGATACTTGAAATTGGTTCTTCCAAAAACATTAGAGTATGTTTTCATTTAAATAGTCTTCATCCCACTTGTATTGCAGCAGCACCTTGTGATTAAAGGGTGGCATATGAACTACTACTGCTAGTGCAGGATAATGACTTTTACAACTCACGTGTAGGCTGGTGTTTTGCTTTGGCCATACTCTGCCCTTCTGTTCATTGGTGTCATTTGCTGTGGCAGCTGAGACAAACACTGCAGCATCTGAGCCCAGCTCTGGCCTTCCCTGCTGGTGGCTGTGAGGAGTTCCTCATGGTCGGAGCAGGTGCTGAGTCCTGGAGCATAAACGAGTGTTTGTGCACAGCTTTGATTTCAGGGGCTGCTCACAGCAGAGATGCTGTGGGGGCTTGGAAGGAGCATGGGAAGCCTTGGGAGGCAGCCTGGGAGTGAGTGGGGCTGCCTTTGGTCAGGTGGAGTTTTCAGGCTGGGGTTTTGTGCAGAATTAGGATGGGCTGATAACTGGATTCAAACCTTCCCATTTGTTCCCAGCAGAGCCCAGCTGATGACTTGGACTTGAGATCATGTTTGACATCAGTGTGATGTAGGAGCTTAGTGCAGAGAGTAGAATGTGTCTCATTATGAGGCAAAACTGCAAAAAGTAGCTGATTTCTATTATGTCTTCCTGGAAATAACTTATCACATTCCCCCTAAGCTAAAATAGGAAACAGCTGAGTAAAAATTGACATGGCTTTTTTATGGAGATGATGAGCAGCAAAAGCTTCAGGCTCTTTATAGGAGGCAAAACTGTCAAACTGTTTCTATTTTTGACAACTAGGACACTTATGCCGCTACTCTGAAACATTTTCTCAGATTTGCTTTCCTAAATTAGCATTCCTCTGTACTTCCAGTGCAGTAGCTCACTTCTAAAACATTAGTCGAATGTGTAGACTGCTGATGTCTTTTAAGAATGAGGGGAAGGAACTTCAACCCTTTTGACAAGTCTGGGACTTGGTAAGAGAAAAAGCAAGAGAAAGTGAACAAATTTTTGTTTTGCCTAAATTTGACACAAGTGAGGAGTTCTGCAGGATTTTTGGTTTTGTCCTTTAAGCTTTGCTACCAATCCTGACAGAACTAGTCTTAATTTGATAAAGGGTTAATAAGCTATATTGGGAGATTATGAGTTTCTGAATATAATTAAATCCTTTTTCTTTCCTCTCTCTAATAGAATTTTTAAAATTTACTAACCCTTGATTCCTTAAACCATGTAAAGAGTTACCATTTTTAGGTGATGCAATCCCATTGATGTCACTGAGTATGGAATAAGCCTATTACCAGAGGGAAGAATTTGAAGGAGCTTTTTCCAAAACGATACCTGAATTTAAAAATAGCCAACAACCTTTCTCTGCTCATCAAAGTCAGTCTAAAGGAATTTTTCACCGTTCTTTCCTCCAGCTTCTACAAAAAGTCATTTTCATGGAAGGTAGGTAAAGGCTTCATTACTAGACCCTTTGTAGCTTAATTATCAGTAAAGTGATGAAACTACTGCAATCCGAAGTGACCACAAAGATTCCATTAACTTTACCAGGACTGCACCTGTTTCCATCGATAAATGAACAGTTAAATGGAAATTACACACAGACTGTTGCTGCAATATTGTGAGCTACTCATGTAGGTTAGGTTTGTTTTGGAGGTATTTCTGAGCCACATGAGCCTTTCCCAAGTCCTTAAGACTTACTGCCTGCCTTTAGATAATCTGTGGTTGCCTCGATAGCCCTCGAAATACCTGCATTTGCTGGGAATTGTGTTCCATGCTTGTACTGCGATTGTGCCCCTTGCACGAGTTCCTCATTAGCTCCTTTAGGGAGGAAACTAAATTTCAAACAATGCACCTCTGGTTGGACTGATAGTACAGATGGCTGATAGGAAGGGAGGGACATGTGCAGGAAAAAAAATCAGCTCTGCAGCACAAGTCCTGGAGGACACACAGGAGGTCTTGGTGTGCCAAATGGCTGGGTGGGATGTTCCTCCTCTCCCCATCATTTGGTCTCGTAATACAATCCCTAAGTAATTGCACTAAACAATGGAAGAGAGATGGAAAAATCATGTGCCTTTTAAATTTGTTAAGATGAAATATTCACTGTTACTCCGCAGAATTAATTTCCATGGTTAAATCAGTACAGATGGAAATGGAACAGTGAAGAGCCCAGCCATAGTTAAGCTTAAAAGCAGAGATTTACTCCCAGTACAAATATTTGTCAGTGAAGAGCTTTTCCATTTATGCCTTCTCAAAAACATGATGCTGACATAACTTGGAACTCCTGAATTTTAAGCAATTTTATTGTGCGGAGAAGATTTTCCTTTTGTTTTAATCACAAAAACAGCTATTTGAGGCTGGGTCAGTCTCATACTTTGGAGAGACCCTAACCTGTTACTTTCGTGTAAAAGCACCGCACGATTGTCAAACTGGCGGCTGTGTGCAGTGCTGCGAGAAGAGCGGATGCCAGCTGTGTGCTGAGGGACCAGAGCATCCGTGGGGTTATTTTCCTTTCTAGGGGACAGCTCCTGCCAGCGCCGGTTCCCTGCCTCCTTCAGCCCCTGGTTTCCACTCGTGTTCGCGGCGCTGGGGTGGATCTGAGGGCTCTGGGGCCTTTTCCCTTTCAGAGCTGGGGCCGAGGGCACCGCGGGACACTCATCCATCCTCCTGGGGGTACGGGGGCACCCCTGATCCCTGTGGGCAGGACAGGGATTTGTCTCTGGAGAGGGTTACGGGGGATACCAGGCTCTCCCCGGGGAAAGGGCACGGCCCCGAGGGCGGGAGCGTTCGGACCCCGCTCCAGGGACGCCCCGGCGGGGATTTTGGGGGGGTCTGTGCAGGGTCTGTGCAGGGCCGCGTCCCTTCCCTTCCAGCCCAGGGCACTGAGTGCGGAGCCGGGCTGCGGCGGCCGCCCCTCAGCGGGGCCCGTCCGGGCTGTCACACAGAAAGCGCCGCGGCTGAATTTGGGAGCGGCAAAGGCCGCGGCTGCGAGCCGAGAGCCGAGAGCCGAGAGCCGTGAGCTGCGAG
>WBMY01005670.1:598131-623777 GCA_013397315.1 Donacobius atricapilla
GGCCGAGGCGCCCGGGCGCGCTGCGGCGGCGGCGGGGACATCGCCGCCCGGGGACGCGGCTCTGCCCATCGGGCTCTCCCCCGCTCGTTTCCCGGCGGCTTCGAGGCAGGGGCAGAGAAGATCCTGCTCCTTCGGCTGGCTGATGTGCGGTGAAGGAAGGATTGCTGGGGAGCAGGTCTGTAAAATAACAGCGCTGTTAGCGCAGTGCTGGAACTCGGGGAGATTCTAGACAAGTCGAAATTATTGATTAGGGACCAAAATTCTTGGGTTACTTGTTTCTTAATTGCACAGAATGTTCATGACCTTAGAAAGAAATAAATTCAGAGCAATTGAAAACCAGATTTGAAAAGCATCAGGAGAGATGTCATGATTCAGATCTCATAAAAGGAGAACAGCTTAATTTGACAGATTCTAATCTAGCATAGCATGAAAGGAAAGTAGGGATGTGTGGAGTATAAGGCACTTCAGTCTTTGTAGCAGCAGTAGACTTTGCAGCCTGCTCCTCTATTAAGCGCTTCTATTGGAGACACGCCAGTCCCAAGGGCTCCCTGTTCAGGTTCACTTCAAGTTTATGCTGTGCAAGAGAAGAATATTCCTACATCCTCAATATGATGCCTAAGGTTTGCTCTAAAGCATTTGCTGTTTGTTTAACCATATCAGTGTTCAATGGGACATTAGCCCATATACAAGACTTGGCATTTCTATGACATATTTAGGGTAGCCAAGAAATCCAAGTGGCTTAGAGCAATCCCAGTGAAGCAGGCAAGATTTCTTTGACCCAGTTGAGGCTACCATGCCTTTTGAGGGAGGAGATGGGATTTGTTTTACTCAGGTTCATAGAAAGGTCTCTGGAATGGAAAGCATTTCTTCTCAAGTCCTTGAAGACTGCTGGTAAATTCTTTCAGATGACCTTGATAATTCTTTGAGCCTACATGTTTGTGTTTCCCCATCCTATTCTGATAGTTCCAGATTTCCTTTTCTGCCTTAGTTAAATGAATCTTCCACAGGCATCCAGGAGGACAGTTTAATAAGGGACACAGACATGATATCAGACATAGATATGATGCTGCCTTTGCTTTTTGTTTATCAAGGAGATAAAAGATTTGATGTCCAGATAGGAACAGAACCTGGAGTGGTTATCCCTGGGTATGTGTCCCTGCCTGAGTCCACTGGGCACCTTTTTCCTGCCTGGGAGGACACTCAGAGAAATTTGCTCTTGCGGCTAAGTCTTGTCCATAGCTGCTAGTTCTGAGCTAATGCATGGGGTGCAGTGCTGGGTCTGCGCTGACAGACCCCTTCTCTGTCAGGCGATGGGCATGGGCACAACCTGGAGCTTGGCAGCTGTTCTGTGCCAGCAGGAGTTTCCCTGGCAGGGAGCCGAGCTCTGAACCCAGTTGTGCCAACGGCGCCGTGCCAGCACTTGGTCTGTCCAGCTGCCACCAGATGTGGTTTGATCAAAACTGATCTGTGCAGAACGGCTCCTCTTCCCCGTGTACTTGTCATTCAGATTTGCTGGCATAGCCATTTAATAATTGCTTTGTAATCCAGTTGTGCCAGAATGAAGATTTCTGCTTTAAATACTTTTAATGGAGAATTTGGTTTTCCTTCTAATCCTTGGTAACCCAGCGAAGAACTGCACATCCACCACTGTCTCTTTCAAGACTACAGAAAAGTAAACAACTTCTGACTTAGTAGTAAAGAGGGTGGGGAATAGATGTAAATAAAAATATTTACAAATTTCGTTTATTATTAGCAGCACTTACCAGGGAAGACTGTTGTTCTGGCAGTCCATTAGAAGTGTGGATTTCAGTGTGACCTTAAATATGTGTATAAATGAGGAGTACTGAACAGTGCTGGGAGTTGGAAGGAGCCTAAGTTCCTCCTTGTTGCATCCACCAGGTTGGGAATTTGGGATTTTTTGCACCTATTTCTATGGCAACAGATTATAGGTTCACAGAAGGAAGTATTATTGCCTCTTAGGCTAAATAATCCAGGATTTAGCCATTTCTTTTGTGTATATTGTCAGAATGAAGTGCTGCTATTTAATCCTTGGTAGTACTTCCTGAGCCTTGAGAGCAATAAATGAAATCCTGTTTGGACAAAGATGGAAAGGTCTCGAGTATGCTGAGGATTGGGTCTCTGATATTAGCAAGTTCTCAGCTAGGGTTTGGCACTGATGGTTTTTGCTTTATAGCGTGACTACTTTATTCATTTCTTCACCTGTGCTTTCCACTTCTGTTATCCTTGAAATTAGTGCTTTTACCTCTGTCATGGCATGGGATTTAGAGGCTGGGGGTGGGTAGAGGCTGAGGGGTGGTGTTTTTACCCATTTATTTCCGTGGGTGCCAGAGGATGGTGCTCAGCAGCGAGGGGGAGGGAGTGTGGCAGGTTCTGCTGGGCCTGGGACCGGGGCAATAACCTCCTTCAGAGCTGGAGTTCAGGTCTGTGTGCTGCTGGTTGAAGCCTAATGTTAGTTACATTGGCACAGCTTTTACGCCTGTGATAGTGAGATTGGACAAATACAACAGATGTTGCTGTCCATCCTTCATCTGGCTGTTTTGACATGTGCTTGGCTTTTGGACAGCAGTAGCTCATGGAAACTCAGACTATCGACCTGGGTTTGTCTGCTTTAAACTCTGGGTTGGTTTGGGGTTTGGTTTTTTTTTTTGCCTGTTAGTTTTAGCAGTGATATTTTTAACTCAGATTAGTTGAGTCCCCTTGGCAGTGAAGAAAGTTGAGCAGGGAATATTCATTTTAAGAGGGGTGTGGGTGGTTGCATCTATTTTGAGATGAGACTCTGTTATCCTAGTAGTTCCAGCCATTTTCTTTCAGCATCTGGCAGGGAATCCTCTGTACATTCTGACTTTTCAGTGCTTCATTTCAAGCATATCCTCATTGTTAGTGCCTAAACAGGAGGCTCAGACATTGCCTGAGGGTTTGATATTTTATGATCCGAGTTTCAAGGCACGGTGTATGGAAATGCAAGTGGGAAAAATGTTAATTGTGGAGATCCAGCTACAGAGGTGGTGGCTGAGAGAGAAGACGCACCTGGCTGTTTGGTCGCAGACAACACTTCTGCAGCATTGCGATGTTTCAGCAGCAGAGAACATTTCCTAGAGCTGGGAGAAGTTGCTCTCAGCTGGGAGCTGCTGTTAGCTACTTTGGCTGCTGTTAGTTGCTCCGTCGCCCTCCCTGCTGCAGCGGTGGAGCCGCACAGATGAATTCCCTGGTGCAGCTGGGCTGGTGGCAGCTGAGTCCAGCTGTCTGCGTAGCTGAATCCTGGGCAGCTGCCCTCCCTTGGAGGTGTGGCTGGGACTGGTTCTGACAAACCCAGACAGCTGGGCACTGGTGCCCTGACCTGCCAGGAAGCTCCTCTTGGGGATTGCGCTGCGTTTGGAGACAAATGCAGAGCCTCTCTGGCAGGCAGGCTCAGGGGTCGGGCTGCTGAAGTTCTTTGCTCAAGCATCTGTCACAGCCTGTGGTGGTGGGGCCACATCACAGCTGTTGGTCTGTATTGGCTGTTGTTTTAACAGGATTGCTTTAGGAAATGAGGGGCTCGTGGATCAAGGTCATTTGTCTTTATCCCTTCAGTTCTAGTGTGTAAAAGCAGGGGATGAAATGTTGATTCCTCTGTGCCTTTAGTACCTAAAGTTGTGAAGAAACAGCTGTTTACAGTGCTGGAACCTCAGGATAATGTGATATGCCCTTGTCCTTGAAAAATTTTCTACCAAACAGGCAGAGCTGTAACCATGAGCCTGTTTCCTGGGTTTCTGAGCACCATCACAGGCAGCTCTTGTGGATCCTAGCTTCCTTTTCCTGGGATCCTGCATATTCAGCATCAATTCTACTGCGCCTTCTCACAGAACAGCACTACTGATTATGGAGAGGACTTGTACCCCCAAATATGCCCCTGAAAAACCGTGAAACGGGTAAATCACGAGGTTGTTATTAAAAATCTGGCACGTCCATGGTACTAAAACAGAGGTACGATTGTCAGGCAGAACTTATTTCTGCTTTAACATTCCGTCTTTTCGCTGCTGAAATGACTGCTCGAAGCCGTGTCGTGAAGCACGTGGAGTGGGCAGCTTGGCTGTTTTGCTGCATTTCACTGTTTGAAAGGCGCTGCTCTCCTCTGGGCCAGCTGAGCGCAGCGCCCCGGCCTGAGCCCTTCCCTCTGCCCGCAGGAAGAAGCCCACGCACGTGCGGGTGAACTGCTGGTTCTGCAGCCAGGACACCGTGGTGCCCTACGGGAACCGCAACTGCTGGGACTGCCCCAACTGCGAGCAGTACAACGGCTTCCAGGAGGTACGGGGGGCCCCGGGGAGCCCCGGGCCTCTCTCGGGGGGCTGCAGGGGCACTGCAGGGCAGGGACAGCTGGCAGCTCGGTGCCCAGCCCCCCCGAGCTCAGCACAAAGAACCCACTGCACTGGGGGTGCTGACTAGAGACAGCAGGACGGATTTTCCTCTCTTGCTTTAAAGGGCAAAAGCGGCCTTGACATATCTCTTAAGAATAGGTTTTTACTGATTGGAACAATTCTTCTCTAGTTTTGTGTTCTGTTAAATAGCAAAGCCTGTCTTAAGCTGAAATCCAGCACCACCAGCTACATGCAGTAGGTGTGCAGGGCAGTGGAGATGGGGGAAGATTTGAAACATTTTTTCCCTTTTTTTTTACTTATTTATTTTGTTATGTAAGTGAATGCTAATGAGCTGTAGAGCTGATGACAGAGCTTAGGGAATCTTACTGTCATCCTAGCTTTGATTTTATGATTGAATGTTTCCTTTTCCTCCTGCTTTTTGTCAGAATGGAGACTACAACAAGCCCATCCCTGCCCAGTACATGGAGCACCTTAACCATGTTGTGTCGGGCAGTCCAACTTTCTGTGACCCTGCCAAGCCACAGCAGTGGGTGAGCAGCCAAATTCTGCTCTGCAAGAAATGCAACAACCATCAAACCATGAAAATCAAACAGCTGGCTTCATTCTCACCAAGGGAGGAGGTGAGTGTTCGTTAGGGACCGCCATCCCTCAAGAGTGTTTGTCCAAGGCATTCCCATCCGTGCGTCTGCTGTTCCTGCTCTGTTTAGTCAATGCTGCAGCCTAGTAAGCAGGAGAGAGAGCAGATTTTCAGTGTGCTGTGGAATGGTGCTCCAACAGGCTTCAGAAGCACTGTGTGGCACTCCAGTGCAGAGAAGTGCAGTGATTAATGTTGCAAATTTAACTAATTCTACTTCAAAGCGGAATGTTCCCCTGTTCTAGATGAGTACTGGCAATTGAAGCTTGAGCCCAAGACATTTCTGAGATCATCTTACAACTCCAGTACTTCCCGTGGCTGAGTTTATGGGGCCTGAGAGGCACAACAGCCCACCAGTTAACATGAAGCCTTAATAGATTTTGTTTTCCTGAGGCCCTGGCTGTGCTGCTCTGCATTTACAAGTGAAGTGGGAGGGGAATCCTGTGCAGCAATAATTTCCCTGGTTAGGCATCTGTGCCTAGGAGGGCAAAGGGATTTTGCAGTTATAGCGACAGGATTTCCTGCTGAGCAACTTCTTGGCCTTCCCATTACTTAATGTGCATGGAGGTTGGGATAGTGGGGTTTCTCCTTCGCACTTTTATGGCTCCCTAAAGTTTTGTGCAGAGAATTTAGTGCTGCACTCCTTAGCCTTCAACCATGGTCAAGCCTTGGGGTTAGACTGTGCTGTAGTGTGATGTGTCCATCCTCTGGCTTGCCTAATCCAGTCTGCTTTATGTGATTATAATGAGTTTAATCAGAATGAGTCCCAGAGAACAGATTGAAATTTGATCACTCTTAATGAGAATATCTTTGGCTGGTGCCCTTTTCTCAGCTTTATTTCTAGTCCCTGCCTCTTGCCAGACCTATCCAGTTGCTCAAGTACTGCCAGCCTCTGGCCCCTTTTTAGGCATTCAGGGAACTGCAGTGCCTGTGCCAGCTGAGAAACCTGGGCTTGTGTTATCCAGCATGCTTGTTCAAGGGTGTCAGTGACAGCAGGAGCGCAGCAGGATGGCTGCTCCAGGGAGGGATGAGCCTGCAGTGAAGGAGCAATAGGTATTTTGTGTCTCCTCATTTGAGGAGAGGAAGAGCAATTCTACTTACTTATCTCACCTTTGTGGAATTCATAAGATCTCAGCAAAGACAGCAAAATCGGGCCTGGAAATTCAACATCCTGATGGGCCACAGCAGCCTTCTCCAGGGCTCTTTTTTGCCATCCCTTCTGGGATGTGAAGCTCAGTGTGAGGCTGGCCATGTGCCTGGCCTGCAGCTTGTTCCCTGCCCAGGCCTGGTGCCAGGAGCTGTCCCTGGGGCTGCAGTCGCGCTTTGCCCGCCCGGCAGTGGCAAACCTGAGGCGCCTGCACGTCTCACCTGCCTCTCCCCGCTGTTCTCTCACCAGGGCAAGTACGATGAGGAGATTGAGGTGTACAAGCACCACCTGGAGCAGACCTACAAGCTGTGCCGCCCGTGCCAGGCTGCTGTGGAGTATTACATCAAACACCAGAACCGGCAGCTGCGGGCGCTGCTGCTCAGCCACCACTTCAGGCGCCGGGAGACAGACAAGAGCTACGCTCAGGTACGTGGGGAGTGCAGGGACAGGGACACGGCATCGTGCCCTGCACCTGGGAGAGGGAGCACCAGCCTGGGGCTCTCCAGCCTGGGAGCTTGGGTGCGTGGCAGCAGTTTAGGAGAGCACAGGAGAGTTGCCACAGATGCTTCTCGTGTTAGTTTGAGGTTTGCCTCTTGCTGGTGTCATTCAGCACAGGTAATCTAGGTAAATCTAGTGTAATAATAGAGTGGAAGGAAAATAATGGGATAAGTAGAGAAAGGGAGGTAGGGAAGCCAATTTATGAGTGCGGTGCAGGAAATTACAGAGTACAAGGGGAAAAAAGCAAAAGAAGAACAATGGGAATTGAATTATGACCTTCTCCTTGTTCCACTGCCCTGCCTGACTTGGCTTCTGCTCGTGTCTGCCATTGCTCCTTGCTAGTCTGCAATAATCCCATGAGGTGTCAGCCCAGTGCAGAAACTTAGAAGGACTTGAGCAGAACAGTCCAGTCTGGAAGTGTTTCATACAGCATCATTTCAAAACCTTGCTGCGTTTCATTCAGCTTCTGACCAGGTGTTTCTCCCTTCCCCTGCAGAACTTGTGTTCATCCTCCTCTTCCACGTCCATCAGCACGCCAGCTCAGGTGATACTCCTGCGGTTCCTGGCCTTCCTCAGCTGCGCGCTGCTGGTTCTGATGGCCTTGTACGGCCCAGGCAACCCCTTCTCGCTCAGCACAGCCGCCCCTGCTCCTGTCCCCTCTGGCCCTGCATCCGTGTGGAACAGGACTGGCGCCAGCCCCGGTGCGGGCAGTGCCAGTGCCAGTGCCAGCGGCAGTGACAGTGCCAGCCCGGGGCGCGGCTGGCAGCACCTGCTCCACCTGCTCCCCGAGCGCCTGCTGCAGAGCCTGAGCGCGGCGTGGGCCTACGGCAAGAATCACCAGATGGCAGTGGCCGTGCTGGGGCTCCTCACCTGCCTGCTGGCCATGTTCCTGGCGGGGCGCATCAGGTGCGTGTGCTCGGCTTCTGCCTCACTTCAAACTGCCTCAGGGGGAGCTGCTGTCCCGGGGGTGAACGTTTTCCAGAATGGCACACGTAGAACTGCGTGCCTCGATTAATTCTGTTGAATTCCTGTGAATGAAAGGTTACCTGTGCAGCCCTGGTAGAAAATGGAGCTGATCTGCTCAGACACTTGCCCAGCAGTGCCTGATGTGCACGTGCTGTGCTGTAGTCAGAGGCAATGCAGAACCTGCTCAGCCTGGGTACCCTCCCAGCTTCCCTCCCCTCCCTCAGGACCGAGGCAGTTCCCTGGTGCTTGAACCCCTGTCTGGTTTCTTTTCCCGTGGCAGGCTCCGGCGGATCGATGCCTTTGCCTCCGTGCTGTGGTTGGTGGTGATGAGTCTGCACCTGGCTGAGAGGTACCTGAAGACGGAGACGCCCAGCTGGCTGGACACGGCCAAGTTTGGCACCACGTCCCTGTGCTGCCTGGTGGGCTTCACGGCAGCCGTGGCCACGCGCAAGGCGACGGGCCAGCGGAGAGTCCGGCCCCGAAGGTCAGAGCCGCAGCAGTGACGCTGGGGGAAGGAGCAAAAGAGCCTTGTGAACTCTTTGTGACTGCTGCTTCCCTCTCCTCTCGTTATCTTCTCTTCCTCTGTTTCTCTTTTTTTAAGTTAGATAAGCAGTGAAGAGCTCTTCTTCCTTTTTTTTAATATATATATATATGTATATATACACCTATATATATGTGTGTGTATATATATATATACATATAATTTTTCCCCATCCTTGCTTACCACTGTGCTAGCTGCTCGGAGCATTCCCACTGCTAGCCATGGAAGCTGCTCGTGCTGCCTCCATTCTCCCTTGCTCCTGCATCCTACGTCAGCAGTACAAATATCCAGCTTCCCCAAAGTCAGTTCTTGCAGCAGCTGCCTCACAAACTGCTCCACAAATACAGCCTCCTCCCCATTCTGCTCCTCCAGCCAAAGAGATTCTGGCTCCTCCTGTCCTCCTGGTTCTTCTCACTGCCTCTCCATCCTTAGCCACTCTCTGAGGAACCTTCTGCCCTGATCCACCATGGGGCCCAGGCCACCTTCACTTTCCTAATGGTGCTGGTCATTTTAATTTGGAACTGATGGGAACTTGCCTCTGGATTTGGAATCCTCATTAACACGTGCTGTGGTGCCCAGGCACACGAGGAGGGGACCACACAGAGCCCATAACCTGGTTCTTCTTGCCTTCCACTGTGTAGCATCACTTACCTGCATCATCTCTTGTCTGCCCTTCTCCTGGCTCCCGTTTTAAATGGAGAAGTGTCCTTAAGTGCTTTTGACTGAAACTTCAGTAATTTATTCAAAAAGGTGCTTTAAAAAGTCATGTAGCTCAGGGTGTCTTAATACCTGAAAGTATGCAGCTGTTTGAGGTTAAATTTTCAGACCTACCAGTGGTTGTTGCTTTCAATGCCAATTTTCTTTGGGTTTTTTTACCCACCTGCTCCCCGAGCAACATCCGTGTATAAGCACAACTGGATAAAATGCCTATGTTCCTCCATCCTGTAGCCTTAGAAAGAGAAGAAGTGTGGGACTGACAAGCTCATGCTGTGATATCTGGTCAGCTTTCATTGTACATCACTACTCAGCCAGTGTTCATTGCTGAGAACACAGATTGGAAGGGCGTGCTGTAGGAAGGGGTGGGAGCTCTGCTGTGGGACTGCATGGCAACAGAGATGGATTTTTTTGGGTTATTTGCTGGGGTTCTTTTTGTAGTCTGGCATTGTGCTAATACTGCTGAAAAAACGGGTCTGGAAATTGTGACTTGGAGTTGAGAGCCTGGCACTCCTCTGCTGAAAGCTGGGGTGGCTGGGTATTACTCTGTGGGGAGGAGGGAAACCCAGCTGTTCGGGTTTTTTAGGATTAACTTGTTGGAACCTCTTAGGATAAGCAGTCTGATTATCCTGCACAGTTGTTTGAAAGGCACTCCACTGAGTTTCTGATATGGATTTTGGTCTTTGAAGAGGAAATAGCACTTTTACAGAAGATCTGCTATTTTCTTCTGTTCAGAATAGCACAGTGGAACTCACCACCCTAATAGGCTGATATAAGTTAATTTGGTCTAGTGATCTTCCAAGGTGTAAACTATCAGATAATCAGAATGGAGCTCTCACCGTGAAGTATCTGCAACTCCTCCTGAAAAATGCAGACACTACTGGGTGCTGCAGATGCTGGTGGAATTAGAGGAGCTTTTAAAAGGAAACAAAAGCTATTTCCTAGCTGTTCATACTTACTGTTCATTGTGAAAGCCTAAAGGTAGCACTGCCAAAAGCTCTGAAATTCGTTAACAGTAAGCCAGGCTGAGTCATGGGAAGGTGCAGCCCCTGGCTGTGTGCCTGTAACTGAGCAAGGGAATGGCCACACAGACCTGCTGCCCCCCTGGCCTCTCCTTTGGAATCTTTTCTGGTGCCTTCAGATAACTGCAATTTCCATCTCCAGGCTAACAGAACCTGGCTCCATTCTGGTGCTTGTGAATGATGCTGAGGGTTCTTTACTAACTTACCCACAAGAGGGATCCAGCGCCTGCAAAGTCTGGTTCCATCTTCCACATTCCCATCACTTACCTGTCCTGACCCAAGACATTTGTGTTCCAGCTCGCAGGCATGGGAAACCTTGAGCTGTTATGGCCATTAAGTGAAATAAGGCATCTGTACTTTTTTTTAAAATTCCTCCCTTCTTCCTGCTTCAGGACTTCCAAATTTTTCTCATAACGTACATGTAAGAAAACTTTCATCTGTGATTGTTTTCTGCACTTACCTGTACAGTTTGGATTGTAAGTTCCTCTTGCTTTTCTCCTGTGAAATGTGTCCAAGGAATGGGAGGAATCTCATATTTGAAGGAAATAGTGAGAAGGCTCAAAGGAGGGGTATGAGAAGCTGACAAACTCAGTGGGAATGGTCATGGTAATGTCATGCCTGATTTCTGTCAGCAGTATCCTTTTTTTAATAAGAATGAAATTAATCTGTCCAAATTTTCTTGCCCAGTAGTAAGGAAACTCTCAGTGGCAGCTTCAAAGATGGCTGGCAGCCTCTTCAGATGTTTTATTTTCAGGAGCTGAAAGTCAAGGCTGTGTTAAGCATCACTGTCCATTTCTTACCATCTCCTATCTCTAAGCAGCTGTTTTCCTCCCTTCTTAGGAGCACTTTGGCTTTTTCTTTCTATTTAAACTCGACTCATCCCCAAGCTCCCTGGGGTCAGGCACCTTTTGTGATGTTTTGCTCTTGAATGTTACGTTGGTTTACCATGCCTGTTCTTTCATTATCTTTTTCCCTGTGCAGTGCTGGGATGGGATGTGGAGGATGCCCTCTAAATGTTGGGAGCAGGCAGTTGGTACAACTATGGGAAGGAGAGGATTTACACTGTGAAGCCCGAATAATCCTGTTAAGGAATATTTTAGCTCTGCTTGCACAGCAAGTGCAAATTTATACTGAGTTTAAAGTCCTTTAATGTGGGAGATATGTTAACTGCAAGTGACATCCGTTTGTCTTCGCTTTATGCAGATTAATACAAATGAAGTATATTTACTAGTTGCACTAATTTATTCGTCAGAACATCAGAAAGCTACTTTGTTTTATGGCCAAGCTGTACAACTGATCTCTGTGGTGCTTTGTTCACAACTTACAATTGCAGAACTTCTGTGCTTGTAATTGGGTAAATTTCAAAGGTGAAAAAGAATAACAAAGTACATACTGAAGTGGGGTTCATTTAATGCCAAAGAAGCTTTTCTTTTTGCTCAGGTGTCGGCTTATTTTCCCCACTTCTCGGTGCCTCAGCATGTCTGTGCTGCTGCTTCTAAAACCAACAAAATCCTCAGAGCCTCAAAACCAAACTTGCAATTGAATTTTTGGTGGTTTAGAGACTCTGATGCTGACAGCCTCCTTTCTTTCTCCTTGTCTCACATGCTTTTGCTGATGGTGGAGGATGATGGATCTCTTGGGGTAAGGGAAGAAAGGAGGAGAAGGGTGGGTTTTGTCCAGCGGTGTTCTGATTTATAAACTGTAGCATTCAGTCTGTACCAGTTGTGTCTCAGACAACGAGCCCTGCAGATGAGTTTTAAGTTAGCAGTATTCTACTGTTGACTGTGGAAAAAAAAATATAGTCAAACCACTACTGCCTTTGCTGAGACTGTTCTTGCCACACCTGATTTCAAAGCCAAACAGGCTGTTCTAGACATGCCATGCCATAGGTTCTGTATGGAAGGTGCTCTGCATTTTTCACTCAGCAGTTAGATATATCATCTGTGTCATCTCGATATCTGAGGTGCATCATCTGACTGCATGATTGCTTGCCCCACAGTGAGTCCAGCAGGAGAAAATATGTGTTTTGGTGCACAGTGGTCCTGTCCTGTGCAGCTGAGGTGCTATTTTCTGTGACACATTTCCTTCTGCTGGGTGGGATAAGAGCTAACAAAGGCTTGGTAACTAACAACCACAGCTGACACAGAATCATCCAGAACCACTTGGTCAGTGCTCTGAGCTCCTTGTTTTCCCTTAGCTGGGCTCTTACTTCAGGCCACAGAGGAGCACAAGGTAACCTGTGGTCTCCAGGTGCAGTTTTATTGCCTGAGGATTCTCTCAGCCATGCAGGCCAGAGCATGCAAACATCTTAACAATATTAGAGGGTTTTAGCACAAAAGCCCCTAATTCAAGGTGCTACTTTTTCACACTAACCATGTGTCTGGAGCACAGGATGGTAACAGCAGACTAGAGCTGAGCTGCTGAGGGATTGTTAGTGGGTTTGTGTGACACTTGAAATCAGATCTGCTCCATCCCCAAGTGCCTGACTCTGGCCCTCGGGGGCCGTGGCTGATCTGCCAACTCAAAATCTTGTACCCTGCCCAGCAGAGCCAGATTTCTAAAGGGGCCAATGTGGGTTCATTAAGTGCCTTTCCCTGGACAGGATTTGGGACAACACTGTGTTGCTTTGCTTGGTGGAACCGTGGCTGCAGCGTGGGACTGCAGTGCCCGTGTGTCTGCCAGGCCAGCGCTTCTGTCCTTCCTGTGCCACCACCGAGTGTGGCAGGGCACAGGAGGACACCTGGGCTAACATTTCTGAGCAACTCTGCCGGGGGCTCGGGGAGGGCACAGAGGCGGCAACCGAGTCAGCATCTCTGCTGCTGCTGCTTCTCTTCCTCCTGGGGCCCTCACTGACATCAGTGCATGCAAATGGACGCCTCTGTGGCCCTTTACCATTCTAAATTCGCTGTATTTATAGCCAGCTCTTTCCTTTCTCTTATCTCCTTTCCTACATCCATGCTTTGCATGCCCTAGTGAGCTTGGGTGTGTCAAAGGGTGAGAACATGTGGGAATATGAAAACGGTGTAGTGGCTTGTTATTTTGGCTTTATGAATATTTTTCAAGTGTGCTGAAATTATGTGAAGCTAATAATCATGCTTAGATACTGTAGGAAGTATGTATTGATGTAATGTGGACAAAGTATTTATGCTTTTATGAAAATTAATATAATTAATAGCCAGATAATTGCTCCAGACTGACTCCACTCATGAAAGTTGAAGGGAGCTGTGGTATATGGCTTTGCTTTGGTTTTCAGAGGTGCTGTTGAAATCGTGTGCTGTCACATACAGCCTGCCAGTTCCTTTCAGGTGTGCTGTCACCTGCAGGTACACTTGGCCCTTTGAGCCAGGGCAGGTGCTCTCCAGAGAGAGGGGCAGTACTCAGTCCTGAAGTCATCCCCTGCAAAGCCTCCTTTGGGACCAAAGCTCTTGAGTGTGCAGGCAGGAAGAGGTTCCCTGAACATTTTTGGCAAGCCAGCAAGTCTGGATTTGTGTAGGCATAGGATGTGCATGTACACACACCCCTCCCCACTTTGTGCCACCAGCTAGGGGCAAAAGGCACAACTGATGCCAAGAAGGTCTTAGTGCAGGACGTGGCAGCTCTAATTCAACCTTCCTTTTTCATCCAAAGCAGGACAACAGGCAAGAGACAAGAATTCTTACTCTTGGCCGCTGAAGTTTCTGGCTTTCTAAGCCACGTATCAAAATATTAACGTGTGTGAGAGCTGTGCCCATTTTAGCATTACTCTCCCTTGTTCTTGTGCCTGGTTTTTGTTCCTGTACTGCTCTTCCCTCCTGGTTCTGCCTTCGGCAGGAGGCACAGGCCCTGAGTGAGGAGGGGCAGCAGGGCAGAGCAGTGTCAGGGCGCACAGTGTGCTGCACTAAGCCGTTCCTGGGGTGGCAGGGACCTGTTCTGCACCCACTGCCTGGGACAGCGGAACCTTGCTGGGCATGGGCAGCTCAGTTCTGAGGGGACACAAGGTCCAGAGGAAATATTTCACCCCCTGGCTGACACATGGCTGCCCAGCTGCCCAGGGCAGATGCCCCAAGCTGCCTGCTTGTGGCTGCATCTCACCTTCTTACTTCATGGGCTGAATTGTCTGATAGAGGAGTGGGTCCATCTGCAGCCTGGCCTGCCCTGTGCCCTCCCATGTCTCTCTCTGTCCCAGGGACGATGCAGCATCTCTGGTAAAATGTGAATTAGAAAGGCACACGTGTATGGTGGTGTCTGTGGATAACAGCTGTTGAGACAGAGGAGGGGAGGCCCTCCTGGCAGGAGGTGTTTCTTCAGGACCGTGTACAGTCCCATACCATGTAATACCCTTCTTTAGCCTTCTATTTATTTATTTCTAAAGTATATGTGTAGCAGAGTTGTGCCCAACTGTCTAGTTACTTTGTGATCATTGTAAACACTAATTAAGATACCCAATTTTTGATGTTCACAGTATCAAGTTCTGAAATAAACGGCTTCCGGGCCTTGACTATTTCCACAAACCATCTGACTCCAGAGCCTTTTTTTTCCTTTTTTTTTTTTTAATGTTACTTTTTTCACTGTTGCCATGTGACAGATGGCTTGGAGCAAAGACACAGCTGCAGTGCTCCATCCTGGGGCTGTGATGTGGTTGCTTTCTGCCTTATGATCCTCTTGATCTCACCCTTTTTTATCTGCTTCTGGAAGAAGTTTAGTTCAGCTGCCCATTCTCAGGCATGAAGCACATTCCCTTGAGAGCTTTTAGGCATCGAGCCCTCTTGACATGGCCGTGGCAAACACCAAAGAGCGCAGAGAACAGGAACAGGATTTTGCACACTGAGCAGGAATTTGTTCAGAACAGATCAATGTTTAAGAAATACTTTGGTCAGAATTCAGTCCTAAGGCATTAATAAGCTATACTTAAAATTCTTCAGCTCCTCTTTGCTAATCAGGAAAATTCCTTTGATTTTTCACTGCCCTGAGGATCTGGCTGCACTAACCTGGTGACATTGAGCAGTGGGGCAGCAGAGCCATTGGAAGCCTGATCCAAAACAGTTACAGTCCCTGACTGTGGGTATGACTGATAAATTACTATATCTTCCAGCTCTTTAAATGAAAGACTTCCAAAAGCCAATAAACCAGTTAAGCTGTTTTCTGCTGCAGCAAGGAGCTGTGCAAAATTGGATCTTTAGCCCAAAGACACAGAAGGTGCAAAGATAGGACAAAAGAGTTGTGTTGCTCACAGGTGATGCTCTGATTTGGGCCTCCACAGCCATGGCACAGTGAGGGGTAGGTATCACTCTTTCTCCTGTGATTCCCATCAGTCCTGAGCTGCACTTCTAATTCCCTTTCCCATTTATTCCCCCTTACAAAGCTGAGCTGGACATCCATCTGTGTGTGGGGGGGGATAGATGTGTGTGGGGGTGCTCTGAAGGACTCGCCATGGATGCAAAGCAGGAGCCCCTTCTCAGGTGCTCTGCAGCCTGGAGAGCTTGGGCTGTTGGGGCTGCAGGACCAGCACATACCTGGCTGCTGCTAGAGGCACATCCCGCACCTGCATCCTGCTTGGCTCACGTGTTCAGCCTCATTAAGCTGGTCAGGAGTGGTGATGGCTGCCTCCTACTAGCAGATAAGGAGTTTATAAGGTACTTTAAATTGTAATCTTAACTCTGGAGTTAGCACGGCATAACGTTGCTGCATCACCTCTTTAATCTCCAGGACAGAATGACATGAATCATCCCACAGTGCAAGGCTGAGATTTTCTTCACTCTCTGATTTACTCCTGGCTTTCCTCTGGCAGAAGAAAAGCTATATAACCATATTGCTGCTCTCATCTGTCTCTGTTTCTGCCAGAAGTGAGATTAAGCCTCCAAATATTCTATTTGCTAAATTGTATCTGCAAAGTCAGATATCTCCATTTAAAAACATATGCACTTCATACTCAGTTCTTCATCATGATTTATTTGACAGTTCTATTACCTGTTTCTAACTAAAAAATCTTACAGAAGACTATTCAGAGATTCTGGTTCATATTCTAAGACTTTCTTTCATGTATTTTCATTCAGTTGTTAAAAATAATACAAAATTCCTATATTTTAACATCTGGAATTCATAAAGCATTCTGTGGGTAATTTTCTCATCCAAGGTATTTTCACTGGCATTCCTAAACTGTTCCACCCTCTCTTCCACCCTGTATTGTGGGACAGGTTGGTGCACAATAATTTAAGTAAGGTTAAGCAGTTCTTTTCCCTAAGTGAAGGAACAGTCCTGTAAACTCTTCAGCACCCCTGCACTGCAAAGTTAGTCCAAACCTGGTAAGAAAACAAGTGTTCCTGCGAGCACAACAGGAGAGGCAGTTGCTGGGATTTCTGGTGGCTAAGTGTCTGTCATGCATGTCCTTTGCAGGTTCCTCTCCGGGGACTCCATTACTGTCTTTCCCAGCAGCGCTGGCATGGCCTTCCCTTCATCTGCGACGTCTCTGTTTGTCCCAACACCACCCAGCATCCTGCACCTGACCAACCAGCAGCTCTTCAGGTCCCCACGCAGAACCTCCTCCTCCTCTCTGCCCGGCCGTCTCAACAGGGCGCTCTCGCTGGGCACCATCCCCTCGCTGGCCCGGGCAGGTGAGTGCAGGGCTGGGAGGGGTCCAGGTGAGAGTGCAGGGCTGGGAGGGATCCAGGTGAGAGTGCAGGGCTGGGAGGGATCCAGGTGAGTGTGCAGGGCTGTCCCCGAGGGAGTGGCACTGGATCCACACATGATAGTCCTGTTCAGGCTGCTCCTGTGCCACAGAGAAGTATGTCACATTAGGATCTGGGGTTTGGCAGCAGCTGAGCCAGCTGGGTTCACATTGTTTCATTTTTGCTTTTAGATTCTGGCTACTTGTTCAGTGGAAGCCGACCGGCCTCGCAGTCATCCCAGTCCAAGGAATCCCCTACATCAGGTACTGCTCCAGCCCTTCCAGAGCAACAGTCTTTGCAGGATTTGCACTGAGGGGGCTGAAACACGTGGTCTGGTTGAATTCTTTCCTCCCTGCTCACATTCCAGTGAAAATGTCCATTTTGCTGCTAGAAATGTTCCAGCTATAAGTGGGGCAGAGTTAAATCGTGTGCCGAGTGTGTGGGGCGTTCTCCCTGGGAGGGCTCCCGGTGACACCAGTGACACAAAACAAGGAGCCCTTTGCTGATCAGAGCTGAGCTGAGCTTGCTTGGACAGACCTCAGCCGTTTCCAGGGCAGCTCTTTAGTGCCTTGCCCAGCAGAGAGCAGCAGTTTCAGGAGCTTGGCTGCCCTGGCTGCTTCCCTGACCTCCGTGACCTGTCTGCGGCCCTTGTGGCCCAGACGTGTCCCTGGGCTGTCCCTGGGCTGTCCCTGCTGCTGCAGAGGCGATGCAAACCTCCTGCACCCCCCTGCACTTCCTCAGCAGCTCTGGGGGACGTGCCAGTACAATTCCTTCACCTGCAAAACGGATTGTGCAGGCTCTCCTGGATGGACACAGCTGAGCAGAGAGAAAGCTCAGCAGGCTCCTGATAACCTGATTCCTGAGTGTGCTAAGGCACTTGTGGAATTTCTCTGTGTTTGGCCTTGTGGGGACTGAAATAAATAAAGAATTTTAGTACAAGATATATTAATGGACATTTGCAACTCCCATTCCTTTTTCTTGTGGTACCGTTAAAGAGAGCTGTGCCTGTTGTAGCGGGGTGATAACCTGGTGGTTTTGTCTGTGGTGTTATAAATAAATATTATATGATTGGCTTTTTGCAAATATTAAAATGAATACTATATGTGTTATGTGGGAAAGTTATGCTGTATTAATATAGTCTCTTTTAGTAGTGTGGTAAATATAGTTTTTAGGCTATAGCATAATATTAAAATAGAAACTTATGTGATGTAAGATACTTTTTGTAACTAGCTCAAAGAATGGAGAAGGTAATCAAGAAATTTTTCACATTACCCTGTCTGGATTGAGATAACAGCAACAGACACCAAAACCCCAAAGGAGGAATTTATTGCCTCCGTTATTGGGGAGTTTGAGACTCCGTGGAGCCACAGGAGGATTGACTTGCAGAAACCCCCAGATTGGAAAGGAACGTTTGAATCATGTACAGGCTTTATGAATATGCAATAGGCTATTGCTTTTAAGGATGGTCCTTTGTTAGCAGAGCCTGCTCTCTGCCTGTACGCCAGGCACCCGGCCGTTAATTGATATTTTGCTTTATTTCTGTCTCCTAATTGCCTTCTCATTCAACTTGTTAAATGTTACCAAGAAAGCGAACTGGCTTTTTCACAGCGGGCTGTTTCCCCTGCAGATCCCTTCTCGGTGCTGGCCGGCAGCGCCGTCCCGTCGCGCATCCCGTCCCCGGCGCCGTCCGTGGCCGGCTCGGTGACCTCCAGCTCGGGCTCGCTGCGCCTCCGCCGCCCGCTCATCAGCCCTGCCCGCCTCAACCTGCAGGGCCAGAGGCTGCTGCTGTTCCCGGCGCACGGCGAGGCCCTGCTCGGGCCCGGGGGCTGCGAGGAGCAGCCCCCCTCCGACAGCAACGCGCCGGGCCCCGAGCTGCCCGGCTGCCGCGGCAGGGGCCCGGGCGAGCGGGCAGTGCCCGGTACGCTGCCACCCCCTCCTCGCCTTCGCGGGGAGCTGGCTGGAGCGGCCCTGCCAGGGCTGGGCCGCAGCGGGTGGGAAACCTGCGGCAGAAAGCCCGTGGTGAACTTCCCTGTCCTTCTCTCCTTGCAGATATGAGGTCTGCTGTGGAAGGGGGGAGTGTTTGCAGTGATAATTCCATCAAAAAGGAGGATCGCTCCTCGCACTCATCTACCTGTGTGGTAGACACAACTACCAAAGGGGAAGATTTGGCAGGCTGGAGAGGTGAGTGCAAGTCTGGCGGCTGCTCCATGCATGTGAGAGCCTTTCTGTGGGGGTAACTGAGATCATTCCTGGAAATCAAATAAATAAGGGGTTGCCACATGCACCTTCTGCCTGCTGTTCTAACATCTTAACAAAGCTGTTCCTGTTCTTCAGACTGTCTGAAGAGCACTGACAAGGTGCTAAATTGAGACAGAAAAAGAGGGGTGGGGATGCAGGTGTCAAGAGCATGAGATGAGATGAAAATAGAGCCAAAAGAGAGCAGTGGAGTCTTTCCTGACAGGAAAAGTGCTTCAGCGATTTCTGCTTGTGCTGAAACACTGGACAGAGAGAAACAGTACAACATATGTTCACCCTTACTTATCAGTCCTTTAATATCTCCTGGTACTATTCCCTTTTTTTCTCCGTGTTCTCTGGTGCCCAGGTCGCTTCGGGACCTCTGCTCTGCGGGGCCTGCTGGCCGTGAGCCTGACCCTCAATGCTGTCTTCACATCAGCCTATGTCTACAGGAGCCTGCGCTGATTGTGCCAACACTCCCCTCCCTCTGCTCCCACCAGGGCCTGAGCAGACAAGAACTCAGCCACGGCTTCATGGCCAATGGCCGTGCCACCGGTGCATGCTGTTTTTTACAAAACTACTGTACACTCAGCTGACATGAAAAGGAACCTGGGCAGCTGCTGCCATCACTTGCAGGTAGAACATATCCCAGGATTGTCCCTGGAGATGGCAGGCAGAACTCCCAGCTCCAGTTCAAAGCAGGAGGCCAGTCCTACGGCCCAAACACACTCTTTCAAAAGAACTGACCTGAGACACAAGCCTGAAAATGTGTGAGCTGCGTTTTTAGGAACCTACCCCCAGCTCTTCTTTCTGACATATTGACCTCGTGCTGATGGTGCTGGTAAAATGGGGAGAATTAGGACAAATGACCTGAAGAAGAGGGATGGCTTCGTAGCTGCTGCTGGGCTTTGGTGACTGTAACAGCATCCCCAGCCTCTGCTCAGTGGTTCCTCTTCTCTCTTCTCTTTGGCATTCTCCTCTAAATTGTCAGTGAACTTTCTTTAGTTGCCTTAAGCTTGCCTAAGCACATGGGTGACCTTGGCTGCTCTGTCATGTTCTTGCATCTGAGATGTCCTCGTGCTTCCAGCTGGACCTGGCTTTGAGGCCGCTTTCACCAGTTCCATTCTGGCCATGCTGGTTCTCAGCCCCCCCGTGTGTGCCTGTGACCAGCCAGCTCTGCACAGCCCCCAGACAGACACCCTGTGCTGGCTGCATCAGAACGTGGAAGCCCATGCTTTGCTTTGCCCAGGAGGCATTAATTGCGTTACTCTGAAGTGGGTAAAAAGAAAGGATCACGGTGTGATTTGCACCATAGTCAGAGGGCTTCAGCTCACAGCTCTGCTGGAGTTTTCACTGAAGCACTGAGTGGCAGAGCCTGTTCTTGCTGTAAATCGCACAAATCTGTTCTGTTCGCGGTAGGTGAGGATCTGTCTGATTGTATACATCTATCCAGAAACCTCAATCTGACATTGGGATTTGCTAAGTAACTCATTTAAGGGATTTCTTACTTAGTAAAATGCCCAGGTGCTCTCAGTGAGAAACCTGCTTCTGGACAATTCAGCCTTCCGGATAGATTCTTCTTTTCTACCCCAAGGAAAGGAGTAGATGCTCAAAAGCAGTTTGTAATTTGGGTATTTCTGCTTTGGGGTGAGTCTTCAGCATTGCTTAGAATTCAGGGGCCATTTAGAATATTGTGCTGAACACTCAGAATTATTTAGGGGAAAAGCAAAATCCTGATCTTGATGTTTTGGTTCCCAAAAACCAAGTGCAGAGAGATTTACCAGTGTGTCAAAAATTCCTGGTGAGAAGAGAGTTGTCTGACATTAGCTGTGTATTTCCTGAAGCAGGACTCGGATCTATTAAGAGTTTTTCTGTTGTCTCTTCCTTTAGGCTCCTTTACCTCAAATTTCACTCCCCCACCCCACTGCCCTGTGTCTGCATCCTAAATTGGTGCTTACTGTGTCTTTCCCTCCCTTTCAGTTTGCTGCCATTCCCTCTCTTGTGTTCTTGCATGTGCACAGAGCTAAGTGTATCTGCTGCTGACCACTCTCTGCTCGGAACCTGAGTCACCCCTCGCAGTGATGATCTCCCTTCCTTTCACTTCAGTTTTTTTCTTGCATGTTTTAACTGAGTTCCTACCCCAGCCTCACTTGGTTCATGGGAGCCCCAGCCAGACTGCAATCAGCATGCATGTGACAGCTTGAACGGGGCTTTGCTGCTGCTGGTTCAAGCGCTGAGCAGCTGAGTGTCTCTGTGTTTTCCAAGTCTCCCTGCATGGTTTCAGCTGCCCACACCCAGCTGCTGCTCCCGCGCCGCTGGGGGAGGCCAGACCTGCGCACACACGTGCTGATGTGGGGGGCTGAGGACGGGTCAGTGCTGCCCCCGCATCTCCCCCAGCCTCCCGAGAGAGCTGCTGCAGGGCTGTGAAGGGCTGCCAGCCACCACCTCCTGGACAGAGGCCCAGAGCCAGGAGAGACCTGCAGCAGAAAGATGTGCTGCAGACTGATGATGAATTCTATGGTAACTTGCATGAATTGTTCCCTGTAGCCAAACCAGACCCATAACCTCGTTGTAAAGAGATTTTTATCCCTTTTATAGACTTTTCATGCTCACCCGAGCATGTGTACAGGCAGGATGATGGCAACTGCAAAAGCTTCTCCTTAAACCTCTGCTCTCTGGGTTTCATGATGTTCTGGTGCAGTGTGTGACATCCCACTCGCATCCTTGTCCTGCCTAGCGGCCTCCTACAGGGTGAGACAAGCTGCCAGAAAATTCCGTGGCTTTGCTTGTCTTCATCACTCAGCAGATGTGCACTGTGACTTCACGTACAAACCTCCCAGCCTGTGCTGTTGTACCACCACACTCGACCAGACTGCAGTACCAACCTTCTCCTCCTCCCCAGCAGCCCAGGAGCTGCAGCATCTCCACACAGCTCTTCCCACCCGCATTCCAGAACGGGAACACCGTACCCTGTCCCTGCGCTTGTGTGGCTGCTCACTCAGACTGTTCTTGGAAGGGGGTTTGGTGACCTTGTCCAAAGCAATAGAGGGACTTGGGGTTTTATTACTGAAGAGGGTAGTTTTTCATCCTGGTGCTAGAACTCTCTCCCGTGGTGCTCTCACGGTTGTGAAGCCTTGCCTGAGGAATACCTGTGTGAGAGTGTGTGTGTGTGTGTGTGTGTGTGCGTGCATGCAGGTGTACAAAAACATTTGGAAGGTTTCTTCATTTCAGAAGATCTGAGCCCATGTTTGTCCTTATATTGTTGGCCTTAATCTAGCTCGTAAATACTGTGTCTATCTTGCTGCTCTTTTCTGTTCAAAGCTGGTTTGGAGGAAGCAGAAGATTATCTGGTCCCCCTGTAAAAATCTCTGTGACTGATAATGTTGATCTTCATACAGTGTTGTTCAAGGGGGAGATTTTATTTTTCTAATGTTTTTCCTACTGTAAAAACTGTTGGAATGTATGGAGTGGAAAAGATTTTTACAAAATGGCCTGGTAAAGATTTGAACATGACTTAGTAATATCAACAATTAATGGTCAGATGGAGTATAAATGAGCTTTATTTCCAGACCTTTTCCATTTCCTACTTTCCACTGAAAATGTCCAGGTACTTATTCTTTGGATATGGGCTTGTTAGGCATGTTCTTAGACCTTGCAGAGACTTTGGATAATTTCGCTGTTCTGAATTAGAAAGAATTTGTATTTTGGAGTCTGGTTCCAGTTCCATGGTCTGAGGAGTTTGGCAGATGTGACAAATATTATGCACGGATCTATTTGATGGGATAGAGGGAGTGGGTAGAACGAGTTGCTGGTTTCTGAAGTTTATCATACCTTTTTACATAAAATCTTAGACATTGATTTGGCCACTAGGGGGAAAAAAAACCTCATTGCTGGCAGATGTAGGCCAGATTCACTGAGTTTTAGGCTATTTGTTCAAGCAACAGATCAGATCAGGCCTGTGAATGTTTGATTCCCACTCCCTCTTCCTGGGTGCTGGGAACATCTGTACATCACTGCTGAACTGCCTGGGTTCCTTCTATCGGGGCAGCTGGACTAAAGGGCTTCTGTTGCCTCTGGATGCTGCTATATTTTTTTCTTCAAAGCACCATTCCTGGAAATAACAATGGTCTTAACCTCCCTCACAGACATTTGTTAAAAAGCTAGAATGGGCCAGTTTGGCCCATACTTTCCTTTTTTTTTAAATACATGTTGCATCCAGAAATTATCATCACTGTGTTCTGGGGTGGGAGTTAGGTACAGAGTATTTTTGGATTGAATGGGTATCTAGAGAGGGTGAGGAGGACAGTTTCAAGTCCTAAACCTTATTTCCTGTGAAAGATTGTATGTTATGTGTGTGTACTTCTTTGGGGAGCTCTATCACTGTACAGTTTAGTTAAACATGCTCCAAGGAAGGAGAAGCTGTTCCTCAGAGGTTTTTAGTTCATGCTTTGTGTTTAAAGATGAATATTTTTCTTTAAAAAATAAAACCAGATAAGTTTTCACCTTAGTGTGACTGGTCCAGTTATATGCACACCATACTTCTGTGTTCCTTGGGCATGTGTTTTCTTTTCTTCATGAAGTCATGANTCGGAGCCGAGAGCATCACCGAGCGGGACACCGAGCACATCGCCGGGCCGGGAACCGAGCCGGACACCGGGCCGGGAACCGAGAACATCACCGAGCACATTACCGGGCGGGACACCGGGCGGGGCCCCGAGCCGGGCACGGCGGAGTGGCCGCAGAGGCCGCCCTACTCGTACGCGGCGCTGATCACCATGGCCATCCGGGCCAGCCCCGAGCAGCGGCTGCCCCTGAGCAGCATCNACCCGCATTCCAGAACGGGAACACCGTACCCTGTCCCTGCGCTTGTGTGGCTGCTCACTCAGACTGTTCTTGGAAGGGGGTTTGGTGACCTTGTCCAAAGCAATAGAGGGACTTGGGGTTTTATTACTGAAGAGGGAAGTTTTTCATCCTGGTGCTAGAACTCTCTCCCGTGGTGCTCTCACGGTTTTGAAGCCTTGCCTGAGGAATACCTGTGTGAGAGTGTGTGTGTGTGTGTGTGTGTGTGCGTGCGTGCATGCAGGTGTACAAAAACATTTGGAAGGTTTCTTCATTTCAGAAGATCTGAGCCCATGTTTGTCCTTATATTGTTGGCCTTAATCTAGCTCGTAAATACTGTGTCTATCTTGCTGCTCTTTTCTGTTCAAAGCTGGTTTGGAGGAAGCAGAAGATTATCTGGTCCCCCTGTAAAAATCTCTGTGACTGATAATGTTGATCTTCATACAGTGTTGTTCAAAGGGGAGATTTTATTTTTCTAATGTTTTTCCTACTGTAAAAACTGTTGGAATGTATGGAGTGGAAAAGATTTTTACAAAATGGCCTGGTAAAGATTTGAACATGACTTAGTAATATCAACAATTAATGGTCAGATGGAGTATAAATGAGCTTTATTTCCAGACCTTTTCCATTTCCTACTTTCCACTGAAAATGTCCAGGTACTTATTCTTTGGATATGGGCTTGTTAGGCATGTTCTTAGACCTTGCAGAGACTTTGGATAATTTCGCTGTTCTGAATTAGAAAGAATTTGTATTTTGGAGTCTGGTTCCAGTTCCATGGTCTGGGGAGTTTGGCAGATGTGACAAATATTATGCACGGATCTATTTGATGGGATAGAGGGAGTGGGTAGAACGAGTTGCTGGTTTCTGAAGTTTATCATACCTTTTTACATAAAATCTTAGACATTGATTTGGCCACTAGGGGGAAAAAAAACCTCATTGCTGGCAGATGTAGGCCAGATTCACTGAGTTTTAGGCTATTTGTTCAAGCAACAGATCAGATCAGGCCTGTGAATGTTTGATTCCCACTCCCTCTTCCTGGGTGCTGGGAACATCTGTACATCACTGCTGAACTGCCTGGGTTCCTTCTATCGGGGCAGCTGGACTAAAGGGCTTCTGTTGCCTCTGGATGCTGCTATATTTTTTTCTTCAAAGCACCATTCCTGGAAATAACAATGGTCTTAACCTCCCTCACAGACATTTGTTAAAAAGCTAGAATGGGCCAGTTTGGCCCATACTTTCCTTTTTTTTTAAATACATGTTGCATCCAGAAATTATCATCACTGTGTTCTGGGGTGGGAGTTAGGTACAGAGTATTTTTGGATTGAATGGGTATCTAGAGAGGGTGAGGAGGACAGTTTCAAGTCCTAAACCTTATTTCCTGTGAAAGATTGTATGTTATGTGTGTGTACTTCTTTGGGGAGCTCTATCACTGTACAGTTTAGTTAAACATGCTCCAAGGAAGGAGAAGCTGTTCCTCAGAGGTTTTTAGTTCATGCTTTGTGTTTAAAGATGAATATTTTTCTTTAAAAAATAAAACCAGATAAGTTTTCACCTTAGTGTGACTGGTCCAGTTATATGCACACCATACTTCTGTGTTCCTTGGGCATGTGTTTTCTTTTCTTCATGAAGTCATGACTGAGTGTTTATGTATTATTGCACGGTCTTTATGTTTTTATTTTGTACTGTAAATTAGGGGGCAGGTGGCATAAGCTGATCAAATCAACACTTTCTAGAGGAGGACGTATTTTAATTAAATGACTGGCAACCCCTCATTACTAATTCTGTACAGAGAGGTGTATTTTGGAGGATTTCAGGCCTTGCAGTGCTTGCACAGGCGCGACACTGGTGGAATCCACGCTGCTGCAGCGGAGCAGCTTCTCCCCCGTGCTCCCGGTCCCTGCAGGACCTGCGGGCGCTGGGTGGGGGCCCGGGCGGGACCTGCCGGCCTGAGAAGCGACGGGGGTGCCCCGGGGGCACGGAGCCGCTCCCGGCGGGGCCCGGCGCGGAGCTTCGCCCCGACCTGCTCCACT
>WBMY01005673.1:8127-19192 GCA_013397315.1 Donacobius atricapilla
CGGCTCGCCCATTGGGCGCCGCGGGATGTTCAAACTAGTATGGGAGGCGCTGATTGGTGGCGACGCGGCGCGGCCCGCCGCCCCCGCTCGGGCGGGTCATTGTCTGGCGGCTCCTGAGGCGGGTCGGGCGCGGCGGTGGTTTTGGGGTTCGGACGGCGGCGGCGGTATCATGGTGAGGGCAGGGGTAGCAGTGGGGCTCAGGACTCGGGGGGCCGGCCGGGACAGCGCGGCCGGGCTGAGCCGGGTCCCGTGGGGCTGCCAATGGGTGCCGCTGTCAGGCCGCGCGGGAGGAGGGGGACGGGCCCCGGTCCGCGTGACCTTGGTCCGGCCGGGTGCTTCCCTGGTGCCCCGTGGCCGCTGCCGCCTGGCTCCTGGGGAGGGGGTTTGTCCTGCTGTCCAAATCCGGCCCTGCCGGTGCCTTCCAGTGCTGTGACAGCGGTCCCGTGTCAGTTGGTGTTTCCTCGGTCTCAGTTTGTGCCGGTTCCGGGTCGGTTGGACGGGTGGAAGCGGCTGTCGTGGGGGAAACGTCAATTGAGGGGCCCGAGCGGGGTCTGTCAACCACCCGGCGCCTTCTCCGAGGGTATGCGGGATACATCTCAGCCTGCATCCCGGGGAAACGGCCTGGTCCGTGGGGGAGGAAAAGGGCGGTTCACTCGCCCCGGTGCCCCATTCCTGTGGGCGCGCAGGGGGAATTGAGGGAGCTGGGCCTGGAGCTGTCAGCGAAGGCGGGCAGGGGGATGTGGATTACGGGGCTTCTGTGGATCTGTGAGAGGTTCTGTGGATCTGCAGGATGCTTTGGGGTGTTCTAAGGACCGTTGAGGGGGGTTCCGTGGGCTCGCAGGGGGCCTTGGGGTCTCCGTGGAACCGCGGGAGGGTTCTGTGGTTACATAGGAGGTTTCTATGGATTTGTAGGGGGATTTGGGTGGCTCTGGGGAGCTGCGGGCGGTCCTGTCATTCTGTGAAGATATCCTGTGGAGATACACAGGAGAGGTTCTGTGGATCTGCAGGGGTCTTAGGGGGTTCTATGGATTTGCAGGTGACTTCGGGGGTTCTATGGTACTGGATTAGGGGAGGGTAGTGGGTGTTTGAGGGGATCCTTGGGAGGTTCTATGGATCCACAGGTGGGCTCGAGGGGGTTCCCTCGGGGACTCCGGGATTCGAGGAGGTTCCAGAGACGGCGGTAAGGGCCCCGATCCCTCAGCATTAATGGAAACACTGTTGGATTATGCAACTCCTGCTGCCGCCAAGAACTTGTGCTCAGGGATGTCTGGGAATGTGCGGCAGGAGATAAGAAGTTGCTGCTTGTAGGGGTTTTATCCTGTTTGAAGCAATAAGGAAAAAAAAAAGTTTGCCTGCTGTGAAAGATCCAGCTGGTCAGACCCAAGGAGGATTTAGCACGGGAATGTGCTCCCAGCGAGGGGCTTTGGTGGAGAGAAGGGGTGGAGATGTCACAAGGATTGTCTGAGTTCCTGGGAGCCCCAACCCGGAGGGTGAGGAGGGAATTCCTCGGGATTGCCTCCTCAGGAGGGAGGAGTCCAGGAGCCCTCACTCCCATAGGGAGCTGGAGGCCACTGGGCTGGGAGACCTTCCCGTGTTCCCTCTGCAAACCCTGTGGAGGGTTGGTGAAAATCAGGACAAACCTCAGGATTTCCACAGCGAGACCTTTCTTGCTCTTCTTAGACAAACCCTCCATTAAGCTGTATCAAGCAGGCAGCTCCAAGCTGGAAAACCTGATGGGGCAGTGGGAAAGTTCACAGCTGGCTGCTAAAAGCCCTCAGTGGGAACATCCAGTGCTTTTCCCAACGCTGCCTTTTATTCCTAAAGCAAGGAAATATCCACAAATCCCCCTTGCCTCCCCCTTTCTTTATCATAAATCTCCCTTTCCACCCCTCAAATCCTCCCTCCTTCCCCACAAAAGACCCTCCTTGAGTTTTGCAGTCTTATGGAGTGATGGTTTCTCCTGATGAAAGTTAACTCCTGGTGCTTCACCATTCCTCCAAGTCATCCCTGAAGACCCTTCCTGTCGCAACTGCCAGGACACAGAGTGGGTTTGCCAGGTTCCCCATGGCCTCACCCAGTGCCCTCTGCTTGTTTTAATCACCTCGGAATTAGTTAATGCCCCCTCATGACTAATTTTCTTCCAATGTTTGAACTGAACCTTGTGTTAATTCCCACCTGGCTGGGGTGGGACCCAGATCTTGGACATTCCCAAGTTAACCAACATTTTGTTTTAAGGATTAATGTGCTCCACTTGCTTTCCCTAGTGTTTCTGGATCCTTTCAGCTCCCTCACCATGAGCCAAAATTTCTCCTTTTTAGAGAGGATGGGGATTGTAGGATCAATGTATGCTATAAAAACAGGGACTGTGAGTATCCAGGGTGTTTTCAGACTCCCATCTCCCTCTGCTGTTGTTTCTTGTCTCTCTGTGAGCTGGACAACTTAGTTTTGGGGATTGTTGTCCCTGTTTTTTTTTTTTTTACCTGCAGCAGATTTTGGGTTGCTGATGTCTTTCCCATGGGGAGGGTGCAGCTCCCTCTACCTTCCTGCATCACCTGAAGCTCTCACCTTCATCAGGAACAGCTCTCTTTAGTGATTAATGACATCATGGGGTCTTCCCATATCCCTGGAATCCATGGACTTCCTGACAGTGGATGGGAGAGCCCAGCAAACCCATGCTCAGCTCTTCCTTGTTACTCAGCAACTCCCAAACTCTTGGCTTTGGCATTTCCACCCCTTCCAATATGATTTTCATTAAATCCACAATTTCTGGGGTTCCTGGGCGATTTCCCACTTTGGAGTAGGAGGAGAATTACCCCTGAATCCCACAGGATTCACATTCCCATATGTGGCAGTGTTCTGCCTAGTGCCCAGTGTCAGTGTGTGGAGAAACTGAATCTGAGAACAAACTGGGCTCACAACTGCTGGAAAAATAATGCCCAACAATGGGGTTTTGGGCTGTTTTTCCCCCATTTGGCATTTTCTGGAAAAAACTGGGAACAGTAGCAGCAGGAGTAAGACACCTGAGTGAAGGAGCAGCTGCTACACCATGAAAACCTCTCTTGTTTATCCTCTTGAATCCACGTGATTTGAGAGGCCCTGAGTTGCCAAGGAGCTGCCAGATTATCCTGCAGCAGGTCCCTCTGTCTTAGAATTAACGAGATTGTTTGGATTCAGGGATTAATTAGATTAATTAACAGGCCCCTTTCTCCTCCAGGCTGGCGGCAAGGCGGGCAAGGACAGCGGCAAGGCCAAGGCCAAGGCTGTGTCACGCTCCCAGAGAGCCGGGCTGCAGGTATGGCGCAGGGAATCAGCAGGAAATGGAATGCTGGGCAGCTGAGGGGCCCCAAACCTTCTTCTTTGGGGTCAAAACTGAGTATTTTGGCATTTAGAGGCTTGTGGAGTGATGAGGAGCTCTGGGCTTGCAGAGGGGATTTGATGTCAGGTAGGACAGAGAAGATGGGAGGAATAATTGGGAGAATTAATCAGTTATACTTTCTAATTAATAATTTTAATAATTAAAGTATAATTATTTTATGCTATACAAGCTGTAACTACATTTTGTGAAATTATGATAGTGATATACTATATATCATAACAATATAATATATTATTATATATTAATGTTATATATTAATTAGTAATAAATAAATTGGATAATGATAATTAAGTCCTCTGTTTGGAGAGTTGCTCCTGGAAGCTACATCCTAAATCAGCAGTGTAGGGTGTAAATATGCACGTTGTGGGGGTAGTAGGGATTAACAAGGTTGTTAATTGCCCCCCAGTTCCCAGTCGGCCGCATCCACAGGCACCTGAAGACTCGGACCACCAGCCACGGGCGCGTGGGAGCCACGGCGGCCGTGTACAGCGCGGCCATCCTCGAGTACCTGACTGCTGAGGTAGGACACCCCTCCCCAGCCCCAGCACCCCTGCCCTTGGCATTCCCACCTCTTCCTGGTGTCCTGCAGGTGCTGGAGCTGGCTGGGAACGCTTCCAAGGATCTTAAAGTCAAGCGGATCACGCCCCGGCACCTGCAGCTGGCGATCCGCGGTGATGAGGAGTTGGACTCCTTGATCAAAGCCACCATCGCTGGTGGAGGTAGGCGTCGTTCCCATGTTTCCATCCTTGAGTGGGAATTTTAGCAAGGGAAAGTGTGGGAAACCAAACAGGAATTTGGGAGTTGGCGTAAATGCATGGGCTCGTTGCTTTCCTGGTTTCACGCTGAGGGGGATCCACTTGACATTCACACTGGATTTTCACAAAATGGGGAATTGAGGAGTTTTTGGAGTTTCTTGGGAATTCTGCAAGTGACTTGACAGGATTTTTCCCCTCCTCTCTGCAGGTGTCATTCCCCACATCCACAAGTCCCTGATCGGAAAGAAGGGACAGCAGAAAACGGCGTAGAAGGGAGTGTGGCACCGGATCCCCCTGTCATCGTACTGTACCTGGGCACAGGAACATCTCGGGGATACGAGGAATTTTTTTAAAGGAATAGTTCAAAGGAAGAGCATAGAGGATTGACTGTAGAGGAAACAGTGGGATGGGTTTAGATTCTGAGTAGGACACACCATGGGCTGTGGGGTGGCAGCTGGGGGTGAGTGAGTGGCTCGGCTGCCCCCATGTTTTATACAAAAATGGAACCCATAAACCATTTTTTACAAAAATCCAGACCGTCTCCAGTGATGGCGAGGGAGTGGGGTTTGGGGGGGCCGTCGGGACCCCCCGGTACCGGGCAGAGGGGCCCGGGGCGCCCCATGCAAATAAGCCCCTATGACACGGTGAGGGGCAAGCACCGCCCGCTATGCAAATACTCGCTAGGGTGGGGCTTGTTCCAAGGCCCGGCCCCGCCTCCCGGGAGCACATGGCCGGGTTTGTCCCCGACATGGAGGTGTCCAGCTGTCCTGGAGCGGACCCGGGAGTGTTTGTGTCTGTCCCACTCACAGGAGTGTCCAGCTGTCCGAGGGCTGGGGGTGCCACTGGTCAGGCAGCCCGCAGCAAATAGGTACTGGGAGTCTGGGTGTTTGTCAGATCTGGCTGTGTCGGTGCCAGATCTCCATCTCCCCGGGGCGTCTGTCTGTGGTTGTCAGGGTCTGTCACTCCTGGGTGTCGCTCTGTCCTGGGCACACGGGTCCTGCCGATGCTCCCGCCGAGCCCTGTATGTAGCAGCTGGATACGGGGGTGCTTTGAGCCGGACTCGGGGTGGCAGGGGGAGCCGGAGCAGGGGCGGCTCCTGCACTGGCAACACCAGACGCTGGTTGCATCAGGCGTCAAGTGGCCCCGACGGCCTAGGGCAGCATTAGGGCCGTGCCTGGGCTCAGACCCACCCCGCCCGGCCGCAGCGGCTGGGGTAGCTGCGGTACCGGTTGCGACCAGGGGCAAGGGACAGGGTGGGGCCGTGCTGGGGTCCATCCCAGCGGGTCCGAGGTCGGACCCCCCCCACGCCGGTCTGCGCAAGATGGCGGCGGGGGGCGGGACCGTCCCTGCTGCCCGCGGACCGTTTATTGCACATGCGCACTAGGTGCCGTCGCGGGGCGCATGCGTGCGCCGCCGCGCGCCTCGAGCTGCCGGGCCGCGCGGGAGGCACCATGCGGCCACTACGGGGGGTGCGGTGTGCGGCATCAGTGCCCGTCCTCAACATTGAGCCGTGTGGGGCAGAGAAAACGGCCTGGCCGGAGGTTTAACTCCGGTAAGTTCTCGGCTGGCAGCGGGATGCTACGGCCTGTCCCGGAGGTTGAGCCCAAGCTCCGCGTTACGTAACGTGCTCCCCCTGCCCGACTGCAGTGGTTCTGGTCCCTCGCCCCCGTTGGGCGTTTAGCGCTCGTTATTGGCTGGCTGCAGCGGCGGGGCGGGGCGAGGAGGCTATAACTAGAGGCGGTGAGGAAGGGGCCGCGTTCAGTCCGTCGCTGCGGTGCTGGGCTTTCGTTCCTTTTGTGCTTGCCCCTTCTGCCTGTCGCCGCCCATCGCGCCGCCATGAACGGACAACTGAACGGTTTCCACGAGGTGTTCATTGAGGAGGGCACCTTCCTCTTCACCTCCGNACTAAGCTGCTCCCGGTGCCTCCGCACCCCACTGCACCCTCGCCGTGGGCTCCCTCCCCGCGTGGATGCCGGGGGTAAGACAGGCGTGGCGACCCCCACGCACACCTCCTCGGGCCGGAGTGTCTCCCTCAGCCCGCCCCCCGACGGTGCCGCCGATGTCGCCAGGCCGGTGATGAAGTCGTGTGGGTCTCCCCAGATGTGCCCTCCCGCCGCAGCTGGCAGGTTACACTGCTCCCGGGCGGTGGTTGGAGCTCCCTCAGCTCGATACCTGCCGGTGCCGCTCTTTCCCGGTCTTTGTCCTCGGTTTGGGGCACATGACCGTTAATCTGCGGAGGCAGCTGCCAACGCCCAGTGCCCGCTGCCTGGGCATACTCAGTACCCTGAACCTTCTCAGCTCCGGCCAGGGCACACCCAGGACCTCCCTAGTTCCCATCAGCTCTGGATCCCACTCGGGCCCCACAGTACTCCACAGCTCAGCTCCTTCTGGCTCAACCACCCACAGCCCAGTGGCATAACCTGCGGCTGCTCTGGGGCTCCACCACGTCTGCCTGAGGGAGGAGGCTGTGAGGTCCATTTCCTCACTCTTTCCCACCAAAAAGCATCCGGGAGCTCCTCCTCCCCTCATCCCGGCTGGGCGCTGCCTTGTCCTTGCCCAGATCCTGCCCGGAAGGTCGTTGCCAAGGACACCTGCAAGTCCTGGGAACACGGGTGGCCCTTGGGACGCCCCGGACACCCCCCACCCACACCAAACACTCTGGAAGCAGGAGGGAGCTGGGTGTCTAGTGAGGTATGGCTGGAGCAGCTTTGGCTGGAGGTAGAGCTGTTGGAAGCTGGCATGCTGTGAATTTGGGAAGCTGGGATACAGTCCTGATCCCCTCAGTGGTGCCACAGGGCTCAGCTGGAGCTGGAGCTTAACTGGGACATGCCTGGAATTCCAGACTGGGGACAAGGCAAGGGCTGTGTGCACCCTGGAGGGCTCCTGGATTATGGGGCTCTCTGATCCCTGTGCTGGAGGCTCCGGAAGGAAGGGCTGTGCCGTGTTGGGCTGTCCTACGTCACCATGACGCCTCCTCCTCTCCATGTCCCCAGATAAAATCTGTGACCAGATCAGTGATGCTGTCCTGGATGCCCACCTCAAGCAGGACCCCGATGCCAAGGTGGCATGTGGTGAGTAAGGGCACCAGGGGACAGCAGGTGAATGACGTGGAGGTGACACTATGCTGACGTTACCATTGTCTCTGCAGAGACCGTTGCCAAAACTGGGATGATCCTGCTGGCGGGGGAGATCACCTCCCGGGCCAACGTGGACTACCAGAGGGTGGTCCGGGACACCATCCGGCACATTGGCTATGATGACTCCTCCAAAGGTGTGTCCCGGGCTGCCACTGCCTCAGTGACAGCACAAGGGTGCCACTGGGCTCACTGGAGCCCCTTTGTCTCCCTAGGTTTTGACTACAAGACGTGTAATGTGCTGGTGGCCCTGGAGCAGCAGTCCCCTGACATTGCCCAGGGTGTGCACCTGGACCGCAGTGAGGAGGACATTGGTGCCGGTGACCAGGTGAGACCTGGGGCCGTGGGCTCCCTGTGGTGTGATCAAGGGTTATGTGTGACGCCCTTGTCTCTGTGCCACAGGGGCTGATGTTTGGCTATGCCACGGATGAGACGGAGGAGTGCATGCCCCTCACCATTGTCCTGGCACACAAGCTCAATGCCAAGCTGGCCGAGCTGCGCCGCAACGGAGCCCTGCCCTGGCTGCGCCCTGACTCCAAGACCCAGGTGAGGTACCAGTGGGTCCACAAAGCCCTCAGGAGCCCCTTGTTTCCCCCGCCTGGCCTCTGACTGGTGTCCCCTGGCAGGTGACAGTGCAGTACATGCAGGACCGCGGGGCGGTGATCCCAATCCGGGTGCACACCATCGTGATCTCAGTGCAGCACGACGAAGACGTGTGTCTGGATGAGATGCGTGATGCGCTCAAGGAGAAGGTCATCAAGGCCGTGGTGCCCCCCAAGTACCTGGACGATGACACCATCTACCATCTGCAGCCCAGCGGCCGCTTTGTCATCGGCGGGCCCCAGGTGCAGCGGAGGGCACTGTGGGGACTGCATAGTGGTGGCAACAGTGACACTGGTGGTGGTTCAGTGGTGGTGGTGACGCTTGTCATGGCATGATGGTGGTGGTGGCAATGATGTTGTGGTGATGGCAGCAGTGGTGGTGCAGCGCTGAGGGCTGGTGACAGCATGGTGATGATACTGGTGATGTGGTGGTGACACTGACAGTGACACAGTGGTGGCAGTTAATGGTTTGTGGTGGCAGCATGGTGGTGAGAATGGCACAGAGGTGGCAGAGATGGTGTGGTTATGGTGGCAACAATCATACGACAGTGGTCACAGCATGGTATGGTGGTGGCAGTGAGAGCATGGTGATGGCTTAGTGATGGTGACAACGTGGACAGGGTTGTGACGCTGCTGTCCCCAACAGGGTGACGCAGGGCTGACAGGCCGCAAGATCATTGTGGACACNCGCCTGGACCCGGCGCGGAGCCGCTCGGCCGAAAGGAGAAGGCGCGCTCGGGGCGCGGATGGGGTAAGTATCCGCCGGAGCCGAGCGCTTGGAGCTTCCCCGGCACCGGGAGCGTGCCGGGTGTTTTGGGGGAGCAGCCGGGGANAATGGTTTGTGGTGGCAGCATGGTGGTGAGAATGGCACAGAGGTGGCAGAGATGGTGTGGTTATGGTGGCAACAATCATACGACAGTGGTCACAGCATGGTATGGTGGTGGCAGTGAGAGCATGGTGATGGCTTAGTGATGGTGACAACGTGGACAGGGTTGTGACGCTGCTGTCCCCAACAGGGTGACGCAGGGCTGACAGGCCGCAAGATCATTGTGGACACTTATGGGGGCTGGGGCGCGCACGGCGGCGGTGCCTTCTCAGGCAAGGACTACACCAAGGTGGATCGCTCAGCTGCCTACGCTGCACGCTGGGTGGCAAAGTCCCTGGTGAAGGCCGGGCTCTGCCGCAGGGTGCTGGTCCAGGTGGGTGTTGCTCTGGGTCAAGGCTGGTCTGGGTGGGGCTCCTCTCCCCAGCCTCATCCGCAGCCCTGCCTCTCCCCTGTAGGTCTNTGCAGCCTATGGCCACTTTGGTAGGGACAGTTTCCCTTGGGAAGTGCCCAAAAAACTAAAATACTGAGGAAAAAAGAGCATTGTTAGGGCTTTTCCCCCCATTCCTGCGGGCGTAGGTTACAGAGAAGCCCGTGGGCTCTGGGGGAAAGAGCTCCCCGCCCCCTCCCCCCNTACGCCATTGGAGTCTCGCACCCCTTATCCATCTCCATCTTCCACTATGGCACCTCCCAGAAGAGCGAGCGGGAGCTGTTGGAGATCGTCAAGAAGAACTTTGACCTGCGGCCTGGGGTCATCGTCAGGTAATGGGCGTGGGGGGCTGTGCTGGGGGNGGCTCCCCGGCCACGCCATTGTCTCTCACCATCGTTTTGGTTGTGTGGGGACCACGTGCCTCTCCTGGAGCCCCCCCTTTGTTCCCCCAAATCCCTCTGGTGGTTATTAACAAATCTATCTTTACTCCAAGCTATGAAATAGAGAAAAAGGCCCAAGTGCTCTCTCTCACCTTCCTCCATGCCCCCACAGTCCCACTGTGGCAAGGGCCACCCCATTCTGGATCCCAGCAGTCCTGCTTTGGGGGATACCCCATTTTATCACTCCCCATTCCCTCTTGACCCCAAATCTCACTACATCAAGGGGACCCCCCCCATTTCGGCTCCCACTGTCCCCACCATCCTACTCCGGAGCGGGGGGGGGACACAAAAACCCCTCATTCTGGCTCCCTGTCCCCCCCACAGTCCCCATTCCACTGGGAGGATACTCATTTTGGCTCTCCCAGTCCCACTGGTGGGGAAGACACTTCCCATTCCACCTCCCCACACCCTTGGGACCTTGCTGGTGCTGGGTTTGATTCTTAACCCTCATTTTTAACCTCTTTTTTTTCCAAAAATGCACACTTTGGGGGGGACGTGCTAAAACCAACCCCCACCCCCCCCACCCCCCCCGAGGGTTCGGTACCAGAGGAAAAGATTTTACATTCTTTTTTTGGGGGGCGTTTTAATCTAAAAGCTGAAGTGACTCCCCAACTGCACAACCCCTCCACCCCCCAACTTTGTCCAGATTTTGGGGGAAAAGGGGGGGTATTTGGCGCTTGATACTTGAAGGTTTGGTGTATTTATTGTGCGCCGAGGCGGGGGTGTGAGTACAGAGAAGTCCCCGCACTCAGCCGGCAGCTCCTGATCCCTGAAAGCCCCCCCTTCCCCTCCCCCACCTTCTCCCCACTCCCCACCAATTTGGGGTGAAACGGGGGGATTGGGTTTGTTGGAGCGCCGGGGGTGCCCTGGGTGTGGCGCTGGTGGCCGGTGTGGTACAGAGAAGCCGGCTTGTTTACTGCCCTCCCAGGCTCCGGCCCCCAGAGTGCCTTGGGGAGGGGCAGGGGAGGCTTTCTCCTGCCCTTGAGGATTTTTTTTTTCTTGGTTTTATTATTTTCGGGAGGTTTCATCCAAATGTTTTGATCCACTGAATCCAAAAATGACTTCAAAAAGAAAAGAATCTCAATAAAAGTGATGGGTTAGATGGAGCCAGCTCGAGTGTGTGGGGGAAACAGGTGCGGGGGGCAGTTGAAGGATTTTGAAAACAGGCACCGGGAGATGAAGAAATTAGGGTACGAGGGAAAGTGGGATATGGGGAAGTAGATAAGGAAGAAAGCGTGTGTGGGGGAACAGGTAGTGGGGAAACTAAGGCTCAGGGGCATGGGATGGGGGAAATAAGGGTGGGGAAACTAGAGTACAAGGCAGAAATGAGTATTGGGGCAACAGGTATGGGGGAGGTTGGGGTTTGGGGAAATGCTGAGGAATGGGGAAACAGATATGGGAAACTTGGGTATGGGAGAAAGTAGGCTGTGAGTGGAAACTGGGGTACAGGGGAGACTAGGATGGATGAACTAGGAAGGGAATGGGGCGGGGAAGCTGGGGCACAG